>MU225300.1:641220-662751 GCA_018584345.1 Thuja plicata | reverse complement strand
TCTAGCTCTTCATCAGTTTCTTCATTCTCATTATGATTGGAGATGTGTGAGGATTTCTTACCATGGATTGAAGCTTTGAAGGTTGTTTCATTCTTAGGTTCAGTCTTCAATCTTGATATCTCAAATGTAGAGATTTTTTTGATCAAAGTCTCTCAATTGAAGTCTTGTGAGAATTGCATAGTTTCCTCTAGAATACTGATCTTGTTTTCATAGTCTGATGTCAAGGTAGTTAACAACTTATCCATTATATCTTCTTCTGATATTTCACCACCATTGTTCCTAATATCGGATACTGCTTCATTTATCCTCTGATTGTAAGCTCTAATGTTCTCTTTTGGTAACATCTTAAGACTATTGTATTTCTTCTTCCATGTCTTTCTGCGTGCATTCTTTTGTTGAACATCTCCTTCAAACATGTCTTCTAAATACTTCCATATGGTATATGCTTTGTCAATCTTCTTGATTTTAGAAAATTCACTATCAGATAAGGTGCTGATTAGGGCTTCTTTGGCAATTACATTATTGGTAAATATTTCCTTTTGTCTATTAGTAGCATCATCCTTTGTAAGGTCTTTCAGAGATGGAATTACAACCTCTTGTGTAGCAATCTCAAAGATCTCAAAGCCAACACATTGTAGATGTGTTATCATTTTGTTCTTCCAATCTAGATAGTTTTCTCCATTGAACTTAGGGATTTATTTTCTAAAGTATGCCATCTGATCTACCTTAAGCTATTAGGCTTTCTCTCCAAGGCACTTGGCTCTGATACCAATTGTTAGAATACTTCAGGGATAACTGAGAAGGGGGGGTGAATCAGTTATCAACAACTTTATTTTTTCTTATACTTATTAATCCAAATTGATACAAAGTAAATGCACATTCAGATAACACATTACACAACACATCAATTTGGTTATGGGGAAACCAAATGGTAAAAACCCTGGTGTGAATTAGTACCCACAAAGAACTATACTGTTTGTAGTAATCCCTGTTAAAAGGTCTTTCAACCATGTTAGGAGTTGTTCATTACAATGCAGTAGTATAGTGACCTAGTTAAGGGTCTGACCCTATTAGGAGTCTTTTACAATAACCTTGTTAGCGGTGGGGGACTCACTGTCCAAATGGTGAAGGCTAAAACCTTTTGGTTATTTGATACACATTGTATCAACAAGGTGAACTACTCTTTGTGACACTGCTTGTCTGATCAGTTCCTTTTGTGTGTCGATGCTTTAACCTCTTGTAAAGCACTACAAAAATCTTCTCTGTGTTCTGAAAGCTTCTACTTCAATATCTATATTATCAACATATGATAAATATATCTCTACTGCTTTAACACTCTTCTCTGCTTTTCTTATCTCTGGCTTTCACAACTCTTCTTATCACAAATGACCTATAAGTATATACACCAAGTATGAGATCATGGGACCTGTAGGACAACTCTTCTTAACATCCTTGTTGGCTCTACTAAGTGCACAATCATAATTACGACTGCACAAGTATAAATTGAATAGACGCGTCACTTCACTAAGTCATCTTCACCAATTTAACCATAACTTTGCAATCTTCTTGAAATACATTTGGCGCCTTTAGATTAATATCAAAAACTCATAACTCATCATGAATATACACATGCATATCCCAAAGATAGGTGCAACTCAATAAACACATTACATACATCAACCTTAAACCATTATTCCTCTAGAACTGTAACCGTCAATAACAAAATTACATATCTTTACTGAAACATCATATCTAGGTCTGTGTGTATGAAAATAGTATAATAAACATGTCAACAACATGTATCTTTCCATGCAAGTCTTCATGTCATCATATGGATAAGTACATACAAAAGTTCTATTGTGTATTATATGTTCTCATCAATGACAAATATACAATCAATCAACTATTCAGAATAAAATCTCCAACAAAGTATTCAAGGTATACCAAATGGATGTCAAGTCTGCATTCCTAAATGGAATACTTGAGGAAGAGGTATACATTGAGCAACTAGAAGGGTTTGTTGATCTAGAAAAGATGAACATGGTATGTATACTACACAAAGGATTGTATGGATTAAAAAAAGCACCCTGATCCTGGTATGAAAGACTTCATTCCTATCTTATAAGTATTGGATTTGTAAGAACTAGTGAAAATAGTAATCTTTATTTGAAATAGGATACTGATGCTAACATTTTGATTGTTGAGATATTTGTTGATGAAATCATATTTGGAGGCAATGATATTCTATGCAAATCATTTGCAAATGAAATGAGCAAAGAGTTTGAGATGTCTATGTTTGGAGATATCAAGTTCTTTCTTGGTTTACAAATCATGCAACAAGATGAAGGTATTTTCATTATACAATCCAAATACATCAAGAAAGAGCTGAAAATAATCAAGATGGAAGATTCCAAACCACTTGGAACACCGATGGAAACTAGATGTAAGCTAAAAAAAGAGGACAAGTCATCAAAGGTAAATCAAACTTTGTACAGATCAATGATTGGAAAACTCATGTATGTTGTACATACTAGACCAGATATTGCACATGCAGTAGGAATAGTTGCAAGATTTTCTGCTAATCCCAAGGAATCACATATGACTATTGTGAAAAGAATCCTAAGATATCTGAAGAATACCAAGGAATATGGCTTATGGTATAGAAGAGAAGGAAAATTTTAACTTAAGGTCTTTACCAATACTGATTGGGATGGAAACATTGATGACCGAAAGAGAACAACTGGAGGAGTATTCTTTATGGGTGACAAACTTGTCACATGGATCAGCAAGAAGCAAGGATTCATCTCTCAGTCTACTGCAGAAGTAGAGTATCTTGTTGCTACTACAAACTACTCAAATATTGCATGGATCAAATAGTTACTGGAAGGTATGCATATGAAAATTCTTGAACAAGTAATTATCTATTTTGATAATACAAGTGCACTAAAAATTTCCAAGAATGCAGTCATGCATGCTAAAACAATGCATATTTCTATCAAGTATCATTATTTGAGAGAACAAGTTCAAGAAAAGGAGGTGATACTTGAGTATGTGCAATCAAAGGAACAATTAGCTAATATATTCACCAAGCCACTGCCCAAGGATGCATTCGAGTACTTGAGAAAAAGACTAGGGGTCAAACCCTTGTCTACTGGTCAGTAAGATGATTAGAAGGCTACACCAGTCTACATATTATCAGAGTATCACTCATGTTGGTGCAAGCAAAGAGATGGACTTCAAAGATAAATATATAAATAGAAAGGTACTTATCTACTTTGAGCACCAAAATTGTTGTATTGCTGATGGATTGGGAAATTCAAGGAGTATATTATGGATAGAAAGGATTATTTGGCATTAC
The DNA here is from genome assembly GCA_018584345.1 of Thuja plicata. Classification (NCBI taxonomy): domain Eukaryota; kingdom Viridiplantae; phylum Streptophyta; class Pinopsida; order Cupressales; family Cupressaceae; genus Thuja; species Thuja plicata. The sequence continues at coordinate 659,393 of MU225300.1, read as the reverse complement.
TGTCAAATATTTTTCTAGCATTGTTGTCAAAGGGAGAGATTATATCCATTATCACATCAAGGAGAGATTATATCCATCACATTATCCAAAGGGAGAGATGTAACTAGAAAGGGAGAGTACATACAAAGGGAGAGAATTGCTGACAAATGACATCAAATGAAAAGAGAACAATGAAAGGGAGAGAGTTTGACACAGGAAAAGAACATATCACATCAAAGGAAGAAATATTCTACATCTATCTAGTGAAGGGATTGAAGACAGAGAGAAATCTGCAAGAATCAAATCTAAGCTATCATAAGCTTACTAAGGACCAGATTTTTGTATCGGTTATAGTAAAAAATATTGGTAGTTTGATGAACCTCAAACTATTATATTTCATATTGTATTAGTAATAATATAGTGTGATAATGTAGTGTGTTTCCATCAATGCCAAAGGGAGAGATTGATGAACTATAACTGATTGAATGTTTGAAGATGTTAAGTTGATGATCACAGAGACATAAGAAAGTTAATGCAAGACATTAAATCAGTTAATGTATTGTATTTTCATTGATGTAAACTTGATATAATCTATATGGTCATGTACATAATGCTAAAATAATTTAGAGAACCAATGAATCGAAGGCTATGCTATGAATAATGCATATAAGTCAAGTATTGACAAAGTGATTGTATACACCGATAGAGTGCACACCGACGGTTAGAGTAAATCAATGAGAGAAAATTCATAGTGCTACCCAATGAGTAGATGTATAGTATTACCGATGAGCAAAGTCATAGTGTTGCCCAAAAAGCAAAGCACAGTGTAACCCAATAGACAAAATTATAGTGTTGCCTGACGGACAGAGATCCCGAAGACAACTAAAGTCACACCGACGCAACAGTCAGTTGTCACCATAGACTAACTGAAGTATTAACTGCCAGAATAGAGAGTTTAGAAGTGAAAAAATTCTTAGCTATCAAGAGCTAAAAATAGACTTAACTGATACTTATCATTGTTTTAATCGACAAGATAAAGCTAGAGATAAGTAAAGGATTTAAAGTTACTTTATCCAGTTGGCAAGAAGATCTCTATGAGATAAAACTTGAGTTTTTCTTTAAATCTAATTGGCAAGAATTGTGGATCATGCCAAGATCAAGAAAGCCAAGAAATAGTGAAATCATGTCTATATAAGAGACAAGCTTATTCATTATGAATAAGGGGAGTTACAAGAGAATAGATGCTAAAGAGATTTTGAAGGAGAAGAAAGTCTTCATTTCAGACCTGATCAATCAAGATAAGGAAAGAGCTAAATTCTACAGACACCGATGAATAGTGATACAGCATCACAGAGCATAACAGTGTGGAGAAAAGGTATTGAATTGATAACATTGATCATAAATGTAATGCACTTACAATAGATCTAAAAATCTACAATTCAAGTTGTATATGTGAACAGATCAATTTACTGTTTCAGTTTAACCATTGAAGCATCAAGTCTCTTAACCGAGAAGGACTTAAAAGTCTTTTCTAATTGAGATACATACCAAGGAGTATCAAAAAGTCTGATCATACAAAGTAGCATTGGATATGCCCAATACCTATTGACAGGCCAAGTGAGTGTTTGATCAAGGATGGTAGCATTAGATGCCAGATACTAAGTGGAAAACTATCTATATAAATCCTCTAACAAGGTCACACCTAACAGTGTGTTTGTAACCTTTAACAGGGTTGGCTCTTAACTAAGCTCACTTCAGAAGAGTGAAAAATTGGGGTATTGATCCCAGTGGTTTTTCACTTAACAAGGTTTCCACATTAAAAATCCATGTGTTAATGTGTCTATGATTCATTACTTTATTGTTTTGCATTTCACTTAAGTAAATCTAGATTGATCAGTATACACTACTTATTTACTGTGTTTCGATAAATAGTAAGATTTCTTATCAGTAAACATATAGAAGAAGGTTTTACAAAGCATTCCAACAAGTAGTAATTTGATATAAGTATTTCAAGGCATTCATCTTACAAGACTAAATATAACTAGAGGTATAATTTTGTGGTATTAAGTTTGAAGGGTTGATTTAAGGATTAATTTTTTAGGCCACTAATTCACCACCCCCCCCCCTCTTAGTTATTACTAACACATACTCCCCTTCAAAAAAAAGACCTCAAGTCCCTTGAGGAAAAAAATAATCAACAAAATTACAATGCTTTCCAATGTCCTCTTANACTAATTCACCCCCCCCCCCCCTCTTAGTTATTACTAACACATACTCCCCTTCAAAAAAAAGACCTCAAGTCCCTTGAGGAAAAAAATAATCAACAAAATTACAATGCTTTCCAATGTCCTCTTATGTCATCCAAGTGGCATCTTCATCATGTAAAGAACTCCATTTGACCAGATACTTCTGGTAGGTCTTGTTGCTAGTCTTCTTCAATAGCTTGGTGTCAAAAATAGTTTCCAACTTCCAAGGTTTTTTAGTAGGAAGATATTTTATTCATTCCTCATCCTCAACATCTTCTATATCTGCATCAATAGAACCTTTCAAAGGAAATAAATTACATACATTAAAAATGGGTGGGATAGCCAATCTACGTGGGAGATCAATCTTATAGGCATTTTGACCAAACCTTATGGATGATCTTGCAAGGGCCAATCTTCCTCATCAAGAGTTTGGTAGGTTTTCCATTGGGAATTCTTTCCTTATTTAAGTATTTCATCACCAAGTCTCCTAATTGAAACTAAACATCTCTCTTTCTTTCATCTACCCTTTCCTTTTACTTCTTTACAGTCTTGAGAAAAGTATATATGACCTGATAATGTATGTCCTTCATGGTGAATTCAAAGTCCTCCCCCTATGCACTCCTTTTTTCCACCCCCTACAAATATCTCAATTCCATCACACCCCTAGGATGAAGACCATATATAATCTTAAAGGGACTCTTCCTAGTACTCCTATTCATCAAGTCATTATAAGAAATTTCTTCTTGACTGAGAACAACATCCCAAATTTTCCCATGCTATCTCGTGAGACACCTTAACATATTTCCCAATGATCTATTAACTACCTCTATTTGGCCATCATTTTGGGGGTGATAAGCCGAGGTGTAGGATAATTTTTTCCCAATTTCTTCCCCAAGGTATGCCAAAAGTGCTCTAAAAACTTAGTATCTTTGTCAGTGACAATATTGAATGGGATTCCATGTATTCTAACAACCTCTCTGAAAAAGGGACCTAAAATGTGTGAAGCATCATGTATAGACCTGTATGGGATAAAATGTGTCATTTTACTAAACCTGCAAACAAGCACAAAAATGCTATCATTTCCCCTTGGAGTCTTGGGTAGTCCTAATAAAAATTCCATGTTGGTGCTCTCCCAAGGTATTCTTGGTATGGTAAGGGGTTGACATAAACCTACATTAGAAGAAGTCCCCTTTTCTCTCCAACATATTACACACTCCTCTACAAACTTCCTTACATCACTCTACAAATTTAGCCAAAAGTAAAACCTTCTTACCTTCTCTAGGGTCTTTTCTAACCCAAAATGACCTCCTAGTCCCTCATTGTGTTTCTCCTTCACAATGTTCTGCCTCATGGAACATTTGGGAACACAAAGTTGATTTCCCTTAAATAAGAGACCACTATGCAACAAGTACTCATAATAATCCACATGACAAGTATTTGATAATTTAGAAGACACCTCATATAATACCTCCTTCAAATCGAGATCATCTTTGTACAACCCTTTGAGGGAATCTACCCCCATGTTCTACAATTAAACTTATTGTATAGTCAAAACCCTTCTAGTAAGGGCATCTGCCACCTTATTATCTTGTCCTTTCTTATGTTTAATAGTGAAGGTAAAAGCTTGTAATTGCTCTACCCATTTCATGTGTTTACTTTTAAGTTTCTCCTTCCCATTGAGAAAACTAAGGGCATGATTATCCATGTAAGCCACAAACTCCCTTTGGCAAAAAATAGTGCCTCCACTTATTCAATGCATGTACCATGGCATAAAATTCCAAGTCATATGTGTAGTATTTCCTTTATTCATCATTAAACATCTTTGAAAAGAGAGAAATTTCCCTCCCTTCTTGACTTAACAATGCCCCTATAGCAACATTTCTTGCATCACATTTAATACTGAAAGGTTTTTTAAAATCAAGCAATACCAAAATAGTAAACTGAGATACCCTACTCTTCAAGTGTTCAAAACTCCTATTTGCTTCATTTTTCCACACAAAATTTCCTTTGTTATTTCCTTTAATAGTGTCTAAAATAGGAGCACAAATCAAACTAAAATTCTTCACAAACTTCCTATTAAAGGTAGCCAAACCATGGAAGCTTCTTACATCACCTACATTCTTTGGTGGGGGGTAGTTGAGGATTGCTTCTACCTTTGATGGATCCATCTTGAGACTAACTTTGAAGATAACAAAACCAAAGTACACCGATTCCTCCTTCATGAAATCACACTTTTCCAAGTTGATCATGATTTTTTCCTCATGAATCCTTTTCAACACCAAGTACAAATGCTTGATATGCTCCTCCTTGGACCTACTAAACACCAAGATGTCATCAAGATTAAAAAAAAAAAAAAACAACAAATTTTCCAATAAACTCAACCAATACCTCATTCATAAGTCACATGAAGGTGCTAGGTGCATTGCTCAACCCAAATGGCATGAAAAAACATTTGTACATTCCTTCATTATTCTTGAAGGTAGTTTTCCAGTCATCCCCCTACCTTATTATAATTTTGTGATAAGAATAATTCAAGTCCATCTAGGAGTAATGACATTCTCCTCCCAAATAATCCAAAATATCTTCAATCCTAAGCATAAGGAACCTATACCTAATGGTAATATTATTAATGGCCCTAGAGTATGTACATAACCTCCACTTTCCTTATTTTTTGGATCCAACACTAAGGGAACAACACAAGGGCTCAAACTCTTCCTAACTAACCTATTTTCCAAAATCTCTTCCACTTATCTTTCTATCTCTATATCCTGATCAGGTGTCATCTTGTAGGAAGGTTTGTTTGGTAGGGAGGATCCAAGAATAAAGTCTATTTGGTGACTGATATCTCTCACAGGTGGTAGGGCATTAAGCAATTCACTCTCTACTACACCTTGGTACTTCTATAACAACTCTTGGATCTCTTTAGGTAAATCCACTACCTTGTTATCCTTCTTTTAGTTTTCCATAGTCTTCATCACCAAGACATATCCTTTAGTTTCCTCCTTCTTCATAACAATCATAAACTCTTTAACATCCACTAACATGACATTAGTCGCCGATGACTTGTCAAACTCTTGATGCGGCAAGGGATCCAACTTAAACTTATGTCCATCCTTTGTTATTATGTAGACATTTTTCTTTCCCTTGTGTTGTGCATCTACATCATATTTCCAAGGATGCCACAACAATAAATGGAAAGCATCCATAGGGATTATTTCCCACAATACCCTATCCTTATATCCACCAATTGCAAACTCTACCCAAGCCTTCTCTTATACCATATAATTTTTCCCTTTTATTTAACTAAGTGAGTTTGTGTGGGTTAACATGTGGTAATATTTTTATCTTTAACTTCTCTATCATCTCCATAGAAATAACATTTTTAGTGGAACCAGAGTCAATAATTACCTTACATAACTTACAATAGGCCTTGGACTTGGTTTTGAAAGGTGTCTTCCTTTGAGTTGGTTCCTTGTCTTTGGTTTCCTTCAATAAGATCCTCTTAATCATCAAGATCTCTCCATCCAAATCATGTGTGGCTCTGATAGGTGAGTTGACACTTTGAGTGTCCTCATCTTAATTAAATTTGGTCCTCCTATCTCCTCCTTGAGAACTAGCAGTTCTCTTTGGACATTTAAACCTTTTATGTCCCACTTGGTTACTGTTGCCTAAATTTCCCATTCTATCAATTTTGACTACAAGTGGAGTAAATGAGGCTCCCACAAGGGTAGAGCCCAGCTTGTATGAATTATGAATTTTGTTCCTTAACTTGATCTTTCTCTCTAAATTTTTTCTAGGTCTCTGGTTTATCCTTGTTCATGTTTAAGGACCTAAGTTCAAGAAACCCTTTGAAATTCATGTTAAAATCCCAGCTCATTCATGACTTGTTCTAATTCTAAGTTGCTTTTTCTGATGACTTAAGTGTTTCTTAGTCATGTGAATTTTAACTTTTCCCTTTTATCTCTTAGTCACGCAACCCTAAAGGAATATACCATCTCATTCAGCGACTTAGCGCGACCCTTTGTTTCATGATCTTGGAAGGAAATGGAATATGCTCTTTACATATAAAGATTAAGTGTAGGTCATTGATTTTATTTTGATCATGTGTTGTGCATGTAATCTGAGAATGAAGCCAGAGTAAGTCAAAGTGCCACATGGCTTCACAACTTGGTCTATCTCGTAATCTCTAGGTAAACCCAGAGTTCAAGTTGGGTTTAAGTTTTCCTTTCAGTCGTGTGATCTCCAAATAGAACCAGAGTTAAGGAAAGGATTCCAAGATTACACAAGGATCATCAATCTCATCCACAATGTGTGGTTTGTGCTAGATCTCATGATAAAATAAGGGTCAAGGAATTTATTCAGTGATTTCAAGATAGCTTTAGTCACTGAATCTCGTAATCTGACTCAGGTTTAAACATGGTTTGATTTTTTCCTTAGTGTCGTGATCGCTAAATGGGATCAAGGTTATTTCATTTATTATGAGATTAAACATGGGTCATTGATGAAAATCAGATCATGTATCTTGTGCATGACCTTGTGATTAGCTTGGGGTTAGTGAGATAGTCCTGCGACTTGGATTTTCCATCAGTCATTGAATCTCCAAATAAACCCGAGTCAAGTAAGTAAAGTCAAGTTCAGTTCAGAGTTTTCCAAGATGAAGTATGTGTCTTCAATCAAGTTTTAATCTTGTGGCTATCTCTTAATCTCACAATGAAAAGGAATATGCTCCTAAGGTTCAGAGATTTAGCGCAGTCCGTTGATGAAGAGTTGATCAAGGTTGGATCTTATGGTTCTCGTGTGATCTCGCAATAAACTCAGGGTTAACCAAATGATCTAGCAACTTGGAGGCATGAAGGATTTCAGTTACCCAGGTTAAAGATGAGTCAAAGATGAGTTATGGCTAAGGCAAGAGATAAAGTAAAGATCGAGCAAGTTTAGTTTGATTGGATAGATGATGTAAAGCCTTAATGCAAAAGTGCTCAAAATCTAATGATCAAGGCATTGCACTAGGGTGCCACGTGTCTATGATCAGATCTAAACTCAAAGTCATAGATAAAGATAAAGATAGATCAATGGTTGTGTTTTAAAAAGAGGGAAATTTTTTTTCTGAATCGTTGATACAAACACCCACGCCACCTATGACCATTTATGTTAGAAAATTTAAATATTCAAGTCTTATTTTAGGGGTTTCATGGCGATGGCATGGTCTTTCAAGTTGCAGACAGGTTAGATGGATCAGCCGACTTCTCTACTCAAATTTATGATGATGGAAGATGTATTCATGGTCATATATGATCTTCTGAGATATTTCTAAGCGCATTGATGAGAAGACTTGACTAGTTTAGGGTTTTCTGCATTGTTTATTAAATATCTATTGTAAACCCTAATTCTACACTAATTGATTGATGGATTGAATCCCGAGCCTGTGTACTAGGGGAGGTTGTATATAAGTCATTTTTTGTTCTTTTGTAAAGAGGGTTTGGATTATGTAAGAATTTTTTTGTGACATTTTCTCTTTCCTCAAGATTTTCATGTGTCTTTAATTCTCATTCTTCCAAGGCTTACATAGGAATTTCTATGGTATTTTTCCTACCTTCAGGTTCTCATACATTTTGGGATTCTTTTTGAAGCATAATATAGTGACTAGTGTTAGAGAAATCTTGGAGTTATTGACCCTTCTTTCTTTCTGCATCTTTGGGCACTACTATGGGTGATTTGATTTAGATGGTCTTATGGATTTTGTTCATCCCTTGTCATTTTGTCTCATTCTTGTGCCTATTTGCTGGAGTGAATTTTTTTTTCAAGTCATAGTCTGTGTCTATTTCCTTGGGAAAGATATTGTTTGTGAAATATTTTCTTTCTTTGAATAGCCTCTTTCCATTTTAGACCTCTCTATAAAATACTTATGCAAGCCTATTCAGGAAGTTGTTTTCTTCTAGATCCAGGAACTTTCATGCTAGTTTTGGTCACTATTTTATGATTCAAGTTACCTTCGATGCATCACCTAGTAGGTTAAATTTGCTTTTCAGTCATTACCCTTAAGTTCTCCTTCTATCCCTTTTCCTTCCAAGTTTACTTTCATGTTTAAAAGAAAATAAGGTGATTATCAAAGAGGAAACAACCTAGAATCTGGAGGCTTCACTTCAGTTAGCAGAGGTCCCACAACCTAGAAGTGATTCCCATGTTATACTATATTGCTAGACTCAAGCACTTAAAAGGGTGCAAAATTTAGTGTATAACAGTTACATTATAAAACCTCCTTGTGAATACTCTAGAACCTCTGTATGATCCACCACTTCTACCTCTAATATTGGATCATTTCCACCCTCTAGAAATTCCCCCTCTTTGCCTTGAATTACCACTAGTTTCTTGGTGATGGTAGTCTCCAGCTTTGCTAGACTTTCCCCTTCCAAAGTTTCTTCTTCCTCTACCATTACCTCTTCAATTACCTTTTCCCCTACTACTCTTCTCACCTTTCATTTTCAATTTATCCTCTACTCTAGAAGCTAATTTATCTAGGGTCTTTAAGATTATCATGCTAATCTCATCCTCAATAGCATACCTCAACCTATCGATATATATGGATACCATCTCTCTTTCATATTATTTATGCCTAGCCCTCATACTAATTTTATGGAACTCTTCAATGTAGGATGCAACATCCAAGTCCTTTTTTATCAGATTATGGAGCTTCCTGATCATTTGCATCTCACAGTCTGCAAGCTTGAACTTTCCCTTCAACATAGCCACCATCCTATTCCATCTGCCAATAGTATTATTTCTTTTTTTCTCCCTCTCATTTTGAGAATAATTACACCATATCAAAGCTGAACCCTTCAACTTTGTTTTTTAAAACTTGACCTTCTTCTTTTCCTCAAAACCTCTAGATTCAAAGTAGGTTTCTAGAGCCTTTATCTAATTTGTAATATCTTCAAAACCCAACTTACCACTGAATGTGGGAACATCTTCCCTTGATTCACCATTATCCCGGTGGGCATCCCTGATGGAATCTACAAATACCTTTTGATCTACATTCATGCCTTGACTTGGAGGTATTTCCTCATTCTCCTCCTCTTCTTCTTCTCCAAAATATTTAGATTCTTCATCCTCTTATTTATCTTTGGCCTTAAGTTTCTTCACCATCTTTTGAAACTTAGCTTCCCATTTTTCCTCTATCCTCCTCTCCATCTCTTAAAGATCTTGTTGCCTCACCCCCTTAGGAGGCATTTTGTGAGCCTCAACATGACTCTCTTCTTCTAAACTCATACACTTCTTTCCAAGGTATCAATTTATTGGCTCTAATACCAATATGATGCAGAGGACAATGTACTTATCCCAACAACAACCTAGATTAAACCAATTTTATATAGGCCCTGCCAAGGTTCCTATAACCCAAGCCTATACACTAGTATTTTCACCAAGGATGAAATATTGTAAGGCCTCTCCCAAATACCTCTTCCAATACAATTCAATCCTCACAAGGTGAGTCTTCATACCCACTCTTAAAACCCCTTAATCTAGGTTGTTAACACAAGCACACCTCCCTTAGCATTCCAAGATCCATACCCCACCAAGACCCCAATAGGTCCAAGAAATGTTCATTACTCTTATGGTATCCCAAATTAAACCATTAGACCCCTTCTAACAACCCTTTAAACCCCAAGAATTTATTTCTCCAATTTAGGCCTAATAGACACCTAGTAGAGATTAGCCCTCCTAATTAGGTAATTTGGCTTTCAGACAAAATGTTTCCAAAGGACCCCTTTATATGACCTCCTTAATGAGATGCCCTATATTTAAGGCTTTTAGGCCTAGTTTCTAGCCTTTCCAAGAAAACACCACAACCCTCTAGTGTTGCAACTGCACAAACAACTCCAAATGGTATGCCTTGGTCCTAATACACCAAATCCATCACCAATATGAACATACTCAGCATACAACATTGTTTTAACTCCATTTCCTTCTCAAACTGACTAGTCACATGGAAATGCCTAGCCCTTAATTTCCTCCAAACACCATGTATCTATTGTGTGCCACAAGAAACATTCACAACCATAACGTACATGAGGTGTCATGCCCCGTAAGGGAACCGGGGAAGAGAAAAAAGATTCTCTTTATAAAAGAAAACCTAAGTAATGATTTATGAAATTTTTTGAATTTTTAAAGAATTACGTGAACAAAACATAGTTTAACTTAGATTCCTCCAAGGTTCCCTTCTTAATAAATGCACAATTTATTTAATTCCATTTAGTGTACTAGCAACTTGATTTACTTCTTAAGCAAACTACATCTCAACATTTGTAGATTCTTTATAAAGAAATACAAAGTACTTTCATTTCAATATGTCATTAAATCCATTTTTATTCCTAAGTATCCTTTATGAATGAGTTAACTTTTAAAGAAAATAGAATCATCTAAATCATTTGATACATTACAAATATTACATTTTTTTTTCAATAGATTTTCACTTACTCAACAATAATGAGAAACACACTACTTTACTTGGAATGTTACAAAATCCTTTTCTTTTCCAACATCATATACATAAAGTTCATGCTTTCCCTTTTCTTTTTTTTCTCTAAGTCTACCTATTCCAAATACATCGTTTTGAAGTACATTTATGATTATATTACATTCATCTCCTCTTGGGAGGTAACAATAATTTTACATCATGACAGATAAAGTCTTCATTCTTCAAAACTGGAATATTATGCAAGCATGAATTCTCAAGCACTGCATCCGCAAAAGATACCTCGATAAAAATATTTACCACCCAACCATGTGGATACCAAAAGGTCCACTCCCCCATGCTAGGAGATAAACACCAAGGTCCACAAAGAAGGGATAGCTAGGCCATACCTAGGGTTGGGTAACCTTTCCCAAATAGCAAATGAAAGAAGATCAAAGTATAAAATATTTTCTCAAAGGTTCTAAGGCTTAGTAGAAACTCTAAGAAAAAACCTAAGTGAGTGTCATCACATAGCCCTCACCCCTTGGGTTGTCCTGGTACTAGCCACTATGGGCCCTGGCCCCCAAGTAGGCACATGCGGAATCGAATGCCTTTTGTACAGACAAGCACCATTTGATCATACCTACGCATAGGTACCTTCTCCCACTCCCATCCATAGCCTTTACTAGCACTAATGGCATGGGTGAGGCATACATTAATCTTTTTAGTGTTTGAACCCATTCTCATAAGATTAATTAAATTTTCACTTGTTAAATAACTCTTTAGTCGGTTATCCTGGTTCTAGCCACTTTGGGCCCCGACCCCGCATTGAGAACCACTCACTTAGTGTTCATAGGTTTTCTACCCTTAACCCACACATCACAAATGCATCATACATGTAGTAAAAACACATCATAAACACATTTGAGAATTGCATCAAAGAATAGAAAATGATAAGGTAGTTTAGGGATGTTTAGGAAAATTAGGAACATTTAGGGAGGCCTAGAATGGTCCTGATCCTCCTAGACAATCCTAAACCCTAATCTTGCTTCCTATACACATCCTAACCCTATTAAAGCATCTAAATGCACCATATAATCTCCACCAAACACATAAGGAACATATTTAAAGTTACACAAAATTTCACATGCCAAAACACAATGCTCTGTAAAATCTCACGTGCCTGAAATTTAACTAAGTCTGATTTTTAAAAAAAAAATCTAAAATCTACAAGTTGCATCTTAACTCCTAGGAAGCTGAAACCTATCCCAATCATCTAGAAAGGTACCTAATTTCTTTATACAAGTATAACTTAAAGTATAAGAAATTAAAGTATCAAAAACCTTTATAATACTAAATTATATACACAAACCCTAAATGTTATACCTTAATAAAATGTTATACTTGTATAAACAAACTTTTATAATACTAAATTATATACACAAACCCTAAATGTTATACCTTAATAATACTAACTTGAACTCAAGATTAAATACAACTCAAGGATAATTAATAATGACAAAAAATCCTAAACTGAATACAACTCGGGAGTAAATCAACAATAACAAATTATAATACAAACTCAAGATTCTATATACGAAACAAATCCTAAATCCAAACATGACAACAAAATAATACTAGTAACTTCAGATTGCATCAAACTGCAGGTTGCGCATTTCATTCACCAAACTGTGTGATTCTTCACAGAATGACAAAACCTACAAGGTGACTGAAATATGCACGTTCCTACAGAATGAGAGAAAAATGACAAAAAATTACAAAACAAAACAATGCCCTAGATCTGGATGAAGAAAGGTGGTGTTAAACGGGTATGGAACAGTAAGGTTGGAATAATAGTTCTAAATCTTGGAAGCACTATTCAGATTATACAAACATGTGAACAACCAATACATATTTAAGCATTTATTATTTTAAACTATCTCCTACCACATAGAAGACAAGACACAGGAACATAATCACAAATCTACATTGGATCCTACATTAATTCAGCCAGTAGCTATTCAATATAGCATCTTAGGAATACATGGCAACACACGCCCACAAGAGGAAGCACAATAGTTTATGAAATAATATATCATAACTATCCTTTCCCCTGAGACTATTTCACATAAAAGTACAACCATGTTATAATATAATAATCCTCTTTTAAAATTGTAGCCTCATAGTAAACAACAAGAAAAAAATGGAAATACAATCAAGCAACAAACACTTAAGAAGGATTATCTCCATGATAGATCCTACCTGGAGTCTGGCGAAGAGAAACCATTGGAGAGCAGAAGATCCAAGATTTCCAACCTACTCCAAGCACTCCTTCAAATTCCTCCTACAGGAAAGCTCCAACCTCTTCTGGAAGCAATCTCATTCACATCCTCTCAGATAAAAATCAATTCTCTCTTCTCTAAACTATAGCAATATTCTATAAAAGATAAAGCCTCTCCTCAAATTAAAATTTCCTATGCCAACTCCCCACACAGAGGAAATTCTTTCCTATAAATAGAATGGAGGAGGTGGTTGCACGGGTAATCCAACCAATGCAACCATCCCAACTATCCATCAGTTAATAGTTAGGCTTAAACAATATCATTAAAGCCTTTCCCGGAAGAGATATAATTATATTTACCTATTACCATAATCTGATTGATGTTTCTTTTATTTAAGGAATGTAATAGTAATTATTATTTACAACACATTTACCATATCATTAACTTATTTAATTGTTTATTAGTATAATGCAATAATTACTTACTCACCAATAATTATATAAATATATGTATGAATATGCATATGTGTGCACCCATATGCCTATGTGTACATATATTATTATTATTATAAATATTAATGCAAACATAATATTATTATTATAAAACATATTATTTATTCATACACTAATCCCTATTCTTTACAAAATACAATAGTGATATATATAAGGTGAAACATAGCACTATTATTAGAACATTTATTATTAATATTGCCATAGACATCTTTTATTATGAATATTATAAAACATTATTAATACGATAATTTCTTTATTATTATTTATATTAAAATCACATGATTTAATCACATACTAACTCGTTCCTAACAAGATATGCTAGTACATAAGTATCTAATAATAAAGATAGATTACTAAATCATACAATAATTCACATCAATAATCTACTAACAAAATTGAACATACCATGAAGACAATTAGAGCTACCATACTCAAAACCTCATTCTCAAAGAATGCAAAAGACAAGAAACAAACTACAAGATCCACAAAACCAAAAAACTAAGAGAACATAGAAATACATCATCTACACAAGGGATTGACTCAGGAACTCCCCACCTAAAGGTAAAAGGATCAGAGGCAGAGTTCCTTCTTGTGGAACTTGGTGATATCTCTGTAACAACAATGATCGAGGATTTTGAGGGATCGCTCAGACCTGTGAAGCTAGGTGGAGATGATACCTGGTACCTTCTCTCCTGCATCACCAAGAAGAGATACATGGATACATATGGATATACATATAAATCAGATATATGCAAGCAGATGACCAAGATCGATACATCGTGTGGACCTCACTAAGTGAGTAACTATGACTTCGTCCTGAGTCATGAAAACATATCAGACACATATTCATGAAACATAAAACATCATGATAATGGTTAGATTAAAATCCTTGGGTTAGATCCATAAAACATATAAAAATAGATGGTTTTCTAATCTCATAAACATATAAATGATAACCATAAATGAGCATATCACTCATTTGATAAACATATCATCATCCACAAAACATAAAGGTAAATGTATAGTTCTAACCATCATAATAGAATGTCCAAATAAGAAAGTCCAAGTATCACCATAGGAGAGGGTATTACATGAGGCAATCCTCCATTTCACTGAAGAAGGGAATTTTCCAATGGTGGAGTCGAGGAATTGCCCATTTATCTCAGGAACCCTGGTTTTTTAGGGTTTTATGACTTGCTAATACAAAATTGAATGGATATTTCTCTGCACAATGCTTCAAGACTTCAAATTGGGATTAAATGAAATTTAATTCATTTATCTAACATCTAATGGTGGGTTTAGCACTTATCCAATCTATACAGGACCATACAAATCTCTGTAACAGTAAGTTGACACAAGAAAACCAATAATTTGACACACAAAAACTCCTCAATTCTTCATTAACCTGCATCCTTACACTTGTGAATGTACATATAGGTGTGGGAAAACAATTTTACCACCAAACATACCCAGCCTAATTTATTTAGAATTAGTTAGGCGTTAAGACACACTTCATTTCAAAATCTTGCAAAGTTGCAACTTATCAACTTTTACAATTTTGTAATTTGTGTGCCAACTTTGCACACTAGGAGCCCTGATCATATCCAAGTGATTCAAATGCCTTAAAATATGATCAAGGATCCCTCTAGAGTCTAAAAACCATGATTACATCAATTTCAAACCTATTGGTGAAGTTTGATCACCTTTGACCAAGCATGATTTAGTTAGGATTTTAAACTTTCCCTTTCACCTAAAGATCAAATTGTTAGAATAGTCCCAAAGGATAACTGAGAGTGAGGGGGGGTGAATCAGTTATTAGTAACTTTAGTTCTTTTCACTTCTTTAACTTTAGAATATAACAAATTAAATGCATAATCAGATAACACAGTACTCAACACATAATTTGATTACGATGAAACCAAATGGTAAAAACCCCGGTGGGAATTAGCACCCACAATAAACTATACTTCTTTGTAGTAATCCCTGTTAGAATATATTTCAACCCTGTTAGGATTTGTACAATACAATGCAATAAGTATAGTGACCTGGTTAAGGGTCGGACCCTGTTAGGAGTCTTTTACAAATAACCCTATTAGGGGTGGTGGACTCACTGTCCAAAATCTCACTGCTTGATGGTGAAGGCTACAACCTTCTAAATAATAGATATGCACTATATCTAATGATGAATTGTAGAGTAGACCCGCTATCTTGATCATTTCTAGTGTATTACAATCTTTCACTTCTTCTTCACATAGACTCTTGATGAATGAACCAACTCTGATAATCTGCTCTGTACATCTTTCTTCTCTTTTCATATCATTCAAACTTAGTGTGTCACCTTTGACTTGCTATAAGTATCTTCATCAAAGTATAAGATCATGGGACCTATAAGACAACTCTTTATAACATTCTTGTCGGCTCTACTAAGCATGCAAGTATTATTACAACCACGCAAGTATAAACCAAATAGACGCGACGCTTCACTAAGTCAGCCTCACCAATTTAACTCTAACTTTGAAATCTTCTTGAAACACATTTGGTGCCTTTTGATTAATATCATAAACTCATAAATAATCATGAATATACACATGCATATATAGAAGATAGGTGCAACTCAAGAAATACATGATATATGTTGGCCCTAAACTGTTACACTTCCAGAACTGTAACTGCCAATAACAGAATTACATAACTTTACTGAAACATCATATCTGGGTCTGCGTGTATGAACATAACATAATAAACATGTCAACAACATTTATCTATCCACGCAAGTCTTCATATCATCATTCTAATAAGTACATACAGAATCACTACTGTGTATTATATGTTGTCATCAATGACAAACATACAATCAATCAACTGCTCCGAATCAAATCTACAACAATATCCCCCTTTGACATTGATGGAAACATATGATATCAAAAACATCCTTTGTTCATGGTGTCCTCTTTCTTTTACAATCTTCTCAATATCCTCATCAAAGATTTCTCTAAACTGCTGCAGTTCCTCTATCTGTATTTTTGTTCCATGTATATACTCCCCCAGAGTATATTCTCCCCCTTAGTACATACTCCCCCTTACTATATACTCACCCTTTAAAATCAATGGAAAAGTGTGCCATAGTCCTTTAGGTACAGGTACTACTCCAGAAGTAGAGTAGTCAACCATTCATCAGTCACTTAATGACTGATGTCTTTGCTGCTTCTTCTAAACAGACTTAGGAGAGGGCATTACTCCCAACTTCTCCCTGAGATACTCAAAAGTATCCTTTGATAAGGGCTTTGTGAAAATATCTTCCAACTGTTCTTTGGTGTTCAAATAGTCCAATTTAACTTCTTTGCCTGCAACCTTTTCTCTTAAGAAGTGGTACTTGATCTCTATGTATTTTGTCTTTGCATACATCACAGGGATCTTAGACATGTTGATAGTGCTAGTATTATCACAGTGAATAACAATAGAATAATCAACTTGAATGCCAAATTCTTTAACCATCTGCTTGATCCAAACTATGGTTGAAAAATTTAGTGCTGCTGCAACATATTCAGTTTCTACTATTGTCTGAGAAATACAGTTCTAGTTCTTGTTTATCCAAGAAACCAACCTGTCTCCAAGGAATACTACTCCTCCTAAAGTGCTCTTCCTGTCATCAATACAACCTTCCCAATCTGCATCTGTATATACATGAAGCTTTACATTCTCTAATTTAGGATACCATAAACCATAGTCTATAGTTCCCTTTAGATATCTAAATATCCTCTTGATTTCCATTAGGCGACTCTACTTGTGTTTAGCTGCAAATCTTCCAACAATGCCAACTGCATTAGATATGTCAGGTCTAGATTGAGTTAGATAAATGAGTTTACTAATCATAGATTTATACAATGTTTTATCAACTGTTGTGGAGTCATCATCCTTTGAAATCTTGCTTCCAGTTATCATGGGAGTGCCTACTGGCTTACAATAATCCATCTAAAAAGTCTTCAGTATTTCCTTCACATATTTAGACTAATTAATGAATATACCTTTATCTGTTTTCTTTATATTTAGTCCCAAAAAGTATTTTATAGGACCAATCATACTCATTTCAAATTCATTCTGTATTTCTTTTGCAAATTCTTTACTGAGCTTGTCATTACCCCCAAAGATATTGTCATCAACAAATATAGAAACTAACAATAATCCATTAGGTGTTTCTCTTGTGAATAGGTTATAATCTGCTTCTCCTTTCTTGAATCCAATCTTGGTAAGATAACCATCAAGTCTCTCATACCAAGCTCTTGGGGCTTGTTTAAGACCATAGAGTGCTTTCTTCAATTTGCATACCATGTATGGTTCATCTGAAAGACTAAATCCTTCAGGTTGTTCAATGTAGACTTCTTCATTCAAATCACCATTTAGAAAATCTGATTTTACATCCATTTGATAGACTTTAAAGTCTTTGAATGTTGCATATGCCAAAAACAACTTTATGGCTTCCAGTCTGCTCATAGGGGCAAATGTATTAGTGTAGTCTATTCCTTCTCTCTGCGCATATCCCTTGCATACCAATATTTCTTTGTTTCTTACTATTGTACTATCTTCATTCATCTTGTTTCTGAATACCCACTTTGTTCCAATCATATTTTTGTCACTGGGTCTAGGGACCAATTCCCATGTATCATTTTTAATTATCTGATCTAATTCTTCTTTCATTGCATTCTTC
>MU225300.1:569677-639731 GCA_018584345.1 Thuja plicata | reverse complement strand
TCCATCCAAAGTGATAGAACCTCTGCCTATGATAGGTTTAGGAGTGTTATCTCCAAATCTAACCATACCACCTTTGTATTTGTCTAGATGAATGAATCTATCTTTGTCACCTGTCATATGATGAGAGAATCCACTGTCAATGATCCAATCAGTTTTGATGTCTGCTTTGGAAATTAGGGCTAGCTCTTGTTCTTCCTTTTTACCTACAATGTCCATTTCCTCAAGAAACCTTTCCATGTCTCTAAGGGCAATGAATCCAATTTCATCTTCTCCTGAATCTTCAACGGTTATACCTTCTTCAACATGATAGCATTATTTCTTATATTTGGGTTTGTAATCAGATCTGAACTTCTTGACTCTTGTGGGACACTTAGATGCAAAGTGACCAATCTTGTTACATGAAAAAAATTTGAATGGGAGTTGTCCTTCATATTTTCCTTTTCCTTTCTTTTCTCTTCTAGCAATCATAGAAATTATTTCTTCAAGTTCTTCATCAACTTCTTCTTTCTCATTATGACTAGAGATGTGTAAGGATTTCTTACCATGGACTAAGGCTTTGAAAGCTATTTCACTTTTAGGTTCAATCATCAATCTTGATATCTCAAATGCAGAGATTTTGCTGATCAAGGTCTCTCTCTTGAAGTCTTGTGAGAATTGCATGGTTTCTTCTAGAATACTTATCTTTTTTTCATAGTCTAATGTCAAAGTAGTTAGAAACTTGTCCATTATATCTTCTTCTGATATTTCTCCACCATTGTTTCTAATTCCAAAGACTGCTTCATTTATCCTTTGATTGTAAGCTCTAATGTTCTCTTCAGGTAACATCTCAAGACTGTTGTATTTCTTCTTCCATGTCTTCCTACATGCATTCTTTTCTTGAATATCTCCTTCAAACATATCTTCTAAATACTTCCATATGGTCTATGCTCTATCAATTTTATTGATCTCAAAGAATTCATTGTCAGATGGGCGCTGATTAGGGCTTCTTTAGCAATTGCATTATGTGTAAATATATCCTTTTGTCTGTTAGTAGCATCATCCTTTGCAAGGTCTTTCAGAGATGGAATTACAACCTCTTGTGTAGAAATTTCAAAGATCCCAAAGCCAACACACTGTAGATGTGTTATCATTTTGTTTTTCCAATCCAGATAATCTTCTCCATCAAACTTAGGGCTTTCTTTTCTGAAGTAAGACATCTGATCTACCTTAAGCTATTAGGCTTCTTCTCCAAGGCACTTGGCTCTGGTACCAATTGTTAGAATAGTGCCAAAGGATAACTGAGAGGGGGGGTGAATCAGTTATTAGTAACTTTAGTTCTTTTTACTTCTTTAACTTTAGAATATAATAAAGTAAATGCATAATCAGATAACACAGTACTCAATACACAATTTGATTACGAGGAAACCAAATGGTAAAAACCCCGGTGGGAATTAGCACCCACATTAAACTATACTTGTTTATAGTCATCCCTGTTAGAAGATATTTCAACCCTATTAGGAGTTGTACAATACAATGTAATAAGTATAGTGACCTGGTTAAGGGTCAGACCCTATTAGGAGTCTTTTACAAATAACCTTGTTAGGGGTGGTGGACTCACTGTCCAAAAGCTCACTGCTTAATGGTGAAGGCTACAACCTTCTGAATAACAGATATGCACTATATCTAATGATGAACTGTAGAGTAGACCTACTGTCTTGATCAGTTCCAGTGTACTACAATCTTTCACTTCT
The DNA here is from genome assembly GCA_018584345.1 of Thuja plicata. Classification (NCBI taxonomy): domain Eukaryota; kingdom Viridiplantae; phylum Streptophyta; class Pinopsida; order Cupressales; family Cupressaceae; genus Thuja; species Thuja plicata. The sequence continues at coordinate 638,001 of MU225300.1, read as the reverse complement.
TCTTCACATAGACTCTTGATGAATGAACCAACTCTGATAATCTGCTCTATACATCTTTCTTCTCTTTTTGTATCATTCACACTTAGCGTGTCACCTTTGACTTAATATAAGTATCTTCATCAAAGTATAAGATCATGGGACCTATAAGACAACTCTTTATAACATCCTTGTCAACTCTACTAAGCACACAAGCATTATTACAACTACAAGTATAAACCAAATAGACACGACACTTCACTAAGTCGGCCTCACCAATTTAACTCTAACTTTTCAATCTTCTTGAAAAATGTTTGGCACCTTTTGATTAATATCATCAACTCATAACTAATCATGAATATACACATGCATATACAAAATATAGGTGCAACTCAAGAAACACATGATATACATCGGCCCTAAATTGTTACACTTCCAGAACTGTAACTACCAATAACAGAATTACATAACTTTACTAAAACATCATATCTGGATCTGTGTGTATGAACATAACATAATAAACATGTCAACAACATGTATCTATCCATGCAAGTCTTCATATCATCATTCTAATAAGTACATATAGAATTACTACTGTGTATTATATGTTGTCATCAATGACAAACATACAATCAATCAACTTCTCATAATCAAATCTCCAACACAAATGGCATAAGGTGCCTTATTACAAACATCAAATTTCCATGACAAGCCTTATTACAAAGAGATAACATTGAGATTCCCCAATACATGGAAAGCAACATCAACTATATTACAAGGTGCTCCTGCACCATATATTATACTAATATAAAGCTTTACATATTGATGTTACTATTCAAAGTGACATTCTTTGCAACCCATCATATTCCAACTCAAAAAACCAGTAACTAGAGCACAACATCACAAATAAAAAAAACTAGTAACTAGAGTGCATTATCATAAAACTTCCTTACCCATACCATTTTTATGGTATCCAAATATATCCCCTTCCTATGCAAGCAAAGAGTACCCAATAAAAATAGTACTAATCACAAAGTGTCATTTAAATGGTAGTCACCTATGACCCAAAATACTTATAATCATGTACTTATAATTTTTTTTAAAGAAAAAAAAAAAAAAATTATAATAGGGAATTCAACCCAGAGATACCAATTTGTGGAAAAAAAAAGATGTTAGGATTTAGGCAGATATGAGAAATAAACAATATTAAGATAATGCAAAAAAAAGAGAAGATAGAAAAGCAATAACACAAATATTTAATGTGGTTCATCCGATATGGGCTACATCCACTAGAGAAACAACCATCCACTTATTTTATTATCCAACGAAGAGAAAATTATAGTCTGATTTATTTCACAGTACATTGCCACTTATTTATAGTTCTCTTAGGCAATTTACCATTGTTGGTGTACACACCTAAATCTGATTACACAATTTTGTAATCAAATTTAGTCCTCTCCTAGGGAAATATCTATTAAATATTTATTATTTAATTATTTTATGTCATCATCCTAATTAATTAATTATTGTCCAATTAACTTAATGAAAACCCATAACCATTTAGTTAATTAATTTCCCATTCCTCTATTAATTTATATAAATACAATTTTTCTATTTAAATTAATTCATAAAACCCCTTTATCCCTCCTCTAATTAAAATAACCCCTTTTAATCAATTTGAGCACATGGATCCTAACTTTAATCCCTAACCTAATCAATCCCAACCACTTAACCAATGATCCTAGCACAACCTAACTCATTCACACATACTAACCTCTCTTAACTAGTTAATTAACCTTGATGAACAAATTATTCCCTCCACTCATTCTCTCTCCTCCCATCACATCCTCCTAATCCTCCCACTTTCCCTCTAATCCAAAGCCTAACCACTCTCTAAATATTTGCACAATCCTAATCAAAGGATTAAGAAATCCTAAGCCAAACCCAAAGTCAACTCTTGTCACATCCTATCCAATCGAAAACCAAATGCACTAAAGTCTTCCTTAAATGCACTTACACATCCTTTACATCTCTTACACCTTTGTCCCTTCCTAAGAATATTATATGTGTTCTTCCCATTTCTCCAAATCTATCACAATCCCCAAAATGTTTACATTCCCCAATCCTTCTCCAATCCCAAAAGTCCACTCCCCTTGTGACACTTGTCACAATGTGATGCATTTTAGAAATCACAATCCATGTGCTCTCTCTCAAGTGCATCCTAGCCCTTCATAAACTTTCAATCATAGCCCTCTATTTAACTTCCTCTTTGCCTATAAATTGAGGCCTCATTTTCTTCAAATCATCTACCATTTTCAACAAAAGTTTTCATGCCCTTTTGAGAGCCAAAATCACCAAGCATACCATCCTAATGCCAAAATAATTTCCAATATTTGAAGCTTGATAAAGTATCATTGAGCACACTATTGGGATTAATGGGAAGTAGTATTGAGAGGGGAGAGGTGAATCAGTACCTCTAAAACTTTTAACTATTTTCACCATTCATCATTAGTAATCATTCATTACTATATTACCGACCATTACTGTTGTTCTTTCTTATGCATGTAGTATTAATTCATAATATTTAATTGTTTGAAACATTCATGAGAGTAATAAACACATAACACAAGATATGATATCACAGAAAACTCCTGTTAGGAAGTAAAAACTGCAGTGGGGATGGCACCCACAAAACTTCACTATCTATAGAATGGAAGGGAGTCGGTAAAGGCTTACAATTGATCACTTCTAATGATCTACCCTGTTAGGATTATTAAAGTGGAGACCTATGAAGATCTACTCTTTTAAGAGATTTACAATAGGACTGTTAAGTCCACCTTTCTTGAAAGGATTTCTTAAGTGTGCTACACTTGTTAGAATGAGTAAATATGATTGACCTGACTATATACAATCTACAATTGATGATTACAGATCCATTAAAGCTCTCATAATAATAATATTACCTTAAGTGACTGATTAATACCTTTCTTTGCTTGTTGGTGGCCTATGTTCTTGTTCCTGAAACTGATTTGATTCTTTTATGTCCTTCTACATGAAATCTCTTGTCTAGTCCTTAGATTCTCTCTGTGAATACTATCTTCATTGAACAACAACATGGTCACAATAGATTGAGAATCTATTTATACAAGTATTTGACCTATCTTAGAATCACACATTACAATGTTAACTCTTAGATCCAAGGTTTACAACTTGACCTTGATCTTTAGTTTGCATGTTTTAAATCAGTAAAACTAATTAAAACAATTATAAAAACATTGCTTCCTCCAAACATAATGGATTTAAAACAAATCAAGAAGCTATATATACAACTTCAGTGATTTATCTGACGTGGAAAGTCAGATCCACTTTTTGCGGGATGTAACTGACTCTCAGTTCTTGGTCATCGGGTTGAACAGAAAGTCTGTCAACATTCCTTTGTTGAACTGATCATTAGGTTCCCTTCATCTGTAGGGTTCCTCTCTTTGTTGTTCCGTCAGGTTGCATTGTTGTTACTCGTCGGGTTCCTTTAACCTTTTTGTTATCGGGTAACGCTAAATAGTGTTTGCCGGGATGCTTTGAACTTGGCAGTATCGGGTAACCTTGGCATCAGGTAGTGTTGTGCCCTGTCTGTCGGTGTAGTGTAAACTGATGGTGTAGATCATGTTTTTCCTTGTGTATACTAATGGAAAAATATAATGTCTTCAATCTCCCCCTTTGACATTAGTATCAAAAACTGATATGTGCATAATACTAAAGTGTTTAGTATATGTAATGCCCCGCTAGGGAACCCAGGAGAACTTAACCTAAACATGACACTAAGTTCACGGAATAATTTTTTTTTAAAAAGAAATTCTAAAAATGGAATAATTAAAAAGTCTTTTTTTTTTTTTTATTCTTTCTTTTGTCTTTTTCTACCATTTTCAAATGGACTGGTGTATTTTTTTTTTATTCTATATTTTTTTTCACAAAGAGCTTTTTTTTTGTTTAATTGATTTTCCAAGAAGCATTTGCAAGGGAAATATTTATTTTTCCTCAACTATAGTTCTAACTATAGGGTAATCTATTTTTTCATTTTCTAGGAGATCCATAGGGAATTTTCCAACGAAATTTTGACAGCACTTTCATACTAGGGTAGTATATATTTTCCTACAAAAATTAAAGATCTAGGTTTCCAGAAATACCCATTTCAACAATAAATTCAAACTAAAAACCCTTATACCCATTTACTCCTAATGCTATAGAAACGAAACCCCTTTATGCCCACAAGCACAGATCTGACATCCAAGATTAAATAAAACCTTAAATCGATCTAAAACATATTTTTCCAATTGAAATCATCAAACACACAAAATAATCAAGCAAGGAATGACCAAACAAAGGATTCTTAGCTTTTCGGATGCATAGAAGACAGGGATCCAAAAATCAGAATTGACATGAACAAGACCCTACCTCAATATCTGTTGAAGAATACACAATGAAAAATTCAAGCAAGGAGAATTTCAAAATTATGCTCCAAACCCAAGCATACACCAAAGTTTCCAAAAATGCTCCCAAAAACCTATTATGTTCAAATGAGAGAAGAATCCCCCTAATGAGGATCAACTTCCCCTAATTAAGAAAACCCTCATAACAACACATTCAATTAACTCCTAAAAGGACTCTACCCAAAATTGAAAGAAAATAACAATTAATTAATTAAAATATCTAATTACTTGTACAACTCAACTTTGACTCCTAAAATCAAGTTGAGATCTCTTGGGTTTGAAAATACTTTTTCAACCAAATCTTGCACATGTAATTAATAAAATATTAATTTAAATAACTTAAATATTTACATCATAATTATCCATCTAACTAAATATTTAATTATTTAATTAAGCATAAAATCTTATTTACTCTAGTATTCAATTAACTATTAATATTCAACAATTGCACTTTAATTAAACTTTCAATTAAACATAGGTATTTAATTTAATTTTCAATTAATTAAATACCCTATAATTAATAATTAATTGAAATAATATTCAATTAAATAAATAACATGATATATCCCACAGATAATCACATAAAGCACCTGAAATCGAAAACAAGAAAAATCAAACATACACTAGGAAAGGGATACACGAATTCCTATCCACTATACAAATTTGGTAAGGGTAGTCAAAATAGATACTTGTCCACTAACTAGGACAATTTGGTTTAGGATAGCATTTGGACCTGAAAACTATCTCTGCTCTCTTACCATTGAGATTAATGCGATAGGGCACACTCACTCCTGCCAATTCAGGGAAGACGTAGCCTGATACCTGCAATATTGTCATCACAAAGATAAAATATACATGCATATATCTTATGGTAAACAATGGTTGAGACTAGGTTATCGTGTGGATCTCTCCGAAGCAAGTAACTATGACTCTGTCCCATACTATACCAAGTACATCAAATAGTAATGAAAACATACAATGATCCATGTGCATATAAATCTAAGGTCAGTATTATCAGAAAACCATAATCGAAATGAAATCCTAACATATACATAAGCATCATAAAATAGCCATAAATCACATATACACAAATGATACAACATGATAATAATGGATTAAGAATATACTGAAATGTAATACATAATATCATCTAAATCATCTGAATGAAACCACACATACACAAAAAGGCCTAAAAGAGTTCGACATCCAAAATTGAAAAACAAACTAAGAGGTGGGTATTACAGTATGTACACCATGTCTATATCATTCTCATTATATGATTCCCCCTAACTATATGCATCTATATAGTATAGGTGTATGTACATGTACACTTTCCTCTTTACTATACATTCCTTGTTCTTTGCTCTTTCAGTTGTTTGACTGTACACATCATTTCCTCTTTTCATTTCCCCTTTCTTCTTTTATTGTGACTGTACATATCACTTCCCCCTTTATACTAACTAAAATATACATATCATTTCCCCCTTTATTTCATACTCGTGACAAAAATGTACAACTTATAAGATGACAAAAAATGTGTAACTTACAATGTGTCAAGAATATGTGAATGGGTGGTCTTGATGTCTTCGAGCAATTTCTCCCATTTTGCTTTTAGGAGTTCTAGTGCCATGTGCTCTAGCTCTAGCCTTGCATGCATATCATAAATGTTGTCTAGGACATACATTTTTGGGGTGGCAATTAGTGTGTTTTCCTCTGTCACATGTTGTTGCAGTAGTGAAAGTGTCGGTAAGAGTTGAGCTTGAAGCTTGTAGACACCCAAAATTGACCAGGTGTCTTAGTATCATCAAAATCTGCAAATCTCATCAAAATGCTTCAAAATGCTTCAAAATAGATCAAAATCATTTAAATCGACATTTATCAATCAAAGTGGATTAAAACAATTTTAAATCAAGGGATTAATTAATCATGAAATCAAATAATTAAATACAAGCCTAAAGGATTAATCAAATTATGCAATTGATTTTAATCCATTAATTGTATAGTTTAAATCAAAAATCAAAATGAACATATTCCCTACATGGCTAAATTGATTAAATGATTGAATTAAATAAATCCTAATATATTTTCAACACAAATAAAAGAGCCAATGAGAATTGAGAACACACTTGCAGATGGATCACTCCAATTTTGCATCTCAACCTCTCATTTATCCTTTAGAATCTCATCCACTCATCTTGTCCCACCCTTTGAGGACAACATTTAAATGGTCCCCTTATTTGAAACCATTTGAGAGATCAAACTCAACCAAGGATTAACCCATGATCAATTCACTCTAACCCCTACCCTTGGGAATTTTACTATAAATATAAGCCATTTTCAAGAATAAGCATATCCTAGAAAAATTGATCGCAAAGCATCCTCATTATAGGCAATTTTATAGCATCATGAGCAATAGTGAGATAATTTCATAGTAAATTTAGAGATCTTATAATTTCATGAGAGTATTTGAATTCATTTTGTATCAAATTTGAGAGAATTGAGAGCTAGATTAGGCATTTTATCATCAATTTCTCATTCTAGGAACGTCACTAGTAGAGATTAAGGTTGAGAGCTCTACTTGCAAAGCCTAGTTAGATAAACACACACACACACACACACACACACACACGTGTGTGTGTGTCTTTCTATCTATCTAATAATTCTATTAATTTTCACTTTCCAAATATAAAGCTTTACTCAAATTCAAAGATGTTCATTTCTATTTATCAAACATGAAAAAAATTATTGAAATTTTATCCTTTACCTTAAATTTCCTCAATTTTAAAATAAAGTTTATTCTTTTTGGGTAAATGTAGTAAACTTCAACATTTGGGCTAATGTTCCATGTGACATAATTTAAAATAAAATCATAAATATAATTATTTAATAATTCAAAAATTGCATTTATAGAATTCATATATTGAGATCTACAAAATGGTGTTTTTATTTTCAAGTGAAAAATATGATTTACATGTACGATAATTCACCTTGAGTAAGAAAAAAAAATATTTGACCTTCAGTCCAACTCCATTCAATACATGTCTATTGACAACATAAGTTGCAAGATTTTTATGCCCATTTTTCTTATTTTCTAGCTAATCCTATAGGAAAAAAAGGGATTTACAAAGAAATAGTATTTTTATAGCTATGTGGCCACCACATTTTCACCATGTGAAAGGTTGGGTCATACACTTCTTTGGATCAACTAGGATATCACATAATTTTGTTCTCAAACTAAACCATGAAAAAATAATATGTTCTTAGAAGATGATATAGAGTCATTCTTTACACCTTTTTTTAAAAATAAACTCGATCTAGTGGTCATAGATTTGATCTTATAGAATGATGATTGATGCGACTTACTTGCCTTGGTCTTGATTTTTTATTTAGTGCAAGAAATCATTGTGTTTGGAAATACCTTGCTTATGTTTTTATATGTTAGATTCATAGATAAGCCAACTTTATGACTTTGATTGAAAGGATGGAGGAGAACAAACAAACACATGCAATATTCCTAGAATGATATCATAAGAAGACAATGCAAAAAGTAGATTCTCTTTTTAGCTTTTAGATATAGCTATTCTTATCCACATTGTATGTGATTTTAGGTAAATGAATGAGAATCCTAAAATGCAACTTGAGCAATCACATAAATTGACATAATGTGTGCTAAGTTGGAACAAACTAGTGAAATGGTTGGCAACATGAATTTTTTTTATTTTAAATTCTAATGTTTAAGGGATGAGAACCAAAACTATAGAAGTGACTTGGATTAATTTGTACCCAAAATATGATAGAAGGTGATGGAATTAGGATTAAGGATTAAAAATGCAAATCTTGGGGATCAAGGATGGACAAGATTGAGACATGGGATGTCATAAGTGAGATTAATGTATATAATTATGTCATTTGTAAGTTGATTGTTACATTTATGTAACTCTAACCAAAGTGAACCCAAAACATAAGGATCAAGACATATATATACAATTTTATGATTACAACATTATAAATATTTTTATAATATTTTAAAAGAATTATAATACTGCTTAATAGTATAAAATTTAAAGAGTCGTATAATTTTAACTATCATCAAATCTTCTCCTAGACATCCTCAAAGCCAATTACCAACTCACAAGATAGTTGCATCACGATTCAAGATGAAATCTCAAAACTTAAAAACATTCAACATGACCTCAAGAATTAAATGCATGAGATTCGTATAGTCCACAATAAATTAACTTGATGAATTTTTTATTTGACTATGTGATCACATTTTTCCATCAACATTTCAGACCACACTCCATGATCCATCATCATGATGAGTTAACTAGAAAAGAGAAATCAACTATCTATGAGAGCAACTAGTTACACAATTGATGATTCCTAGATTTGACCATGTGATCATTTTTTTCTATTAAAGTTTTGGATTATGCCTCGTGATCCATCATTAGATTGAGTTAACTAGAAAAGAGAAATCAACTATCTCTAATAGCAACTAGTTTTGCAATTGATGATTTCTAGATTTGGCAACGTGATCAGTTTTCTCCATCAACGCTTCAAATCATGCTCCATGATCCATCATCATGATAAATTAACTAGAAAAGAGAAACCAACTATCTATAACACTAACTAGTTTCACAATGCATGATGGTGACCCATATACCCTAAATTATATGAACTAATAAATAAACTAATATATAGATAGAATTATACCAAAACATATGTTTAAGCTAAAGCATAAACTGCCCACTCAATTGAGAAAAAATACTTAATAATATATCAAGCCTGATATTACCTATTAGAACCCTTTCGTGGCAGTGGTTTAGTAAACTTTTTATGATCACTTGGCTGTAGAAATGACTATCTAGCCACTGAGATACACCAATACATAGGTTATGATATACAAAGATAACTTATGCTTTGATGCAGTGTAAATGCATCCTAAATACTGGATAGCTGTTTTCCATGGCTGCTACCATTGTAAGATTTACTCCACAGCCAGGTTAATCTAAGAAAATAATGAAGATGGTGAACCGTTATCATTATTAAAGCCACAAATTATTGTTTGATTCCCTATTTTCAACGCTCCTCACCACTTTCACCGCATTACCTGGTTGCACGGAATCCCAAACAGCGCGCACATGATAAGTCTCACCCAGTTCCTCCTCCTGCTCCCCCTCCTACTCTACACTATCTCAGAATTATTGAGTACCAGCAACCAATCTATAAAAGCGTCGTCGAATCCTGAGTTTTTAACATGCTTCCCAGCTGTAATGGAACTAAAATACTGTTTGATTGATCTTGGAGGGTACACCTGAAATTGGAAAATTATCGATCCCATGATCTTACCAGATCTCACTTTTGATTTCTTTTCTAAAGGTGCTCCATACAATATTTGAGATTTCTTTTTTGCTTGTGCCATCATATATTCCCTCTTGGTACATGAAGTACATTGTTTGGAAGTACATTATTTTGTGTTCCTGTTCATTGGAATTGACTAGCTTTCTTGTTACAAATACATTGGACATTGACAACAATATCAAGATCAAAAGAAAAAGAGAAAAAAAAAGAAAGATCTATCATGATCACTAATCTGTAGAGCACGCCTTATCTCAAGGCCATTTCATCACTAGCACTAGTTTTTTTGTCTATCAGACTTGTTTTTTTCCCTGCAACGAATATAAACTCTCATGAGCTTGCTGTTGAGGTTGACTTGAGTTGACACGTGTTGAATCCCTTGTGTTTGCATTTCAAATCAGCCTGTCATTTTTATCTCATCTTTTGGATCTAAGTTCACAATTATTAAACTCTCTTTCAAGTGATAAAATAACTTTGGCCATGAATGATTGATAAAAAAAAAATCATGAAGTTTGATCGACAACGGTTATTGTCATTTATGAAAGTCTTGGTTTATGCTGTCATTTACTTTTTAGCTATGGATGGTCATGGGTGAGGAGAGAATCTTTATTTAACTGTTTATATTTATACTAGTTAGTATACCATGTAATATGAAATAGAACGTGAAGGTGATACTTAAATCAGCCTGGTAATACTTTAAAGCATGGACATGAGTGGGATTTGATCGAAAAAAGTTGAAGGATATATGTGAGAGGCATTTGATGGAGGAAAAGTAAGTTTCAAGTTAATCAGTGTATGTATTATAATTAAAAGTATCATTAAGTTGAAGATGCAATGAGTGTCAAGTGTTTAATTCATTTTCATGAGAGATGAGTTCTTGTGCTATTCATGAAACATGGGTCAATGAGTTTGACTCGAAAACTACACAGCCGAATTTTTAAAACAATATGACAACTAAAAGAATTGAATATATCATTGTAGTATATTGTAATTAAAAGAATTATGTATATCAATTTGTTTATGATGTAAAATAGTTATTGTAATTAGTTGGTTCTTTTTAATGTTGATAAATTTGTTGTAATGATATTTTGTATGTTCATATTATGTAATATTTTTCAATTCAAATATTATAAAACAAATGAAAGGTACACACACATATGATGATTTGTAAAATAAATTTCGTTAAAGAATCAAAACATGATCCTTGGAGCGATTGAGATATGAAGTAATTTTATTTAAAAAATATTCAAAAATTATTATGAAATGACTTGCATAACATGAAAGTACAAAATAACTATACTTGGATACAATACAATTGTATTTAAGTACAATTCAACTATACCATGCACATGAGCATGGCTAGTTGTATACAACATATTTCTTACAAAGTTTATAAAAGTGATTTTTGGTACAATAAGAACTTTTGAATATACCTGTAGACACTAAAAAATGTTTCACGCATATGGCCCCCTTTTTTAACATGTCTTTTATATTATGTGTTTGATTTTTATCATTCATCAATATTGTGTCATTCTTACATGTCATCAAATACTAACATTCATCCCGATTTGACCTAATTGTTGATCAACTAATGAAGATGGTGAAGATCGAGTGATAATAGGTATTATTCTTTGTAGAAATGGTTAGATCAATTGTTATTTTGTCATTGATGTCAAGCAATTGATTTATTGATTTTTATTGAGTTACCGTATCATAAGATGAAGAAGTTAAATGGGTGACAAATACAGTTCAGACAATGATGAAGTAATGTTGATATAGTTGTTTTCTACTATATATTTGATGTTATCAAGTCGGTACACTTGATTGATTAAGTCAAAGATTGCAAAGAATTAAGTTACGACTAAAAAAAATTACTCTACCGAGCTACACAGAGTCACTCGGTATGGAGTTGTGTTAGTCAGTTTCAATTACCAAGCACCAAGAATGAGTTAGGTACCGGGCAGTGAACAAAGTTAGTTACTGAGTTGCAAAGCAAATTATCGAGTACAGGATATTGATTGAAAATGATGATAAGATCGAATTTAATACAAAGCTATGATGATTTGGATGTTGTTAAGAATTAAAGGAAGTTTGTTAGAAGATCTATGAGTGAGAAAATTCAATGAGAAGATCTAAGGTGAAGATTAAGGGGTTAAACCTGATTATTAGAGTTCCAAGAAAAAATTCAAGTAACGAGGTAAAAGTTAAATGGTTTAACAAGCTAAGATTTATGAAGAAGATGATCGAATAGCTGAGAGAAAATTATGGAAAAACTAAGTAAGGAGATTAAGAGGCAAAACTTTGTCTATATAAAGGATGAGAAATAAACAAAGACAATGATGTTGGCGAGTTGAATTAAGAAGCAGAAGTTGAAGAATAGAGCTATCAAGCAGAACAGAGAAGCAAAAAGAGAAAAATCTACAGTCTAAAGCAGAGACAAATGGAGTATGTGATACCTGTATTCATGTGACCATAAATGATCTGACCCAAGCGAAAGATAGTTTCTATATTTACAGATCAAAGTTCTACTATTGATTATTAGCATTTGTAACAGAGAAAATATCTTAACTGAGTGGATTTAACAGTCCTATTTGTAAATCCTAGACGTAGGTGATATTCCAAAAGACTGTTTAAAGTCCTTCAGCAAGACCACTCCTAATAGGGTGAAGATCTTAACATGTCTGAGGTAAATCCCTTAACAAGGTCACATCTAGCAAATATGTTTGTGATTTTTAATAGGATAAGTTCTTAACCAAGTGTACTTCAGAAAGGTACATTTTTATTGTGGTCACAATTCTCACAGAGGTTTTTCCCATATTGGGTTTCCTCATTAAATCTGGTGTTAACTGAGTTTGAATGATTGATTTTCATATTATGAGATGTATGGTTGTTTAAGTTATTAAGTTATTTGGTGAGTCTATTATTATTGTATTCAATTCTACCGAGTGAATCAACGAGCTAATTTTTAAGTATTTAAGTGTGATTTTGTCTGGTTCACCCTGCCCCCGCCCCCCCTCTCAGTGGGACCAACACTAATTAACCATGTTAAAATAAATAATTTTTATCAAAGTTAATCCTTATCATATCAATTCAATTCATCCTTCTTTAGGGGTAAACAATCATTAATCTACCCTAAACCCTAGTCTTCATAAATAAATGTAATTGATTTATCCACTTTCCCTAAGTCTCACAATTAATTAATTGGCTAATTTATGTTTTATGGAATTTTCTAATTTCTACTTTGTGAGGATAAATTAATTTTCAAATGTAAATATTCCCTCACTTTTTCACATGGGATTCAATCCCTATTAATTAGCTTCCACTCCCTCTTTTATAGTCTCCATCCCTTACACTTTTCCTTCTCATTCTTCACACTAATTTAGTCTCTTTCTCTTCCAAACTCTCCTTTGATTTATGCATACTTCTTGTCATAATTTTTCATAAACAATGACACATTTCTCAATTTTCTAATTTGGTGATTTTCCCTCAAATCTCTATAAAATGAGTTCATTTTCTCTCAATCTTTTAACAACCACGTCTTTTGAATATTCTCATTATCTTGTCATTTTTAGTTCATAATTGAGTGCAATATTGTCATTATGGGAGCTACATCAAGTCTTTTGAGAAGGAAAAAAGGCATTGGAGCATGTTGAAGGGGGGTTTTCATTGAATTTGTTTTCAGCTTTTATGCTTTTCCTTAATGGCTTTAATGTTAGGATATGTTTATTGTTTGTATTCTTTTCTGTTTTTGTGGTTGCCTTAGCATGTAGATGTCTTTTTTCTTCTCTACAATACCCATCAAATACAGTATTAATATTGGTGATAGTGAACATATAAGACTCCTAAAGGCTTAAGTCATTTTATTTTAACTGATAAATCTCAATCTTTTAATGACATATTATTAATGCAACACTTCTTAGGGTAGTGACTTATCCTGTTTCCTTAAGGACGGTTGGATACAACCATATCTAGTTTTGATTCTATATCAAACTAAATTTCATTAGCAATAAAAATGTGTTAATGAATGAGCATCAAGCTTGGTTGTCAAATCATAAAGCATTGATATAAAATTGAGTTGATTTGATATAAATTTGATTCTCAATCATATATTTAGGTCATATCATCACCACTTCTTAGAAGTTCACCAAATGACTCTAGTCATGTACTTTGAACCCAATATTCAAACTTTAGAGGTTACAAGAATATGTATATAAGGTTTTTTTTAAATGATATCTCTATATTCAATTTATCATGTTCTCTATATTAATTTGGTTTCACACTTATTGATCAAATGTACTTGTCATTTATCCATATTTTGACTTGAATAAAATCAAGTACAAGTACATGTCATATGCATTTTTTAAGCAATTTTAATTACAAAAATGTTACATTTCAAATTCATGGCAATAAAATTTCAAACCAAATTTAATTATTCATAGAAAAATAATATAAATATATCACTCCATGAAGGCCATGTTGTAGTATTGAGTAGGGGGAGATTGTTGCATTATCGAGAAGAATGAGTAAGTTGGACAAGCAGTGATTCAGTATGAGTGTTCTGATATGGTTGTCATTGATGTCAATACACTATTGCACTAATGTCAACATATTTTTGTGTACTACTGATGTGGAATTTTCTTCTTATATTCTTTATGTTGTAGATCTGATAGTGAAACTTTGATATGTTGTTTGACATAGTTTGGAGGTTTTTAATTCAATATTTTTGTGGTTCATAATGCAGTGTAATAAATTTGGTATTTGTCTGAGTATGATATAACGCCCTGCCAGGGAACCCAAGAGAGATTAACCTAGAACATGATACTAAGTTTGATGAACACTTTTTTTTCCTTAAGTTTGCACAACAAGACATACATTAATGCAGAAGTAATTACTATTTACTCACATAAACATATACAAACATAGATTACAAAAGTCAAGGGTTCCATGACATAGAATTACGTAAAAATAAAACTCAACTAAATAACCATAACAAAAGATTCCATATAAATAGATGTAACAAATATAACTTACAAACAATAATTATAATCCTCATGGATAACCATGAGACCTACATAAACTCACATCCACTGCACATGTCGCAGGGTATGTAGTAATCACTCTAACAATATAATACAATATCCAGATTAGGTATCAGATGTGATATCCTAATACAAGATTACAATATAATGAATGATAAGTACATAACCACCAATGAATAATCATAAAGATCTAAAATGCATAAGTATCATCAAGCACTAGAACAAGGATTTTGAATCTCAAATGGTAAAGAATCACTACCACCCGTCCATGTGAAACTATAAAATTCTACCCCACCATGCTGAGGAGATAACAAAAGACCCCACTTGGATATCCAAAACCAAAGAAAGAAGTGACCACTAAGCAAGGGGATCATGATAGCTCTCTAATTCTAGATGTACTACACATAATGAAATGTAATACTCACTAATCCAGAGGTAGTCGACACATGTAGGAGTCTAGACTGTGTATAGGAAGGTGTCATCATGTATGTCTAACCCTTAAGTTTTCTCCTAGTAGTCTCTCTAGACCCCAACACTCAAGTGACCATACACGGTATCAATGACCTATCAAACAGACAAAGTCACTAACTATGTTAGACACACCCCTCAAGGCGGAAAACATCATCTCATCCTCCATTTTAGCCTATAATAGCACTCAAGCATGGGTGAGGAAACACATCTTATTAATTCATTTTAAGACCTCTCAATTACACATTAAGTTTTCACTTATTAAGATTACTTACAATAATTGATCCTAGTAGCCACTTGTGGGCCCCGACACTTATTGCAAGCCACCCCTACTACACAACTAGGTAACCTACCCTAGGCTCACATATCCTACATAGATATAGCATAGGTTCAAATAGAGACATACCCAATCCTATATCCCACACAATAACAGGAACGATCACAAAGATAGACACTCTCAGATAGTACACAAATAATATGGCTCATATGGTTAGTTTAGGGTAATAAATCAATACACTCACATCACATCATAAAATACAAATAAGATTCAGTCCCCCAGCCTCTGTATGCTTTCTAGAGCACTCTACTTCTCAGATAACCATATCATAGAAAACAAATCACTCAGGGGAGAAACATCATTTACATCAAGCAGAAATGAAAGTAAAACACTGTACAATTAAATCTAACCATGATATAAACAATATTCAATTATAGAGCTATAATCATTAAAAATACTGTGGTTCAGTAGTTAATTAAACTAACCAAATAATTGATTCTCCATTTTGTCCCTAATAGTCTAAAACTGATAAAAATAACCATTATGTGCATATTATTTTATCAATTAAAAACTATCCAAAAGAAACAAAGATAATACTTAGGACAAAAGTCCATATGTCTATATACATACTCTAATTTAAAAGTTACTAATTAATTTAATAATTTAAATAACTAATAGATTAGATTAACTTTAAAAGTTATCAATAAAATTAATAACCTAACCCCACATATATAAATCTTAATTTAAGAATTAATAAGGTATTTACTAGATTAATTAATCAATTAATAAAACTAAATTTTAAAAGTTATTAACTAACTAATAAATTAAATAACATAAAATTTAAACTAATTTAAAAATTAAAAATTTTGTATATTTTAATATATAAATAAAACATTAATTTAAAAAAAAAACATTTTAAAATTTTAAAAGAATTTTTAAAAAATAAAATAAAAACAAATGCTAATGGGGGTGCGGACCCTACACAATGTTGGGATTAATGGGAAGTATGTACTGAGAGGGGAGGGGTGAATCAACACCTCTAAAACTTTTGTATCCCTTCTATCAATTAACCTTTGTAATCAATTGTATATCCATTCAATCTGATTTAAACTATCTTGATGTGAGTTATATCAATTCATAACATTATCATACATGTGAACATTCATAGAAACATTCATGAAAGTAATTTGACACATAACACAAGATATGATATCGCAGAAAACTCCTGCGAGGAAGTAAAAACTGCAGTGGGGATGGCACCCAGAAAATCTTCACTATCTGCAGATTGGAAGGGGTCGGTTAAGGCTTACAATTTGATCACTTCTGATGATCTACCATGTTAGGAGTATCAGTGGAGATTTGTTAAAGTCTACTTTATTAAGAACTTTAGCAACACTATTGAGTGTGCACTCGGTTAAGAGATTTGTTGTTGGACTTTTAAATCCACCTTCCTTGAAAGGATTTTTACACTTTTCTCCACTTGTTAGAATGATAGAAAATTACAAATCGACCTGGTAATTGCAATCTCCTATTGTTGATACAGATCCAATTTAGTTTACATAAAAATATTATCACCTAATTGTGATTGAATAATACCTCTAATTCTCAGTATCCTCTGTTCTTGGTTCTTGCTAACCAATTTCACCTTTTGATGTCCCTGTTATTGAAACTCTCAATCTGATCCATAGATGTGCTTGTTTTATTCATTCATGTTCTCCTCTCTCTTCACATCGTTAAAAATGAATGATTGCATCATCTATTTATAGATGGATTGACTTCATCAAGTTTCGATAAAAACAATGTTAACTCTAAGATCAGGTTTACAACTTATACCTAGATCTCCTAGTCTATGTATTTTAAATTAGTTAGACTGATTAAAGCACTTACATTCATGTTTCTTGTCCCTAAAGAAATGGATTTAAAACAAATAGATATCCTATAAATAGAATACACTTTCTTTATCTGACGTGGAAGCCAGATCCACTTTTTGCAGGCTACAACTAACTTTCAATTTTGTCTTTCGGTCATGCTTGACTGTCCTTCAGTTTTGTTCTGTCAGTTTCACTTTAATTGTCTTGTCAGTCTGCACTGTATCTTTCATATCAGGTTCCTCTGTTGGGTTCCTCTTTATCTTTTTGTCTTTGTATTTTCGGTTGAAACACTAAGTTGTGTCATCGGTTCTCTTTGCACTTTGTCATCTTTGGTGATCTTTTAATATCTGATCTTCGATTTTCTCAGTCTTGTCTTTCGGTGTATGCTTACCGAAAGTGTTTTTTGCATACTAATGGAAAATTAATGTCATCAATCTCCCCCTTTTACATTAGTATCAAAAATTAATATGTGCAAAATACTAACAAAATGTTAAGTATATACAACATATATAATCCTTAGTCATTTAATGACTCCCCCTATGTATATGTCAGTATAACTATGCATATGATGTCTTTCCTTATACATATCATTTTCCCCATATGAATATAAATATCTACCATTTGCCCATCTGAATGAATGAATGAATACATGTCATTTTCTCTTTTTGTATTTTGTACTCATATCATTTTCCCCCTTTTTTGATATTAAGGGAAAAGGTCTTTACCTTTAGAGCTTATAAAAAATGTGGGAGTGTGAAGACTTCATGTCTTCCATCATTTTCTCCCATTGTTCTTTGAGGTTCTCTAGAGCCATGTGCTCAAGTGTGATCTTTGAGTGCATGTCATAGATGCTGTCTACTACAGACATCTCAGGAATTGCTATCAGTTGCCTTGACAAGTTGATGTGCTATTGGAGCAGTGTAAGATTCGGTAGAAGTTGAGCTTGGAGCTTGGTTACTTCTTCCCTAAAGTGTGTTTCTGCCTCCCACAGTTCCTTCCTTAACCTTTTTATCTCAATTATCTTCTCATAATGCAGTTTGACTGCATTATCTCCATCGGTGGTTAAGCTTTGTGCACTATTTGCTAGATCTGTATCCATCTTTGCAATGTTTTCACTATTCTCTTTAGTGAACTTGTCTATTGTGCTCAATGGTTGAATTAATTTTATAGCTTTAGATATGATTGGATCTAATTTCGTGATAAATTTTGATAGCTTTACCTTATTTACCGCCACTTCTTGGCTGATGTTCTCAATGAGCTTTTGTTGGTATTTCATCTCGGCTCTCTCCTCAATTGCCTTCTCATCATCAATGTTCTGAGTTGTGATTGCGTCGGTTAGAGTAGCTAATTGATCTAGAATGGGCTTGTTCTGATCAATGTCAACATCGCATACAATTTGATGTAATATGTCCCATGTTGTCTCCAGTACCATGGAGTCCTTGTGTTTTTTCTTCAGCTTCTCTTGCAATGGCTTCCTTTGGCATATTTCTCCATATTATTGTAATGCTTCAAAGTCAAGTGTATATGGGTCACACTTGGGTATTTCAATGAGTTCATCCAAGGTGAACTCTAACTTTTTCTTCTTTGATTTCTTTACCTTCTTCTTTTGAGAATCACTAGAATGTAAAACCATTGCCAATTTCTCAACCTTTTCATTTACGCTTGATGAAGTGACCTGTTGTGCTTCTTTCTATTTCTTGGCATTGATTTTAGCTTGTCAGGTGTCTGCAGACATCTCCACATTCACCTTAACATCGTCAATAGCACGGTTGTCATTTTCCTCAATAGTACCATATTTAGGTTTGTCTCCTTCATTGGTGTCCTTAGCTTCATTCATTTTGGTTTCTAAATTCTTGTCTTGTGTATCTGCATCCTTTTCTTTATCTCCTCATGTAACCATATCAATGTCAGTTACATCTTGAGTATCTCTGATGTATTGCTGACCATTGGTGTTATCTTTTTTTTCTTCTTCCCCTACATCCTTGGGAGTATCCTTCTCAGGTGACTTTCTTGATTCTTGCAGGACATTGATATCTTGTATTAATATTGGCATATTTCTTGGAATATTCACTTGTACGGTATCAATATTTATGTCCTACTCATCAGTTTTGTCCTTTGCAACTGTGACATCTTCATCCTTATTCACTTCTTTTGTTGGGTCATTGGTAATGTCTATGACATCAGTATCCACAATGTTGTCATTTGTGGTATCTAGCCATGATTCATTTGCAACATTTGCAGTCTTGTTGCCAGATGTATAATCTTCTTCTTTATCTAACTCAATAGATGTATCAGCTAGAGTTGCCTTGTCAACATCTTGTTGTTGAAGGTCTTTGTCGGGGCTTTCCTCCTTAGTAGGTCTATTCATTATCTTGCACCATTTCTTGTGGCTATCCTACTCAATCTCTATAAGCTTTCCTTCAAGAAATTTGTATGCTCTCAGCCTCGGTGAGAACTCCTTTTGGTAATTTTCCATCATTTCATCAATTTCTACCTTCTTTGATTCAGGTGGCATGAGATAAAAAAGTACTCTCTCGCTCTCTCTCTTATCTCTTTTTCATTCTTCAAAGAAAATTCCCAATGGGAGTAATTTCTATCCAAGAGTTCCCTTCTTCACAATTTTGAACGTTGCGTCCACTGCACCTAATGCTATACTATTTAATATGCTTGCTTGGAAGAATTTGTATCCTAGAATGCATGCACTGAACTTGATCTCATCATTGGTTATTGCTGTAACTTTTAGTCCTCTGCCATCCCATTTGGCTCCTGTCATCTTCTCGGTCTCAGCCTTTGGTGGATGCTTTAGTGCCTTAACTTTCTCAGTTATGGGGTAACCGATGACCGCATGAATGACGTATCAGGTTATTACCTTCAGTTCATCAAGCCATAGGTTGTTTTTATGCATTTGGCATAGCACTAACCGAATCCATTTAGTTTTGAAAACCTTTGGGAAAATTAGGACATTGGTGAGTCCTTTCACCTCAATATGCTTGTGTTCATCCTTTAGTTTTCCATCATCATTGCACAACTTCTTATAAGATTCTTCAGCCTCTGAAGTTCCTATTTCTGCAATCTTGTAGTGTATGAAATATCAAACATCTTCCGTGAGTAAAACCCTAGCTGGTATACGTGAAAATGCTCTGGTGTCATCGGGTTGTGAGGAAACCTCAGGATGGATCTTATATTTAGGTTCCTCACATGCCAAATTCTTAATGAGTTTTGAAATCATCCTTATTTGCGTTCTTGGATTTCACGGTTCTTGATGTCGAAGCCATTTTTAATTTTAGGGCTTCCTGCGTAATGTGTAAAAACAAAGTTGTCGGTATCATAGAACTTAATGTTTGTGCTTGCAAAGATTCCTGATCTACTTGGGAGTGCTTTGTGTCGAGTCATGGTCGCTCTATAACTTAGTTGCTTTCTGCTAAAAAATCACCTTGGTCACTCTGCTCTGGGTGTCACGACAAATGAGTTGTTTTGTTTCCCTATTTATAGTTGTTTCTGTAAAACATGTGCCATAAATGGTTACCAAATCCTTGGTGTATGAAGACTGAATTCATCTGTGAAGAATTCACTTTCCTTTGGTGACACTTATAACATTTCAGAACAATTTTTGTTCACTTGCTTTTGCCGACAGGTTTCGTTATCACTCACAACTTGTGCATTTGCTTGTTTACCCACGAGGCTCAGTTTATACTTAGCATCTTTCCTTTCAACCGACACTTCTCAGTGAATGTAGGAAGTCTTAGCTTTGAGTGCATACCGACGGGTTTCGGTATATATGCCTGAAAGCATAGTTAACATAAATTTTAACAAGTAATACCATGATGCATCTTTCTTATGTTGATTTGGCATTATATAAACATACTATGGAACTGATGTAAAGTAATAGCTTGGGGTAATGTAGTTCCATAATTACTTGTTCTGCTTAGGTGGGGGTGATTATGTCATCAGATCCATTGGATGGGGTGTCACCATTTGCATTGCTCGGTCTAGCTTCATCATTGCTTGAACCTTTTCTCCACATTTTGTCTCTAGCTCTCCAGATGTCTTCATTGGTGTTCCAATTGGGATATGTTCTTGTCTGTGTCATTCAGTCTCTGCAGTCTTTCTTGAGATGACCAAATTTATGAAAGTGTAAGTGTGCCATTCTGGGGTTAGTCCAGCCTCTAGAATTTCTAGTCCATTGTCTCATATAGTTTGCAACAATGTGACCATATCTTCCCCATGCTTTAAAATTTGACCAAGTATTGTAGTCCCATACATACTGATTACCGACTCTCTTCGGTTGATAGGGAGTTTCTTGACCTTTAGGCTTCCATGCTTGCCTTTTCTTTTTCCAACATTCAAGAGTTGTGTGCCCATTTATTTTGCATGTAGGAAAATATTTGTCCATGTAGGTTTCTTTCTTGAGTTGTTTTATCTCAGATTTACATTCATGTGCTTTATGTCCTTTCTCGTTATATTTATAACATAATCCTATAAATGAAGATGTAGATTTAGGAATACCTTTCATTTTGGCTCTGCATACATTTTATGTATGGCCTTGCTTTCCATAGTGATTGCATGTAAGCTTTCTTGGTCTTGAATTTGTATAAATATTCTTTGGATCAGTTTGATTTGATGATTCTCCATTCTCGGTGAAACCTAGACTGATATTGTTGTTGACTCTTGGTTGTACTTCAAGAAAATCATCCATTCTTTTATTGCTTTCTTTAGCCTTTTTGATAATTTCATTATGTTGTTGCTGCATTCTTATTTCATGTTTTAAATTTTCATTCTCATCCCTCAGTTCACCGATAGCTTTTATTCTTTCAATGAGTTCAATATTTAATCTATTTGCCTCTTGACTCATAAGAATAATCTGATTTGTAATCTCATGGTGATACTCTGTGAGTCTTTGTATTTTAGACTCCTTTTCTTGTAGCTTTTTAGTTATCCTCCTTCTATCATCAATAGCTAGTGTTCTTTCTTTCTCATCTTGTCTAGAATTATTCATGACATCAATCATCCTTACCATCTATGTCTCTTGACTGATTTGTAGATATTTAACTTGTCCAGCCAGATGTAGATTGATTTCAGTTAGGCTTGTGATGCTTTCTTCTGATGTATCTGATGCTTTGCTTGTAGTTAATCCTGAAGACTCAAATAAATTTGGTATCTCTTCCTCATGATAATCTATCTCATTACAGCGAGATGCCATATTCTTTCTTTCATCTAGCAATTGTCTCATGTTGATTCTAGCTTCTTTATACTATTCAAAGAACATATGAATTTCAAGCTTTTTATTCTCAATATTTTTATCAAGTTTGTACTTCTCAATCGTATGATCTTTTCTCTTAAGCCTTTAAGCTTTCCAAGAAGAGACTTATCTCTGATACCAATTGTTTGGATTAATGGGAAGTATGTACTAAGAGGGGAGGGGTAAATCAGTGCCTCTAAATCTTTTATATCCCTTTTATCAATTAACCTTTGTAATCAATTGTATATCCATTCAATCTGATTTAAAATTTCTTGATGTGAGTTATATCAATTCATAACATTATCATATATGTGAACATTCATAGAAACATTCATGAAAGTAATTTGACACATAACACAAGATACGATATCACAAAAAAATCCTGTGAGGAAGTAAAAACTACGGTGGGGATGGCACCCACAAAATCTTCACTATCTGCAGATTAGAAGGGGTCGGTTAAGGCTTACAATTTGGTACCTTTTGATGATCTACCCTGTTAGGAGTATCAATGGGGACCTGTTAAATTCTACTCTATTAAGAGCTTTAGCAACACTGTTTAGTGTGCACTCAGTTAAGAGATTTATTGTTAGACTATTAAATCCACCTTCCTTGAAAGGATTTTTACACTTTGCTCCACTTGTTAGAATGATAGAAAATTACAAATTGACCTGGTAAATGCAATCTCCTATTACTGATATAGATCCAATTTAGTTTACATAAAAATATTATCACCTAATTGTGATTGAATAATACCTCTGATTCTCGGTATCCTCTGTTCTTTATTCTTGCTAACCAATTTCACCTTTTGTTGTCCCTATTCTTGAAACTCTCAATTTGATCCATAGATGTGCTCATTTGATTCATTCATGTTCTCCTCTCTCTTCACATCATTAATAATGAATGATTGCATCATCTATTTATAGATGGATTGACTTCATCAAGTTTTGATAAAAACAATATTAACTCTAAGATCAGGTTTACAACTTATACCTAGATCTCCTCATCTATGTGTTTTAAATCAGTTAGACTGATTAAAGCACTTACATTCATGTATCTTGTCCCTAAAGAAATGGATTTAAAACAAATAGATAACATATAAATATAATACACTTGCCTTATCTAACGTGGAAGTCAGATCCACTTTTTGCGGGCTACAACTGACTTTTGGTTTGTCTGTCAGTCATGCTTGACTATCCTTCGGTTTTATTCTTTCAGTTGCACTTTAACTGTCTTGTCGGTCTGCACTGTATCTTGCATATTGGGTTCCTCTTTATCTTTTTTTCTTTGTATTTTCAATTTACACACTAAGTTGTGTCGTTGGTTCTCTTTGCACTTTGTCATCTTTGGTGATCTATTAATATTTGATCTTCAGTTTTCTCAGTCTTGTCTTTCAGTGTATGCTTACCGAAAGTGTTATTTTCATACTAATGGCAAATTAATGTAATCACATAGACCCCCTTTTCTCATATACAGTGGCCCTGGCTACTGTAGGCAGTCCCACTGCCAAGGCAACTGTGCTGCCTTACGATAGTTACGGGCCTGCCGAGGCAGCCCGATGCCATATGACAACTCGACTAATGCGGTAGCCCACCTATCGCAGGGTGGTGGGGTTGGGAGCCACCCCCCAAAAAAAAACTTTAAAAGAATTTTAAAACAATTTTTAATGTGTTTTTTTTATATTTTTGGAGAACGTAAAGAACAAATGATTTTCTCCATTTTTTTACCTCTCATTCTTTTTTGTCTTTTTCTGGAAATATATATTTTTTACTCGTGAATATTTTTTTTCCTCTGTATTTTTTTTGCCAGCAAGTTGGTATTTAAAAAAAAAAAAAATTGACAATAGAGGATTTACTAATAACAATTTATTTTTCTTTGAACAATATAGTCACACTATAGTCTAGTTTGATTTTTCTAATATAGAGACCTTCCATAGGGAATTTTCCAATGAAATTTTGACCGCATAACCCTACCATAGTAAAAATTTGATTTTTTCTAAAAACATAGATCTAAGGCTTTTCTCAATACCCAATTCAAAAAAACAACAAATAACTCATAATATATGGAAATGAACTTATCAAACACAAATAAACTAGTTTTTCAACAAAATTGAAATTAACAAAGGATTTCAAACCCTACCTTAAATTCCACCATAGATCTGAACACGAAGGCCTTAAAAGAAGAAGGATCTCGAATCACTCCAAGTATGCAACTGCCAGCAAATCCGGAACAATGAAAGCTTGAGAACAAAGATTCTAGAAATTCTCTAAAGCTTCCCAAACAAAAATGTCACAAAAATACCACGAACACAATAATACCCAAATCACAAGAAGCTCCTCCAGAAATCCTTCCACCTTCTCCAAAAACCTGTTATCCCCAAATAAAAAAGAAAACTCTCCTAAAGAGATTCAACTCCCCCCTTTCAAGCAAATCAGAAATAAACACTCCACTCAACTTAGTTAACTCAACTTCCAAAATTGAAAGAAAATCCTAATTAATAATTAAAAATATCTTTTACTTGTGCAACTCACACTTTGACTTTACAACAACTTGTATTTTGAATTCAAACTCTAATTTCAATAATTACAATGCACAAGTAATTAATTAAATATTTAAAGCACACTTTTATCCATGCAATTAAATATTTAATTATTTAATAAAGCATAAAGGCTTAAATAACTCTAATTTCACATTAAATATTTATTTAAATCCAAATATTTAAATATTTGAACTTTAATTAACCTTGTCAATTAAGCATATGTATTCAATTAATCTATTTAATTAAATACTCTATATTTAATATTCAAATTCAACAATAATCAATTCAATGAATAACATAGTAAATCACACAGATAACAATACACATAATTGAGATCAACCAAAATAAAACCCAAACACACACAAGGAAGGGATCCACAAATTTATGTCAACTAGATGAATCCGGGTAGGGTAGTCAAACTGATACTTGCCCAATCTTAGGACAAATAGGCTTAGAGTAGGGTTTCAGGTCTGACTATTAACTCCCCTCTTTACCATTGAGATGAATATATGGGCACACTCACTCCTACAAATTTAGGGAAGATGAGGCCATGTACCTACAAACTTGACACCACAAGAACAAGTATGTACATCCAATATAAATATAAAAAATAATGACAGGGATCGGTCGAACATGTGGATCTCGTAGTGCAAGTAACTACGTCTCTGTCCTCTACCACATCAAACACACCAACAAGTACATCAACACATATGCTAACCATACACATGCAAGTATGGGGTAAGTAACATCATAGTTCTAACATCAACATATAATAACAACATCATAACAATATCATCATCTATCTACACAACACGTGATAAACACATAAAAGTCATGATCCAAAATCACCATCCATTGAAATAATAAATGCACACATGAAATGTGGCCTAAAAGAATTTGAAAGTCAACTGAAATAAGAACCTAAAATAGTTTGGCATCAGAAAATAAAAGCAAACTATGGGTGGGTATCACATCCACCCCCCTAGGATTAGGCTTACTCCTGGAATCCTATGAACAAATAGGGATATAAATCCCGTAATCTCACTGCATCCTCCCAAGTCACTGATGAATTATCATTTGGGTCCTATTGGACCCTTACCTGCTCGATTGTGCGACCCCTGAGGTTCAAATCCCACTACTAAAGAATACAAATTGTCTCCAAAGCCAACTGCCCATCCTCTACCTATAAAGCATTCCAATCAAGAACATGCACAATATCTGTAATATAGCATCTAAGAATAAAAACATGAAAAACATCATGAATGCGAGATAGGATAGGTGGAAATGCAAGAGGGTAAGCAACTGGTCCTATCCTCTCTAGGATCTCAAATGACCCAAAAAAAATGAGGTACCATCTTCGAACCCTTTCCATAACGGATCAGACCCTTCCGTGGGCGCACTCTCAGGAACACTCTATCCCTAACTACAAATTGTCTATCCACCCTGTGAGCATCTGCATACTTCTTATGTCTCCTGTGAGTGACCAAATGCTCACCAATAGGCACTACCTATTGCTCCATGTCTCGAAGCATCTCTGGACCAAGAAGAATATGGTCCTCCAATCTATGCCAACTCAAAGTGTATGACAAGGATGACCATACAAAGCATGGAAAGGTGACATGCCAATAGAGATATGATAATCGTTATTATATGAAGACTCAACTAGATACAAATAGTCCTCCCAATGATTCTGTCTATCCATGACATACATCCTCAACATATCCTCAAGAACATGATTAACCCAATCTGTCTATCCATCAGTCTTAGGATGGTATGCCAAACTTAAATTCAGTTAGGCACCAAGATCATGTTGCAATGAGGTCCAAAATGCAAAAGTGAACACATGATCTTGATCCGAGATAATCCTGTGAGGAATACCATGTAGTCTCACAATATCCTGCATGAAGACTCTAGCCACTAAAGCCGCTGGGTAAGATGACCTCATAGGGGAGAAATGTGTTGTAATGACCTAAAAGTGGTCACCTAAACCATAGACCCATAATATGTCTCACATCAAGAAACCCTAATCTTGATAATTATAGGTCCTAAACCAAACAGGCAATTCATCAATTTCAAGCTAATCTGACCTAAATCCTAGGTCCTAATTAATCATCATACTTGATTAATTAATTAATTCCTAAAAATACAATTTATTGGAAAATAACCTTAAGTTAATTATTTAATCGATATTCCAATATATTAATTAAATAAAATTACTAAATTGCCAATAAAATTCAAAAAGGAATTAAATTAATTAATAAAAACAAAATGTGCATTTAAAATCAATTCAATCTTTTAGAATGCATATGATGTCATCAATTGATTATTGATTTAGAAATAAATCTATTTTATTTAGTTAATTTATTAATATATTTTCTCATTTTGGAAACAAATTTGTTTTATTCAGTTAACTTAATCTTATCTATTTATCATTTTGGAAACAAAGTTATTAATTGAAAATTAATTTGGAAGTTTCCAAAAAGACTGAATCTTTCGACCAATCAAATTTCTTGCACATGGATTGTGCTTCCTCAAATAAAATCTGAGCCACTCATTTCCTCTAATCTCGACTGTCGATTTGTGAGAGATTTTCTATAAAAGAGAACCTCATTTCCTTCACAAAGGATCCCAGTTTTAGCTAATGTTATTATGCAATTTTCATTTCTTAATCTTTCAAGCATTTTAGCATTTCATAGCTTTTTGATTGAATAATCGTTATTTTTTTTCAATCATGCAAACCATAATCTAGAGTACATTTCAATTTGGTGCTTTAAAAAGAACAAAAACATTTCAAATTGGTGTCATAAAATCAATCTAAATATCTTGGGATCAATCTTACATTTGAATATTTATTCTAGTTTCATCATTTAGCTTTCTTTTAAATCCTTCATTTAGGATCTTGTGTAGTCACTGTTTCTTGTGTTGATCTAAGAGCAAGATTCAAAATCTTGCCTACTAGAAGGCAATAGATTGATTTGGGTTAGTCGTTTGTTTATTATATTCAATTTAAGATAATCATGCAATGATCTATTGAAGTGTGTGTGTTTATAGCTACAGGTACCCAAATTCATGCATATATTTCTGGCGCCCACCATGGGGCTTACCCACATCTCTTTTTTAGCCAACTCTGATTACACCATCGCGTCTGGATCGTCATTTCGGTTGAAAATGACTATAACCTCACCCATATCCGACGAAATTCAAATTTGTGGCAAAAAATATTTTTCCCAAATAGCCCATACGACCTTCTACACGCAGCCCGAGGCATATTTTTCAAAAACAAATCTTTAAAAAAAAGAGAAAAAAAAAGCTTTAAAAAAACATTTTTTTGACTATGTTAAATTTGACGACCATCAAACCATCATTCTGCATAGCCTTCTGTGACGACTAGTAAATCATCAAATTTAACATAGTGATTTATTGACGTCAGCAAGGGTTGAAAATTCTTTGCCTTCAACATTGAGCATTTTGATTTTCCAGTCTATCTTCAGAGGGCCATAACTTGCTCATTTTAAGTCCTTTTTTCGAGCAAGTTTTTTTAATTTTGGGTAGAATTTTCAAAAGACTACTAGGATGGGATTTTTTTTGGTTTTGGATTTCAGATTTGTCATAAATTGCATATTTTGATCACTATACCTATCTAATCCTCTATTTTACAGCTTTTAGAGCCTTGTTTGGGCTCATATGGTAACATTTTTTACTGCTTTTTTTTAAAGTGCATGATTTTTCATATAATTTCTAAATATGAAATCATTTTTTTGATATTCTGGTTTTTCTAATGTTGTCTAATCTTGGGTTTGTTGTTCTTGATGGTTATCTTTGATTATAGCCTAATAGTGGTTTGAAGGATGTTTTAAATGAAGAAAAAACCATAAACTACTAATGAGTTTGATGCAGGATGCTTGTTGAAGACTTTGTGTGTCTTCCAAAACTATCATGTGTGCATTTTGTAGTTAAATAACACTTCAGATTTGGTGCTTAAAAGGAATCACTTTGCTTATGTGTTTGAAGTGTTATCTAGATTTGTAATCCAAAAGAATTACATTAAGGTATCCTCTCCCCTCGCCTTTGTAGAACTTGGGTAAAAGAGAAACTCATGCAAATATTTTAGTGTGGCTACCTCCTGAGAGCTTTAACAAACCTAGCGAGAGGGATTACCCAACTAGTAATAGGCTAAATCCAAGCCCTTCCAAACCAATATATAAAAATGTCATTGTGATTAATGTCAAAGTGAACAAGTGTCGATTTTTCTATGCCGACAGAAGATCTCCCTCAGTACCCTCATGGTGCGTAAAAACCTACAAAACTTAACTTCTATACACTGGGAGGTTTCCTTAACAAGGCTAATATGCCGCATGTATAGCCACTTGAACGGGTGCCCTGACTAAAAACTTTATTCTAGTGACAAAAAATATGTTTATGTGTTGGCACGGAAGGTATGAGACTGACTAATATGTCCTACATTTACATGGCTCTTAGTAGAGACAACAGTCCCTTGGGAAGTGATTACCATTGGGATTTGAAGCTTGGTGTGCCTGAGAAGTGAGTGCACTATAAGGAGGAGCCCGTACCTCCAAGCTTCTAAGTTGCCTACTATGAGTAGGCATTGCTAAACTTTGGTTCAAGTGGGAATTCAGTAGATATTGCCATGGCTTACCTAGGTTGTGGTGTGTTTATTCTTTTTACAACAACCATTCTTCTTGATGTGTCTTGTGTGAGTGAAACACCAAAACCAAACAATCAAAATGCTCAAACAAACTCAAAATCTACACTCTTAGGTGTTAAACTATCAAATCTCATCCAAGTTTCTGCATCTAGTGTCAAAAATCTGAGAATCAGTCAAATTATTGTCCAAATTGGTATTCTTTCATGACAATTCTATCCGAATTTTCATAAAATCTATGCTCTCACAACATCACTGCTAGTTTTTCATTGACTGTAATCTGTTGACAGTCTGACTCACTTTCTATTCTAAAATCTGACTTTTTTGTGCTAGTCCAAGTGACTTGTTACTTTAATCATCTTTGTCCGTGATGTCCTTATCCTGAGTTGTGAGAGCAGGTTCGTTAACCTTGACACAAGATCAGATTCATTGCTATCTCTCTCTCAGTTTGACATTATCTCTTTTGTCCTTTGGTCTTGGACTTAGTCATGCTAGTAATCTTACAATGTCTATAAGCAAATGGCCTAAACCTTATGGTCCTAATAATGAGAAAGAAGAGATTCTTATGGCATCTTTATCAAAACAACTTCAAATTTTGAAATCTGAACTCCAAGAATTAAAGGGGGAAAAGGATATACCATCCAAAAAATTCTCATTTGAATCAATCTATCCTTTTCTATATGATCATGATTCTCACATCTCTCCACTTCCTTCCAACATGGATAAATCTTGGTATGGAAGTCCTATATTTGATCGAGTGAGGTGCTCCAAAGCCCTAAAAGCTATTGAAAACACCACAAAGTCTCCCTTTAAAGGGATTGGTAACCTCATGGAAGAAAAACCTTTGGTTAAACACAAGAGGGACTTCACTACTTTGGGAAAATCTTATGAATCAGCATTGGAAGAACTTCTTGAGCATGACCTAATCACATTACCTCAAGTCACATCACATGGATTGAAATTATTGAGTACCTATTGTGCATATAATCGACATAATAAGCATAAAAATTCATCTTGCATGGATTTGAAACATAAAATCCAAGAACTCATAGATGATGGTATAATTAAACCAAACAATCCTAATGGTTTATCTAAAGAAGAACAAGAAATAAATCTCAAGAATGATCAATATCAAGAATCGATGTCTATAAATTGTTCACATATCACATCTACTTCTTCCACCATTCCTCCATCTCCTAAAGATTCACAACCAGCCACACCATTTCTATCAAAGACTAAACCTAATGATGAATATGTCTACCCTCAAGGACTATTTCTAAAAGAGATCCAAGCTAATCAGCATACAACTGCAAGTCTTTCTCAGGCTTCAAAGCTCATACACCCAAAGCATCCATGTGCTTCAATGCCTATCATGCCTACACAAAATGATACTCCATTAGCCTTTCAAGAATCCCTCATGTAGATCAAAACTCCTACCTCATCCTCAAAATTGGCTCCATGTCAAGAGGGCAATCCAAAGTGTGAAGAAATAAATATCAGTAATGATCAAGATCAAACCATTATCCAATACCTTCCAACATTTGATGAAGGTCCCATATCCCTAGATTTTGAGAATTACCCTCTCATCCCCTTCCATTTCTTCCAAGAAGATATCCCTCCATCTCCCAAGAAAGATCAAGATATCCTTTCCACCATCTCTAATGAGCCTATTCAAAATCAAGGGAAAAGTACCCTTTCTATACCATCTAATGATCCTTGTCAAGATCAGAGCATCATGTCATCTCCTTTTCATACCCCTCCATATCTACCTCCAAAAACCATCATTCCTATAAATCCCTTGCAGAAAAATAAATCTCCTCAAGCTTCAGCTACTCCTATCATAATTGCTCCTATCAAAGCTACTCATACATCTATTTATATAAAGATGAATATTAAAGATGAGAGTCTCGACAATGCAACTTACTCTAAAGATGTTGATATCCCTTCCACACCTTATCTCCCTCCATTCAAATGTAACCATGTGCCTTTACTATCCTCCAAGTCCATTCTTGGTCCCTATAATATCCCAAAGATAAAACCGCCAAACCTTCCATCTATATCAGGTTCTTATATCCCTTCCTCCACCATGCTTATCACTACTAGTTTTTCATCCACTTATCCTATCCCCTATCAAGATCAACAAAGACATGCATCCTTGAACTCTCCCTATCAACCCATTCATATGAACCAGTCATATCAACCCTATTCATCCACACTCCCCAAGTCTTTTGGAAGCAATTTGGATGTGCAACAAAGAAATCAGAAATAAAAGAATCCACTTTAATATGATGATCACTAAGTCCAATCTAATCAACAAGTGACTTCAAAGAAAAATGAAATATTCAAGAGACTACAAAGGTCCACTAAGCAAAGAATAAAATAAAATAAAATATGGGTTCCTAAATCCATCATGGAAGAATTTTGTTTTAAATCTAAGAAAAGAATAAAATCAAAGAAAACATGGGTTCCTAAATCCATCATGGAAGAATAGCATTCTAAATCATCCAAAATCAAAGGAAAATCAAAAGCTATGTGGATTCCCAAGTCTCTTCTAAAGGACTTGGATACAAAAATAAAAGCAAAAGTTATGTGGATTCCTAAGTCTCTCTTAAAAGGCTTGAACAAAAAGGAAAAGTCAGAGTTGGCATCCAAGATTTCTTCCACTTCATCTCCATCTAAACATCTCTGATCTTCTAACTCTATTTTGGGTCCTCATCTCCCAAAATCCATTACCTTGAATACTTCACCCCCTTCTCCATCCATCTTAGGTCCCCATGTACTAAGATCCATATCCACTCATACATCAAAGCCTCAAGCTATTCCATCCATTTTTCCTCCATCCGTCCACTACCCTTCAAGGTGTGTGTCAATGCTGATCTTATCACCATTTCCATCTATTTCTACAAAAACCTTTCAATACCCTATAAAATAACCTACACCTACCACCTACCCATCCATCCCATATCCTTCCATTCCTCTTATCCAATCCATCACATAAATCCTTGGCTACAATCTCCCTTATCTTCTATTTCTTCTCTATCATCACCCTATCAACATCTTTGAGCATAATTTCAGCGACCTTGGTCCATCATAGAATATCCTTCAAAGGAGCAATATCAAAAGATAAAGAGACTTAAAGTTCCTCCATAAAATCAAAAGTACAAAAGAAAAAAATAAAATAAAAAAATGCCTTGGTGAAAACCTGGTAAATAGGTACCTAGGTAGCAAAAGTAAAGATAAATCAATCCGTCCTATGGTGAAAACCACTTCTTATGGAACCTTGGATAAGTAGCATGATGAAAACCTGGAAAAAATATGTCATGCAAAATTCCTCCTACTTGCACTCTTCACTTGGGGGAATGTTCCTTCCATTTCATCTTATCCATCATATCTTACATCCAGTTAGCCCATGAGCATCCATGTTTGTTCTGATGATCTTGACACGGTTGAACATATCCATGAGCATCATGTATCCTGACACTCATTATCGTTTCCATTAGCCTATTCACTTTCTCTCATCCATGGTACCCTATCATGATCTTTCTTATCCCAAGCCTATCCTCCCTATCTCTGAGCATTCCTACCATAATCTAAATCATTCACTTATACCTCCATCACCCCTTATCTCAGTCATGTTATCTCATCTATATCCTATCCAAAATTGACCCCTTGGTCTTGATAAAAATTGAAAAAAAAGTTCTTAAAAATATTCTTGACATGTACACTCTTTTGGACCACATGCTTTTCATGACATCAGGTCATTATCTTATATGCTATCCAGCACCGCTCCATGAGCCTACATTGCTATATTCATTTTTCCTAGCTTGGGTAATCTTGAGGAGACTATCATTGAGGGTTGCATTCACCCTCTTCGTCCATAATTATCTATTTGCCTCATCCATCAACTTTCTAATCCATCTTTAATTTTATCTACCTTTCTATACATTAGGGGAAAACCAATTTGATCTTTCTTTAGAATGAATACTTTGGTTCTTTTGAGAACCCTCTTGGCTTGAAACCGATCCAAAGTCATAGTCTAGGGGAAATTGAATCAGCTTTGTCCTTGCAGTATGAGTCAAGTCAGTCATCTTCAATCAACATTTGTTATCATGGGGTGGGCCCCAAATGTGATCGCATCTTTGGCTTACACAGAACTTAGTAATCTTGTGATTTTTGAAGGACATCTTGCTACTGATGGAATAGGTGTTTGTCAATAACCTAATCAAAAGTGTTTCTTAATACTATACTTGGACGCATCTATGTTTCTTAAAACGCATTGGATACTGCAAACATAAACAACAGATTGATAACACTCAAATATATCACACTCACAAGCATGACAGTGTTTCTCAACACCTCATACATATACACATCCAAAAACTTTGAAACTGGCTGGAGTATGTTGAACTTATCTTTGTATGATGTATGTTCTCATTAATTTTTTTCAATCTTTTCTTTGTCAACTAATTTTTTGTGTGGTCCTGATGATCCTACAATGTCAAATAAACTAGGTGTATGTGATAAGAGCTCCTACATTAAGGCAGAAAAGCATCACATCCCTTGATCTTGTTTACTTGCACACCAAGATGAGGTCAGAACTATCTCCTTGAATGTTACTACTCTATCTATTTACGCAAGATCGCACTCATGGTTATCTTGGCTTTGTATGCCTTGATACTGGTGTACTCTTACAACATCAACTAAAAACAACATTCAGGTCATCTCAGATTTTGTGTCTTGATGCTTATGTTAGTTTCTCATATCTTAGCCAATGAAAATCCTATTCATATTCTTATGGTCATAGTGGCACCAGTAAGGATTGTATCGAATCCGATGTTCCAAAAATGCTTGATGATAAAAAAAATTTCAACGCTAAAGGCTCAGTGAGTACACCTTAGGTTGCATTCATGTTAGTCTTGCATCTACACCTGCATGGTGTTGAAATCTATATAATATCGATATCTCTCTTCAATATTAAGGATCTAAGGTTCTTATCAATCAATCTTTATTTCATCAAGTGGTCAGTTGTGCATGAACATGACACCCCTCTCTAATTTGACTATCCTAATTCCATTTTCAGGATCGAAATTGAAATTTGACGTTTGACTTTTTTAGTCAACTATAGTTGACTACTTGCACAATCAGTCTTATGGACTTTGAACTAATAGAAATATCTCACACTTTTCTTCCAGTCAATCCATGTATCATACTTTTAGTCAATCTTGTTCAAACATGACCTCCCATCAAGTACAGATTCTATCCTAACCACTTGGGACCTCTTTCTAATCAGATCAGCTTCTTATTGCATCATGTTATCAATTGAATTGCTTCTCATCACTGGGGCACCTATCCATATTTCAATTTCTCTCCCAGGGAGGCAGGATCGGGACATCAACATTCTAGTGATCATATCCTCAATCAAAACCCCATCGCTTGGGGAATCTCAGCTTCATCACATCAAATCAAGATGAGATCATCTTAAAATCAAAGGATACCTAATCAATGGTCTTATACAGTGGTGAACACACTCAAAACCAGACAAGATTGGTCTTATATGAACTGTTCATTATTGAAACTAGATACATTAATCAAATTGGCTTCATCACTTCAAATCAAGGCAATTTGCTTGCTAATCAAATCTCTTAATGATAATCAGTTTCATTGCTTCAAATCAAACTGGTTTTTCGTTCAAACCAATCAAAAGGTTAAAGAGTTCTTGACAGATGCATAGTTTCATCACTTCAAATCAAACTAAGCATTTGCTTTATATCTTTTGATTGATCTTTGTCCAATCAAGTTTGAAGTCGGTATTCTTCAAAAGAATGATTTCATCACTTCAAATCAAACTATTCTCGGTCTTCTCGCTAATAGGTATTTGAATCAATGCGCTGATTGCACATCAATTCAAAGAGGGGCAAATGTAATGACCTAAAAGTGGTCACCTAAACCCTAGACCCCTAATCTCAGTCTCATATCAAGAAACCCTAATCTTGATAATTCTAGGTCCTAAACCAAACATGTAATTCATCAATTTCAAGTTAATCTAACCTAAATCCTAGGTCCTAATTAATCATCATACTTGATTAATTAATTAATTCCTAAAAATACAATATATTAGAAAATAAACCTTAAGTCAATTATTTAATTGATATTCTAATATATTAATTAAATAAAATTACTAAATTATTAATAAAATTCAAAAAGGAATTAAATTAATTAATAAAAACAAAATGTGCATTTAAGATCAATTAAATCTTTAAAAATGCATATGATGTCATCAACTAATTTTTGAATTGGAAATAAATCTATTTTATTTAGTTAATTTTTTAGTATATTTTCTCATTTTGGAAAAAAAATCTGTTTTATTCAATTAACTTAATCTTATCTATTTATCATTTTGGAAACAAAGTTGTTAACTAAAAATCAATTTGGAAGTTTCCAAAAAGACTGAATCTTTTGACCAATCAAATTGCTTGCACATGGATTGTGCTTGCTCAAATAGAATCTTAGCCACTCATTTCCTCTAATCTTGACCATCAATTTGGGAGAGATTTTCTATAAAAGAGAGCCTCATTTCCTTCACAAAGGATCCCAGTTTTAGCTAATTTTATTATGCAATTCTCATTTCTTAAGCTTTCAAGCATTTTAGTATTTCATAGCTTTTTGATTGAATAATTGTTAGTTTACTTTCAATCATGCAAGCCATAATCTAGAGTACATTTCAATTTGGTGCTTTAAAAAGAACAAAAACATTTCAAATTGGTGTCATAAAATCAATCTAATTAGCTTGGGTTAAATCTTACATTTGCATATTCATTCTAGTTTCATCATTTAGCTTTCTTTTAAATCCTCATTTAGGATCTGGTGTAGTCACTATTTCTTGTGATGACCTGAGATCAAGATTCAAACTCCTGCCTACTAGAAGGAAATAGATTGATTTGGGTTAGTCGTTTGTTTATTGCATTCAATTTAAGATAATCATACAATGATCTATTGAAGTTTGTGTGTTTGCATCTTTCAATACTTACTCAAAATCATACATACATGTGCCACCTTGGTGAACCGATCAACAGTCACCATGATAGCATCATGTCTACGAGGAGTCAAAGGTAAACCAACAATGAAATCCATCGATATGATACCCCACTTCCAAGATGGAATGATATTTGGCTGTAACATCCCTATTGAATGTTGATGTTCTTCATTTACCCCTTGACACTCTAAACATCTAGCCACAAAATTAGCAATATCACGCTTCATACCAGACCAATGGTAGAGATGTCAAAGGTCTGTGTACATCTTCTTGACACTAGAATGTGTCAAATAAGGTACACGATGAGCCTCAGATAAAACTAATGTACAAAGATCATCTGGTGGTGGTACATAGCTCTAGCTCGTGTGATGCAAAAGACCATTTGACTCCATCACAAATCCTAAGAATCTACCCTCCAAAGGTCTCCCCATCTCAATCTCTGACTTCACCTCCTGATAAAAAGTATCTCTAAGAAGCGCTTGGAGAATCCTACTCCGCAAATAAACACTGAGAGTCAACAGTTAAATATCCTGTCGCTTACGACTCAAAGCATCAACTACCAAATTCTTCATTCCCTGAATATACTTGATCTCAAAGTCATACTCACAAAGGAACTCCATACACATTCTCTGTCTATAATTCATATTAGGTTGGGTAAAGATGTACTATAGATTACAGTGATCACTGTGAAGCTCAAACCGATGTCCTAATAAGAAATGTCTCCATCGAACCAATGCATGAGGAAATGCGGCTAACTCAAGATCATGTGTAGGGTAGTTCAACTCTTGATCCTTAATTTTGTGAGACTCATACACAATCACTCATCCCTCCTACACAAGGAATTCTCCAATCCCCTCCAATGAAGCATCAGCACAAACCACAAATTCACCCACTAGATTAGGTACTGCTAAGATAGGTGCACTAGTCAAACACCCCTTAAGGTTTTGAAAATCCTCCTCACACTTCTCCATCCAAAAAAACTTCTTCCTTTTCCTCTGAAGAGAAGTGATAGGATATGCAACCCTGGAGAAGTTCTTAACGAACCTACGGTAGTATCCAGCTAGACCCGTGAAGCTATGGACCTCAGACACATTAGTGGGTGCTGGCCAATCCAGAATTGCCTGTATATTTGAAGGATCTACTGAGATACCTTCTCTAGAAATTACATGTCCTAGATATTGAACCTTCGACTGAAAGAAATCACACTTTGCTGAATTGGCATACAATTGATTATCCCTTATGCACTGCAATACCTGTCAAAGATGTCCTTCATTCTCTTCTATGGATTTAGAATATATCAATATGTCATCCAAGAAGACAAGCACAAAGTGATCTAGATACATAGGAAAGACTCCATTCATCAAGAAACATGAAGACTAGTGGACCATTCATCAAACCAAAAGGTACCACAGTGAACTCATAGTGCCCATAGCGAGTGTGGAATGCAATCTTGTGAATATCTACATCCTGGATCTACAACTGATGGTAGCCTGATTTGAGATCAATCTTAGAGAACACCTTGGCTCCCTTAATCTGATAAAAAAGGTCATCAATCCTTGGAAAAGGATACCTGTTCTTGATCGTTACCTTGTTCAACTATCTATAGTTAATGCACAATTGTAAAGATCCATCCTTCTTCTTAACAAAGATGAAAGGTGCTCCCCAAGAAGAAACACTAGGTTGAATGCTTCCCTTTGCCAATAATTCTTCCAACTGCAGCTTCAACTCACTCAATTCATGAGTAGTCATTCGATAAGGATCTATAGAGATAGGTTCTACTCTTGGAACAAGCTCAATGAAAAAATCTATGTCACACCTTGGTGGCATAACTAGAATCTCACTCAGAACGAAATCTATCTGTATGTGATAAAACCCACTGTCCAAAAGAATTACTAAAACATGCAAACATAGATTATCCAGTATATTCAATAAGGGGTTAGCATATTGAAATGAAAGATTAAGACAAGAAGTTTATGCCACAACCTCTGATGAGCCAAACAAGTGCACCAAGGATTTGTTGATTTTCTCCTAGAGATATATGTGGGTGTGCTCTCTTGATGCAATAATTTAAATCCCACTAAATGATTAAGAATATAAGCTAAAAGAGTGAACTCAAGAACAAGTATTGAAAACTTGTCTCAAGCTTCTCACCGTGATTGAAAATGCAAGACTAACTTATAATGATTGTGCATGTGATTGAAAAAAAAAATAGATTCATTTCATTATTCCTAAAATGTAATATCTGGATGATTTAAACTTGAAATGAACTAAAATGCTAAAATTCTAGAAGAAATCTAGAGCTAAACCAGCATGATAACAATTCAAAAATAAGAGATTCTTTTCTCTTGGAAAGAGCCTCTATTTATAGAGTTTTGGAGGGAAGGGAAGGGCTTGGATGAGGTGGAGCATATGTGGCATCCACATAGATGCCACATGGAGGACACAAGGGCAAAAGGACAAGCCATGAAAAAAGTTAACACAAGCCTTTAAGGTTTGAGTGGCTCAAGGTTGCTCACACATGTGTAAGAAACTCTTGGGGACTAGAGTGGGGGACAAAAGAGTGGCTACATTAAAGTAAGTTGGTGGCTTCCTTGAAAGGATTTGATCACACATGTGTGAGCTTTCCGTTAGTGCTAAAAAGGTTAGGAATCACACTTTAAGTGTGATTAGTGTGTGCTTAGATGAGAGAATAGGTTTATTAAGAGAGATAGGCAGGGTATGGTAGGAATAGAGTAATTTTATAGGTAGGATTAATAGGTCTTTAGGCTAGGATTATATTAATGTTTCAAATTAAATTTGAATTTAATCTTGAATTGGAGGAATATTAGAAATGTGAGGGAATAAATAAATTTGAGATTTATTTAAAAGGGGATTTTATGAATAAATGTATATAAATAAGATTTAATACATTAAAGGGGATAGTATTTAGATTAAATCTAAATACTATAGAAGGTGAATCATATTTAATTAAATAAATTTAATTAAATAGATAGAAGAATATAAAAAATATAATTAATTAATTAAAATTAACTATAATGTTACATTAATACAAGGATGATTTTTGACGTCTACATTCTTCCCCTCTTTGATGTGAAGTCGAGAGTGATGTCGTGTCAAGAAAAAAGAAAATAAGATGCCCCAAAAGAATCAGGAAGACCTAAGGTGATGATGGTAAATGAGTGTGCACCCTTGAGAAAATAATAGAAAAAAAAAATTTGTAAAATTTTCTTGAAAAGGAAGAAAGAGGGAGAAAGACAAATTGTATAGCTTGTCAGGAAGGAACAGGGAAAAAAAAGGGACCAGAACAGAAAAAATAGAGACCAAGATGGAAAACGGGACCCAGAGGCCTATAAATAGTCCACTGAGGCCCAAGAAGGAGTCATTTTCACTCACAAAGAGCTAAAAGAAGAAGAAGAAGAGAAGAAATGGTGGAAGTTTGAGACTGTGCACAACTTGGAGAGCGCATCAGGGTGTACCAGGGGCCCACAAATGTAGGACCGCCGGTGAGTAATCGAAGCCTCTTAGTCAATTATCTGTGGATGTAGGTGGACACTATATCATTCCAATCCAGGGAGTGCTACCCTGCGACGATGGTGCTATCACAAGAGATAACAGTTGAGGAGTGGGGACAAGTCACACTGTGTGGCTTGGAGCATGTTCACTATTGGCCCCATCTCAGAGTGCATAATGTGCTTATTTTTGCATTGATCGAGAGGTTGCATAGTACCACTTCCAGTTTTCACTTCCCCACAGGGAGGCTACTATTACTCTGCACAATATGTGTAGGATATACAGAGTACCATTTTGGGGGCTGATACCTGAGTATTTTTTTGAGGGGTCCGAGCCATATATGGAGATGGCATTCAGTCGACCGTTTATAGAGATCCTGATGACACAAAAGTGGATGTCTTAGATAGGGGCGATGGCGGTGTGGCCATGGTTGCGGCGGGTAGCATTATACTTGACAGGTTTTATAGGAGGCACATGATTCTAGATCATGTGGTACATGGGTTTCCTATTGGGTGGGCATGGGTCCTCAACAACATGCTAGAAGATGAGGGGACACAGTATTGTTGGGGATATAGTATCCTAGGATAGATATACTATAATTTTTATATGTGTGCCTACTGTAAGGGTAGGGCACTAGGGGTAGGGGTCACACTATTACAAGTGTGGGCATGGGAGAATATTGTTGTCATCCACCCAATTAGGACATCACAAGAGACCAAGGAG
Organism: Thuja plicata; assembly: GCA_018584345.1. NCBI lineage: Eukaryota > Viridiplantae > Streptophyta > Pinopsida > Cupressales > Cupressaceae > Thuja > Thuja plicata. The sequence continues at coordinate 596,824 of MU225300.1, read as the reverse complement.
GCATATGAGCTATTTTCTTGCAGATATAGACCTCTGATTAGGTATGAGTCTATAGACTCAAGATAAGATATTGGCTGCGGACACTGGATGAGATGGGCTAGTTATAGTGGGCACCCTATGTAGGGTGCGAGGCATGGGGTGGTTAGGACCCACTGAAGTAGGGGTATGTAGAGGATGGATTCTATGATTCATATTATCTCAGGTTTGTGTAGACTAACTGCTGGTTGATAGGGTGTACATCTCATATGATATGCAGGTATATGCCATCGAGAGCATGCATGAAGATGAGATAGATATAAGATGTTGTACCAGATGGGTTCCCTCATCTACTGGTGACTTGGGAGGTGGGGAGAATATGGGGTATCAGAGTGGACCTATGGGGAGCTGGGGGATCCTGGCTAGCTATGACAGAGGTTATGTGGATTAGGGAGTGGGAGTCATTAAATGACACAAGAGTAGATCCTGCATATGCACAGTGGTGGGAGGCACATAGGCCAATTAGATTGACTATACCAAGTGTAGTGAAGGTAGATTAGTAGTCATCTGGAGGAGAGGAGGGCAATAGACAAGATGGAGATGAGGAGGATTGATGTGAAGTGCCCTGCAAGAAGACATAGATGGGTTCCAACTCCTTTTTACCACTTCAAACTTCTAATGCAAGCACCCCAACTCCACATATGTCTTCCTAGGGTGTGTACTAAATTTTCTAAGAGGTCAAATCACTCCTTTTATCACAACTTATCTCTCCAAGCTAAGATACCAATTTCTGCAATATCTCCTTTAGAGACACTTTCCCTAAACCAAGCTAAAGAGTAGAAATCTTCACCAAATGATTTGGCTAAAAAACCTAGGTGATAGAAGGATTTTTTTAGACCCCAATGGTAGAGAATCCACCAATGGATTCAGTCTTACAGACCCAAGGGTGGTCAAACTCTAAATGGCCTAGAATTCCTTATAGCCCTATCCAAAGGGTTTTTTGAGCATAAATTTCAAAAATAGGAAGATCTAACTGATCTGATTAAGTTTCTAGATACCCTTTATGGATTTTTGAAACCTTGCAAATCCTTGGCACTTCACTCCATTCCTGCACCACTAAACAATTGCAAAGCTCACAGACCTAATTAGCTAGGTTAGGCTTGGATTACTAAGAAAGTGGTCTAAGGTGGGTTCACAGAATTAACACAAGGGATTATATAGTTTCCTGTACCCCAAAATGGTCTAGAACCACCATTGGTGCGATCCTCCCGATCATATAGTTCACATGCATGTGAATGTACTAAAGAACCAGGGTAGTTACATAGAGATAATTAGTCTAGGGCTTTGTCTCAAAAATCATAGAACTAACACTAAGGTTATAATCTTTAGGAATATTAAAGAGAATGATCCTAACTTGTAGTTTCGAAGTGGCTGAGAAAATCCACTAGTTAAATCCCAAGTTAGGATCACATATTTGGAGCAGACCCAGTAAACCTTGGTTTCTCAGACAGTGAGCAAGTAAAATCTCTAACTCCTATGAAACTTCACAAAAACAAATCAAACCATATGTAATGTTGAAGTAACTCAAAGAATCAAAAATTTCTGCAATGGGATCCACAAAATGGATCTATACCAAGCCATACACTATCCAAATGACTCAAAAAACTCTTATATTTCCTTCTCTGAAGATCATGCTCCGTACATTGTTAGATCTAATCTTCCTAGAAGGTATAAGAAATAATAATAGCATCATCTTGGAATTATAGATTCTCCAATAAGTTGGTGTGGTTGATTACATTTGATTTGTCATTCTTCAAGCATCATTTTGCAAAAGTTTCTCATGTAACATTTTGCAAAAAGACAACTTTTTGGCAACATTTGACAAAGTTGCTATTTTGAGTAAAATGCCAACATTACGAACCTCCAAGGGTGTGGGAGAGGTCCAAAACATGCCAAGATCCTATCCTAAGGTCTCAAAACATAAACTTCTAACTAAACACAAAAATCACCAAAAGAGACTAATATGGTCTAACATGGTTTCAGGAACCCATAGGTTTAAAACTTACCTTAGGGTCCTTCATCTTACACAATAGACCCACACATTCAGACACTAGGGTGATCTAAAGGATTTAACTTATTACAAACACTTAAGAAAGAAAAAAGGAACTTCAGGAAGTTCCCTACACCATAATCCCCATGGAAAAAGTAACTCAAGTCTCTTGAGTTGGGAGGTCTTCAAGTGGATATCCTATCTTCTGAATGTCTTGAGGGGTCATCCAGGTAGCATCTTCAATGGTTTGTTTTTTCCATTTGAATAAGTACTCATAGTAATTTCCTCTCCTAGTTTTCTTGTTCACTCTCTTATCAAGGATGCTTTCAATCTCAAGAGGAGTTGCTTGGGTCATGTCCTTAAGTGGTTGGAGTGTAGGAGGATCTGGAGTGCCAGCAAGATCATCAATACTAACAACACCTTTATAAGCATAGATATATACAACATTGAAAATAAGGAATAAACCAATGTGAGAAGGTAGATCAATCTTATAGGCATTGTTGCCACATTTCTTCAGAATCTTGAAAGGTCCAAGCTTTTTCATCATAAGCTTTGTGTATTTTTCCTTGGGTAGTCTCTCCTTCTTGAGGTGAATCATCACCAAATCTCCCACTTTAAACTATAAGTCTCTCCTCTTTTTGTCAGTCTTTGCTTTGTAATTATTAGTGGTATGTTGTAGTTTGGTCTGAACTTGGTCATGGATGTTCTTCATCACTTCAGCAAAGTCTTCTGCTAGTGCACCTCTTTTGTCCATGTCTTTGATATATCTGAGTTCCAATACCTCTCTAGGGTGAGTACCACATATAATCTGAAATGGAGTTAAACCAGTACTCCTATTGACTAAATCATTAAAATGAGAATTCTTCTTGTGCTATGATAGTATCCCAAATGGCTTCATGTGCTTGTGTGAGACATCTTAAAAGGTTTCCAAGGGACCTATTTATGACTTTTTTCTTCCCATCAGACTGTGGATGATATGCAGATGACAGAGAAACATTTGTTCTAATCTTTCTCCATAGTGTTCTCAAAAAATATCCTAAAAACTTAGGATTCCTATCTGATATGATTGACAGTGGTAGTTCATGAAGTCTTACAATTTCTCTGAAGAATAATCCTGCTATGTGAGATGAATCATGAGTTGTTCTACAAGGCATGAAGTGTGGCATATTTGAAAATCTGTCAACTACAACATAAATACTATCAAATCCAGACTTGGTCTTTGGAAGACCTAGGACAAATTCCATACTTACTGAATCCCAAGGTTTTGAAGGGATGGGAAAAGGAGTGTACAACCCATCATTGGAGGTGTGTCGTTTGGCTTGGTGGAAAACTTAACAACTTTCCACAAAACTCCTAACATCTACCTGCAATTTGGGCCAATGGTAGAACCTTCTAACCAGCTCCAATGTTTTATACACCCTAGAGTGACCAGCTAGGCATCCACTATGATTTTATTTGATAATGTTCTCCCTCATGGATCCTTTTGGGACACACAATGAACTAACCTTGAAAAGAGGACCATCCTGCACAATAAACCTTGATAAATCAATGTGGTATATGTCTGTAATCTTAGTGCAAATTTGGTAAGCCTCTTTGAAATATTCATCCATAACATACATATACTTCATGGCATGAACTCCAACACTCTCCACCTGAATGGTTTGGGTGGTTATGTGTCTCCTACTAAGAGAATAAGAAACTCTTTTCACAATCCATTTCTTATGTTTGATAGAAAATGTATATGACTGTAAGAAATCCATCCATTTCACATGTCTATGAATAAGTTTCTCCTCTCTATTTAGAAAATTAAGTGCATGATTATCAGTAAAGACTAAAAATTCCTTGGGCAACAAATAATGCCTCCAATTCCTAAGTGACTGAACCATTGCATACATTTCAAGATCATAAGTAGAGTATTTTTTCTTATCTTCATTGAGCTTCTCACTAAAAAAGGTAACTGACCTTCCTTCTTGGCTCAAGACTCCCCCAATGGCTTTATTTCTTGCATCACATTCCACTGTAAACACCTTGTGAAAATCTGGTAGGACTAAGATAGGTTGCTACCACATTTAATGGTATTGATAATGGGAGCCCATATGCTACTAATTTTTTTGACAAATTTACTATAAAAGCTACATAAACCATGGAAACTCTTTACCTATGAAGGAGTACTAGGAGGTGGCCAGTTGAGGATGGATTCAACTTTGGAAAGGTCCATCATAAGACTATTCTTGGAGATCACAAAACCTAATAACACAATTTTTTCTTAAGGAATACACACTTATCTATATTTATCTTTAATTGTTCCTCATGGAGTTTTCTCATGACCATGTCCAAATGCTTGAGGTTCTCTTCTCTGCTCCTACTAAAGATCAAAATATCATCAAGGTATATAACAACAAATTTATTAAGAAAAGGTTTCAAGACTTCACTCATTAGTCTCATAAAAGTGTTAGGAGCATTTGAGAGACCAAAAGGCATTACAAGCCATTCATAGCAGCCTTCTGTGGTTTTGAATGTTGTCTTCCATTCATCTCCACCTCTGATTCTTATCTGATGGTAACCACTCTTGAGATCTATCTTGGAGTAGTAGCTTGCACCCCCTAAATAGTCCATAAAATCCTCTATTATAGGAATATGAAACCTATATCTGATGGTTATCCTATTGATTTCTCTAGAATCTGTACATAGTCTCTATTGGTGCTCAAATCAGTAGATTGGATATCCTATGGACTTTCCTATCCAATGCTAGGAAACCCAAGTGATCTGGCCAACTAACAAGGTTTAATTAACTCAAGCTTAAACTTTCTACAATTATGGCTTTGTAGAACCAAGGCTGGTAGGCCTATACCTTAAAATTATCCTTCCAGCTTCAAGGCCTTTTATAGAAGATAATAGATCTTGAACACTCTCTTCCTCCAAATTGTGGCGAGGCAATTGAAAGAAAACCTGACCTAAAAGTTGTAAATCACAAATTCTAACTAAAAGTATCACTTTATTAATAATTTTTGTATATATGTGTTACCCCTTATTTTTTACTCATACCCTACATTCTATCATTACCTAAAATCCAGAGTTTGTTGTCCTAGAAGTAAAATATTTGCAAATATTTTTCAGCCTGGTTTGCATTTTCCCCTTGTCAGTTGAACTCTGAATCTTGAACTTTTCTAGTTCAAGGTTCAAGGTTCATTTTTTCCTTGTGGTGTGTTTCTCTTTCCTTTTCTTTTATGTGAAAAAAATGAGTGGCGTAGTTTGCAAAGTCCACTCTTCTGTTGAACTCTGAATCTTTAACTTGTCTAGTTCAAGGTTCAAGGTTCAATCACGGGCTTCATCTTGAAAAAGGTGTAGTAAAGTCTAAGTTTTCACCACTCATGTGATTTTTATAAACACACCAAAAGGAAGTAATGTTTTATTACCCATTGAACTTAATTTGAAAACTAAGATATATCAAGGTTTGCGGTTCAAACGAAGCTTGCGTGTTGAATAGGCGAAAAGACAGCTGGAAAGTGATGATTTTATCCGCACGTGTTTCGGATATAATCTAGATGTGACGCTTATATGTCATTTCAATCATTTAAGAGGTGCAATACATAATTATTGCATCTGAAAAAAACTCTTGTCACATTTAATTATGAGCCCGCATTGTCATTTAATGCAAAGCCTTCACATTTTATGGGAAATCAGTTATAAAATAAGAGTGTGTGCTATCAGTCTTCTGGTGAATTTTTTCTAGTGGAATTGAATTGGCAGAGTAGAAGAAGGTATACTCTCATCCTAAGAAGCTTAGAGTGTGCGGAATGTCTAGGTTAGTGTTTTTCTTTTCCAGAGTCCTTGTTTGAAATTGAAGCCATTTGAAAATTTTTGATATTGAAAGACTCTATTTTCCTTCTGTAATTTTGGTCTTTAATAAGTCTTCCCAGTAAGAAAGATGAAATCCCCTCTCCCAAATTTTGGGCAAACTTCCCCTCTGGTTAGTTCACTTCTTGAATGTGATGACACAATGATAAAAGTGGGTGCCTTAGAGGTGATTCACTGTAAAATCAAAAGCCCTGTTTCTAATTCTATAATAGAGAAGGTAGTTTTAAGTGGTTTAGGTGATGCAGTGGAATTTCCCCTAGTGACCCCCTATCCTGAGTTAGTAATGGAATGTGTTAAAAGGTATGATAGGGAAGAAAGATGTATTAAGAAAATTGACGGAAGCCCTCTAATCTCCATTAACCGAGATGTTATCCTCATAGCAATGGGCATTCCAAAAAAGGATCCTTATGAAGGATGGACCATTGCTTCCTCCTACTCTATTTTTTCAATGAAGAAACAGATTTACATAAATGAAATTTCCAAACAATGGTTGTTGGAGGCAAAAAGGGGAGGGTCAAGGCTACCAAAAACCCTTACAATAGATCATTTCAAACCCAAAGTTGTAGAACTAGTGATCTTGTTGAACAAAGTCAAAGGTAATAGTCATGCTTATTACTGGTAGGACTGGATGTATTTCTTTATCCAAATTACTTTGGGTGGGGAAAAGTTCAACAATTGGGCAGATTGTATTGGTGATGAACTTCATCATTAGTTGGAAAATTATTCAGAAAAGGCCAGTGGTTTCTATATGTCTTGTTTTGTTCTATGCACTAGCTTGTACTAGAAAGTGGGATGGTTTATATCATGAATTACCCATTCCTAATATGAACGTGTATGACTATTACCCCCATTTGTAGAAATAATTCCATGTTGACAGTTTTATGAAAGTAAATGGCGGGGAAGGTTAATCTTTGAACTGCAGGGGAACATTGAGCAGATAATTTCAGAGGAGGCTAAGAAGCTTGTCAATGTCCTTTGGAAGTTTCTTCATACAATTGAGAAGGTTTACTTACATTATAGTTGGTGGGTTTGAGGGAGAGTCATTCAAATTGCTCAGATATGGTCTGGATTTGCATGTTGTAACCGAAGTTGGGTGCTAGTTGGCCCACAAAGACCTCAAAGATAGAAAGGGAAGGGCCAAATCTAGTTTTCCTATAGAACTAGGTTTTTATTCTTGTAAGAATTCTTCTGATGCTCTTAATTTAGAGAAAGAGTTGAACAAGTTGAAATTGAAAACTTTCAAGGCTAGGAGAGATTTTGACATCAGAGCATATGTTGCGTGGCATTTTAGTTTACCTTCTAAATTTTGCCATGTCCTTGAAATGGAATATTTTTGGGAAAACTGTGTAGATGATTTTGAGGTCAGAAGGAGATGATGGTGTAGATTTACACTTGTCCAAATAGTTAACCTGCAGACAGGCATTGATGCCAATGGAATAGAAGAAGGGGAGGATGAAGATATAATTGATGAGAAATATAAAGAGAAGGTTCAGGGGTTGCCACTTCCTAAAATTGACTGAAATATAGAGGAAAGAGAGAGTATCCACATTAAGATTCTCGGTGTTATAAAAAGAACCAAAAGATGGATTGCCAGCAAAAGACCACCTCCTCACAGAAGACATAATACTAGAGGATCAACTCTTAAAGCTCATGATGAAAATGCTATACCATGTTCTAATGAAAATGTTTCTGTTGTAGGTCCTTCTAAGTCTAAAAATACAAAGGCTACTAAATCTAAAGCTAAAAAGTAGAGGTCTCCTCATCCTGCTCCACCCAAGAGGACTTCCAAAAGAAAGGCTCTCAAAGGAGAAGTCAAGCTAGTCCAAGAAAAAGAAGTGATCAATCTTGAGGAGATGGATACTATGATGGTAGATAAGGAATCACAAGGCTTTGTATCAGCAGAAGTTGTTTCAGGAGGAGATAAACAACAAGAAGTCAAGGATTCTACAATTTATATGCCCACTAGTCCAACACAAGCACTAGCAGATTCTCAACAGTCACTAGTTACCACTTTCAAATGGTTCGAAACATCCATCAGCAAAAAAAGGAATGGCCTCCCAATAACACTACCTTTTGAGGACATGGTAATAAAATGTCTAGGTTCTTCAGAGAAACTAAAAAGGATCAGACCGGAATCCAGGGTGGACATTGATGAAAAAATAGGGCATTGGTATGCAGAGCGTGTAGTTCCCAAGAATGATAAGGAACTCTCTGAAGCTACTATAGACAACTTCACGGTCAAGAAAATAGATCTTGGATATGCAACTAGAGTGGCTAATGTGAAACACTTGGAGAAATCTACAAAAAATATCATACACAGGTCTTTTAAAGATGAAAAATATAAGAATGAGATGAAAGCAATAATCAAAAAGATGGCTGAATTCATTCAAGAAGTTTAGGATCCTAATCCAATCCCTTTGACTATAGCTTTACATTCATTTAATCCATGTTCACCAGAAGTTAGGAAAACCCTAGATCAAATTTAGAAGAATAAACTGATTGCGGATGCCTACACTAAATGGATCCAAGCCATGATACAAAAAGAATGCAATTATATCAATCAGCTAATTAAGACTCACGGAATTGTTAGCTCAATTGTTGCAGAAATTCTAGTGGAATTAATAGAGTGGGAAAAAGAAAATAATAAATGGTTAAAAGTAACCAATCAGCTCTATGAGATAGAGAAATATGGAGTGAGCAAATTTTTGACCGAGAAACCTGTTCTAGGTTTGGATGAAGATACTCTGTACATCTCCATCAAGACTATAGAGTGGAGGAATTATATTATTAAATCTGGTCATGATAGGACCACCTATCTGTTGAGTGAATCAAAAGGGTTGATGGACACTATGCAAAAAGATCTCAAATGGTTGAATTTTTCACTCATTAAAGAGGACACTCAAAGTGTCAAAGGAGCAGATGAGTTACTACTAGAATTTGAGCATGAAATTGCCACCATCAGAGACACTAAAGATATTACCCCAGATGACTTCATATCCCTTGCCAATATGGAAGTGATGCTAGTGGTATGTATTGATCACCTTGAGGTGCATATACATAAAATCACCCAGGTCCGCAAAGACAAGAAGTTTCTGAAGCAGAGGGTAATTCATATTACCTTCCCACATCAAGCCACGATCAGCAGTGCTGCAAAGGTGCACAAAGAATGGAGGAATTCCTGCATTTTTGACACCTCCCTAGACCAGTCAAAGGGATCCAACACATCCACCACTTTGTGATCATGCTTCACATATCACGGAGTGGTGGTACAATTTTTCTTACTTTATGTTTTCTCTGACTTTGGGCATTTTTTTGTAAAAATAGTTATACTAAATCCCATAGAGTGTATCTCGAGATGTCAGTTCCTATTTTCTAAGACTGATGGCTATTTATAGCTGGAATAATCTATAATAAGATGATGGTAATTTTGGTTAAGCTAGGCCTAAGACTTAATAATTTTTAGTATCTTTCAGTTAGTGGGTTAATTGGGAAGGAAACTTGGAATTATATTTTTGATATGAATAGAACAAAAATTTATGCTTTGCGAATCTGTTGGTTTATATTAGCATATTGATCTTTGTTGGGATATTTCTTGATTATCAGAAATCTATTTTCAAGTGGATTTTTTTGTACTGTGTTTAGTATAGTTTGTTTTTAGCAACTAGTTTATAAAATTGAAGTATGTGAGCTTCATTTGGTATTGAAAAATCTATCTTTCATTTAGTTTTCCTGACATGTTGATGTATGGAATACTGTAAAAACCTTATTCACTTTCTAGTTAAAAGTGTATGTGTTTACGAAAGTAATGTATGATTGTCAAGATTCATTAAAAATCAAATAGGGAGCTATACCTTAATTTAGAGAATTATAAGTTTAAATATTATAATTTAACTATTAGTTTGAAATTTTTTGTTTTTCATGGGTATCAGTAGTCATTCCCTTTAAATGAAGCAACCATGGTGTTTCCTACTCTCATAATTCCTGGTTAGGAAGAAGATCCCCTAGTTATTCAACTTGACTTATACTTTTTAAATACCCAGGAAGACATAATCTTTGATCTTCATTTAGTAGCCTAGATTGTAAGGAAAAGTGACCGACATTATCAACAAGATCGCTTGGTGTTAGAAGAGGAAGAAGAAATTGGTGAATGGTTGAGAGGTCTTCCCATTGTCCAAGAAGATGCCATAGTAGATAGAGCTATGTAGAGACCTTAGACTTCTTCACAAATCTGGATTCTTGACCTTTTACTAGATCCAAAGCAAGGGAAGGTATCTTTGATAGTTTTTTCCAGGAACTTCAAAACCTTTAGTTTCCAACCAGTTATACCCCAAAGAAGAAGGCTAAAAGTAGACCTCCCTCTCCTAAGAAGTTAACTCCTAATATATCCTCATCTTCTCACCAGTGGAAAGCCTTGATTCTCTCTAAAATTCAAGCTCCTCCCCTTCAGACAATTTATCCACCCTCAGTCATGGCACAACCTTGGGGTAATGTTGTTGGACCTCTTAGTCTGTTAGGAAATCATTCTTTGCCTAAAGGAGCTAGAGAGATTTTGCCAAAATTCTATGGTGACAAGAAAGTCTCCGTCGAAGATCATCTTAATGCATTTAATACAGCCTATGGAATTCTGGCTATTCAGCATGAAGACGTTGCAATTAGATTGTTTGTTCAAACACTTGTTGAATCCGTAGCTGACTGGTTCTATCACTTACCCAATGGTCAAATTACCAATTGGGATACTATGAAAACTACTTTTGAAGCACGCTTTAAAATCATATCTGATGAACATGATCTTCTTGCCTAGTTAATGCAGTTGAAGAAAGAAATACATGAGCCCATGAGACAGTTTGTGGAAAAGTTTAATAAGATTATTCATAAGATTCCTACCCCAAAAAGACCCACTTCTGAAAATAGAAAACATTTCTTTATGAATGCCATGCCCCCAGATGTTGGTTTTCATTTAAGATGAGCAAGGGTAGCTGATTTAGATGCAGCTCAGGCCATGGCTATTGAACTAGAAGAAGATCTTATCACAGCTGGAAAGTGGAGGAAAGATATCCTGCAACCAAATTCTCAAAGTGCCACTTCCTCTGATCCCCTCTTACAAAGATTAGTGAATGATGTAATTACTATGAGGAGGCAACTCCCCAAGGGAAATGTGAATTTCCCTCAACCATACAAAGATATCCCTAGAGGAAACCTTGATCAAGCTATTCCTAGTCATAGATATCTGGGATAGTCACAGAATGAACAAAGAACAGTAGAGGTTCCCCCTAAAAAAGAAAATATGTGTACCTTTCACCTCACTGATGAGCATGATGGTGCAACTTGTCCTGAGATGGTGAGATCAATGAAAATTCATGTTAATAAAGAATTAGGTGATGATTCGTCTGAATATGCATAAGTTTCTTCGTTACCTAGTGGCTCTAGAAATTATTTTATGGAATATGAGTCAGAATCTGAAAGAGGAGGCAGTATTGTGGTAACTCTTGAAGATCCCACATGTTTGATCATGACCAAAAACCAACACAATTCTCAAGCTAATGAATCTCCTTCAAATTCTCAATGCTGGGACAAGGATAAAGGTAATGATTTTTCCCCAAAGAATTCTTTTTCCAAATTTTCAAATGCTAAAGAGGCCGAACTTTCTCAAGAATCTTCGTCTAATTCTTCTTTTGACATTGTAAATTTCTGTAAAACCTCAAAAATCCAAGTGTCACCTGCTGATTATCTCAGAATGAATCCCAAAGAACTTGATAGGTTGGTCAGTTATGTCAAATCAGGTCAAACCTCTTCAAATCCTACAACCAGTGAAACTACACATGTTGTTTTACCTGAAGAAATCCAACCCACATTGGCTTCCCAGTCCTCTAATGATTCAAGTCCTTTTGTCTCTCATAAACTAGAGCCTTTCTATCTATCATTGTTTATTCATGGATTCAAATTGAATAACTGCATCATTGACTCTGGAGCATCTGATAATGTAATGCCTGCTTTAGTAGCAAAATCTCTAGACCTTCCTCTAACAGCTACTTTTGGGAGATGTTACTCCATGGATTCCAAGCAAGTCCCTCTAGTAGGACAGATTAAAGATGCTCAAGTGGCCCTAGCTGCTCATCCTAGTAAAAATCTTAAGTTAACCATTCTGGTATCTGACATCCCCGCCAGTTATGGGATGTTGCTTAGTAGAAATTTTTGTAGGGACCTTGGAGGAGAAATCAAATTGGATTGGTCACAAGCGATAATCCCTGTTGGTAACCAAAATATTGTCCTGAAACCTGAAGGAAAATCCAAGTACACTATTTTTCCATCAGAAGATCCTAAATCTCAGATCTTGTACCATGAATTTGAATTTGGAAATTATATGATGTCATCAAAGGTGAACTTGGAGAGGGTTGATAATGAGGAATCAGATTCTTTATGGTCTTTAGAGTTTGATGGTAGTTGTTCCTTAGTGGGCTCTGGAGTGGGGGTTGTTCTCATATCACCATAGGGAGATATTTTTCCCCACTCCTTCAAGTTGGAGTTTGGTAACACCAATAATACTGTTGAGTACAAAGCCCTTCTACTTGGTCTTGAAGATGCTAAAAAGAAAGGAATAAAAATGTTGAAAGCTAAAGGAGATGCAGAACTGATAGTGAGACAAGTAAGAGGAAGGTACTCAGTAAAAAATGAGAGAATGAAACATTATAGAAACTGTGTGGGGGATGAAATTGAAGGATTCGAGGCCTTTTTTATTGAATCTATCCCTAGAAACCTCAATAGTAGAGCTGATTCTTTTGTAGTCTCAGCATCTTTGTTGCTTCCCCATCCAGATTTCAAAGAAACAATTTATAAAATTGAGATGGTATATAGACCTAAGGTGCTTGACAATGCAAAACATTGGCAAGTTTTCTAAGATGATAAGTAGATAGATAAATTCTTACAAATGATGGAAGTTTTTAGCACTACTTATTTCAAGGGATCCCAGTCGACCTATGAAGACTTTTGTCCTGATCTGGGTAAGGCTGTTGAAGAAGGAATTATTCAGTTGAAGGGAAATCACATCCCTAAAGGTTTGGTTTCCTTCAAAAATCTATTTGACAGATCTGATGCTGTCAGGCAAAAACCTGCATCCCATGAATCTCCTGATGAAAGTGCCTCAGAAAAACTGAATATAGGAGATGAACAAGACCCTAAGTTTGTAAACTTGGGAAAATGTTGTACATCTGATGAGAGGAGAAGATTTTTTGATTTACTAAAAGAATATAAGGATGTTTTTTCTAGTCCTACCAGGATTAGAAGAATTTTAAAGGAGTTAAATTTCAACATCATATCCCTTTAAAGCCAGATGCCACACCATTTATGTAGAAGTTGAGAAGCTATAACTCTAAAGTGTCTAAAATGATAAAAAATGAAGTTGAGAAGATGTTGCAAGCTCGGATAATATATCCTATTCATCATTCTACCTGGATAGCCAACATAGTGCTGGTGAGGAAAAAGAATGGCGAGATAAGGATTTGTGTGGATTTTAGAAATCTGAACCAGAGTAGTCTAAAAGATAATTACGGGCTTCCTATGATGGACCATATATTACAAACAGTAGCTAGCACAAAAATGATGTCCATGTTAGATAGGTTTTCTAGTTACAACCAGATCAAGGTGGCTAATGAGGATCAACACAAAATAGCATTCACTACACCATGGGGTACATATGCCTATAGCCACATGTCATTCAGATTAATTAATGCAGGTGCCACATTCCAACAAACAATGGATTCTTCTTTCAGTCATCTAATTAAAAAGGTGATTGTCATTTACCTAGATGAATTGATAGCTTTCTCTAAGAGGCATAAAAACCACCTAAAGGATCTGAGAGCTATTTTACAAAGGTGCAAAGAGCATGGGATCTCATTAAATCCTAAAAAATCAATCTTCTGTGTTACAGAATGGAATTTGTTAGATCACATCATCTCAAAAGACTAGATTAAGATAGATCCTAAGAGAGTAAAAGCTATCCAGCAAATAGGTTTTCCTTCTAACCCGACAGGAGTTAAGTCTTTCTTTGGCTAGACAAACTTTCTTAGGAGGTTCGTTCTAGATTTTGCTAAGATAACTAAACATATGGCGAGTCTCTTAAGCAAAAAGAACTCTTTCAAGTGGAGTTTGAAAGCTGTTCAGGAATTTGATGATGTTAAAAAGGCCATAGAATCTGCCCCAGCGTTGATGATTATGAAAAATATTTCATTATCTACTGTTACTCTTCAGAGCATACACTGTCTCAGATATTATTGCAGAAAAATGATAAGGGAGAGGAAGTACCAATTGCTTTCATGAGAATACCCTTGAAAAATAATGAGTTAAATTATCCTATGGTTGAGAAGCAAGCATATGCAGTAGTTAAAGCTGTGAAACATTTCAGATTTTATATCTTGCACTTGCACTCTACTGTGTATGTACCCTCTTCTGTAGTCAAAAATGTTCTAACTCAACAAGATATAGGCATGAAAAATAGAGCTACTTGGGTGGCAAGAATCCAAGAGTTTGATTTGAATATCAGATCGACTAAGTTAGTTCGAGGGTAGGGTCTATGCAAACTAATGGCTCACAGTGTACCTGAAGATGATGTTCCTCTCACTCTATTTGTTGGCTTAAGAGACTCATGGTTTTCAGATGTGGCTTTTTATCTGACATATGGAGATTCTCTAGAGCATCTGAGCCCTAAGGAGAAAAGAAACCTCTAACTCAAGGCAGTAAAGTATGTTATTGTGGATGATATCCTATACAAGAAAGGAATTGATGGGTCTTTCTTAAGGTGTGTTGATAAAAAACAACAAGAGAAATTGCTTACAAAGTTTCATAATGAGGCCTGTGGTGGTCACCTCTCATCAACTATAACTGCTTTCAAATTTTTAAGAAGTTGTTATTACTAGCCTGGGATGTTTGCAGATGCATACAAATGGGTTGCTGGCTATGAAAAGTGCAAAATGTTTAGTGGAAAACCACAATTGGCAGCTCTCCCTCTGAGGCCAGTAGTCATTGAAGATCCCTTCAAACAATGGGCATTGGATTTCATCAGTCCAATCAATCCTCCTTCTAGTGCCAGGAATACACACATCCTGACTGCTATGGATTATTTCACTAAATGGGTCAAAGTAGTTCTGGTCAGGAAGACGACATCAGAGGTAGTGTGTGATTTCCTAAAAAAACTATATCTTAGTCAGGTTTGGCATTCCTCAGAAATTAGTCATAGACAATGCTACCAATTTCTCCTCTTCAGAAATAAAGTTTTTTTTCTATGATAATGACATCCACCTTTCACATGCGTCTGACTATTACCCACAAGGGAATGGTCAGGAAGAATCAAGCAACAAAAGCCTGATATCGATCATGAAGAAATTGGTGAATGATAATGCGAGGGACTGGCATAAGAGATTGTATGAGGCTCTCTAGGTAGATCATAGCTCTCCTAGTAGGGTGATTGGAATGACTCCATTTGAGTTGGTGTATAGTGTTTAATCCCAATTGTCTTTACCTTTAGAATTGGCAGTGACAAAATTGTAGAAAGTAATTGAAGGACAAATTTTCCAGGATGGTCTACAAAAAAGGATTATGTATCTCAATAAGATCCAAGTAGAAAGAGAGGAGATGGTGGACCGTATAGTGTTACATCAGGATAGGGTAAAGAAAATTTTTGATAGGTGGGCTTGACCAAGAAATTTCATGGAAGGATATCAGGTTCTACTCTGGGATAAGAGGAGAAAACCTAAAGGTGCTCACAGTAAATTTGAGTCATTATGGAAGGGGCCCTTTATCATCAGCAAATCCATGGGAAATAACTAATTTGTTCTTAAGCATCTGGATGGAACTGTTCTACCTTTCACCTTTAATGATCAAGATCTAAAGCTATACCAAATGTAATTAGATTTTTCTCACCTCATTGTATATTTTCCATCTTTTGGCTTGCTTTCCTTGTGTGTGTGTGTGTGGTTTTTTTTTCCTTCCTTTCCTGCTTTTTGTTTTGTCCCATTTTTGTTTTGGGGTCTCTCTTTTCTAGTTGACTCCCTGGTCTGTGAAACCAAAGATACTAAGTTCATCCTGAATCCTCAATATCCCTTGTCCCTAGTCAAAGCCATCTTTACCCCTGATTTTTGAGTCATACCCTACGTTCCTTCATTACCTTAAATCAAGAGTTTTCTGTCCTAGAAGTAAAATGTTTGCAAATATTTTTCAGCCTGGTTTGCATTTTCCCCTTGTCGGTTGAACTCTGAATCTTGAACTTGTCTAGTTCAAGGTTCAATGTTTAATTTCACCTTGTGGTGTGTTTCTCTTTCCTTTGCTTTTATGTGAAAAAAATGAGCAGCACAGTTTTCAATGTCCACTCTTCTGTTGAACTCTGAATCTTGAACTTGTCTAGTTCAAGATTCAAGGTTCAATCACGGGCTTCATCTTTCAAAAGATGTAGTAAAGTCTAAGTTTTCACCACTCACGTGATTTTTATAAACACACCAAAAGGAATTAATTTTTTATCACCCATTGAACTTAATTTTTGAACTAAGCTATATCAAGGTTCACGGTTCAACCGAAGCTTGCGTGTTGAATAGGCGAAAAGACAGCGGTCACGTGAGCAAAGAAACAACTAGTGGGTGATGATTTTATCCATGTGTGTTTGGGATATAATCATTATTATATGTGACACTTATATGTCATTTCAATCATTTAAGAGGTGCAATACATAATGATCGCATTAGACAAAAACTCTTGTCGCATTTAATTAAGAGCCCGCATTGTCATTTAGTGCAAAGCCTTCGCATTTTGTGGGAAATCAGTTATAAAATAAGAGTGTGTGCTATCATTCTTTTGGTGGAATTGAATTGGTGGAGAAACAAAAGGTATACACTCATCCCGAGAAGCTTAGAGTGTGCAGAATCTCCAGGTTAGTGTTTTTCTCTTCCAGTGTCCATGTTCGAAATTGAAGCCATTTGAAAATGTTTGATATTGAAAGGCTTTATTTTACTTCTACAATTTCAGTCTTTTATAAGTCTTCCTAGTAAGAAATATGAAATCCCCGCTCCCAAATTGTGGGAAAATTTCCCCTCTAGTTAGTTCACTTCCTGAATGTGATGACACAATGATAAAAGTGGGTACCTTAGAGGTGATTCGCAGTAAAATTAAAAGCCATATTTCTCATTCTATAATAGAGAAGGTAGTTTCAAGTGGTTTAGCTGATGCAGTGAAATTTCCCCTAGTGGCCCCCTATCCTGAGTTAGTAATGGAATGCGTTAAAAGGTATGATAGGGAAGAAAGATGTATTAAGAAAATTGACAGAAGCCCTCTAATCTCCATTAACCGAGATGTTATCTTCACAACAATGGGCATTCTAGAAAAGGATCCTTATGAAGGATGGACCATTGCTTACTCCTACTCTATTTTCTCAATGAAGAAATAGATTTACAGAAATGAAATTTCCAAACAATGGCTATTGGAGGCAAAAAGGGGAGGGTCAAGGCTTCCAAAACCCCTTACAATAGATCATTTCAAACCCAAAGTTCCAGAACTAGTGATCTTAATGTTGAACAGAGTCAAAGGTAATAGCCATGCTTATTATTGGTAGGACTAGATGTATTTCTTTATCCACATAACTGTGGGTGGGGAAAAGTTCATCGATTGGGAAGATTGTATTGTTGATTAACTTTGTCATCACTTGGCAAATTATTCAGAAAAGGCTAGTGGTTTCTATATGTCTTCTTATCTGTTCTATGCGCTAGCTTGTACTAGAAAGTGGGATCGTTTATATCATGAATTACCTGTTCCTAATATGAATGTGTATGACTATTAACCCTATTTGCAGAAATAATTCCATGTTGACAGTTTTATGAAAGTAAATGGTGTTTTCTGGGAAGGTTAATCTTTGAACTATAGGGGAACATTGAGCAGAGAATGTCAGAGGAGGCTAAGAAGTTTGTCAAAGTCTTTGGAAGTTTATTCATACAATTTAGAAGGTTTACTTACATTAGAGTTGGTGGGTTTGAGTGAGAGCCATTCAAATTGCCCAAATATGCTCTGGTTTTTCATGTTGTAACCGAAGTTGGGCACTAGTTGGCCCATGTGCACAAATACCTCAAGGACAGAAAGGGAAGGGCCAAATCTAGTTTTCCTATAGAACTAGGTTTTTATTCTTGTAATAATTCTTCTGATGTTCTTAATTTAGAGAAAGAATTGAACAAGTTGAAATTGAAAACTTTCAAGGCTAGGAGAGATTTTGACATCAAGGCATATGCTATGTGGCATTTTAGTTTACCTTCTAAATTTCACCATGTCCCTGAAATGGAATATTTCTGGGAAAACTATGCAGATGATTTTGAGGTCAGAAGGAGATTATGGTGTAGATTTACACTTGTCCAAATAGTTAACCTGCAGACAGGCGTTGATGCCAATGGAATAGAAGAAGGGGAGGATGAAGATATAATTGAAGAGTAGTATAAAGAGAAGGTTCAGGGGTTTCCACTTCCTAAAATTGAATGGAATATAGAGGAAAGGGAGAGTATCTACATTAAGACTCTCGGTGTTATAAAAAGAACCAAAAGATGGATTGCCAACAAAAGACCATCTCCTCATAGAAGATATAATACTAGAGGATCATCTCTTAAAGCTGATGATGAAAATGATATACCATGTTTTAATGAAAATGTTTCTATTGCAGGTCCTTCTAAGTCTAAAAATACAAAGGCTGCTGAATCTAAAGCTAAAAAGTAGAGGTCTCCTCATCCTTTTCCACCTAAGAGGACTTCCAAAAGAAAGGCTCTCAAAAGAGAATTCAAGCCAAAGAAGTGATCAATCTTGAGGAGATGGATATTGTGATGGTTGATAAGGACTCATAAGGCTCTATATTAGAAGAAGCTATTTTAGGAGGAGATAATCGGAAAGAAGTCAAGGATTCTACAATTTCTATGTCTACTAGTCCAACACAAGCACTGGCAGATTCTCAACAGTTACCAGTTCCCACTTTGAAATGGTTGGAAACGTCCATCAAAAGAAAAAGGAATGTCCTACCAATAAAAATACCTTTTGAGGACATGGTAAGAAAAATTCTGGGTTCTTCAGAGAAACCAAAAAGGATCAGGGTGGAATCTAGGGTGGACATTGATGAAAAAATAGGGCACTGGTATGCAGAGTATGCAGTTCCCAAGAATGATAAGGAACTCTTTAAAGCTACTACGAACAAATTCATGTCAATAAAATAGATCTTGGATATGCAACAAGAGTGGTTGATGTGAAACACTTGGATAAATCTACAAAAAAGATCACACACAGGTCTTTTAAAGATGAAAAAGATAAGAATGAGATGATAGCGACAATCAAAAAGATCGCTGAATTCATTCAAGAAGTTTGAGATCCTAATCAAATCCCTTTGACTATAGCTTCATAGTCATTTGAGCCATGTTCACTAGAGGTTAGGAAAACCCTAGATCAAATTCAGAAGAGTAAACTTATTGCGGATGCCTACACTAAATGGATCCAAGCCATGATACAAAAAGGAAGAAATTATATCAATCAGCTAATTAAGACTCACAGAATTGTTAGCTCAATTTTTGCAAAAATTCTGGTGGAATTAGCTGAGTGGGGAAATGAAAATAAGAAATGGCTAAAAGTAACCAATCAACTCTATGAGATAGAGAAATATGGAGTGAGAAAATTTTTGATTGAGAAACCTGTTCCAGGATTGGATGGAGATACTCTGTACGTCTCCATCAAGAGTATAGAGTGGAGGAATTCTATTATTAAATCTGGTCATGATAGGACCACCTATCTATTGAGTTAGTCAAAAGGGTTGATGGACACTATGCAGAAAGATCTCAAATGTTTGAATGTTTCACTCATAAAAGAGGACACTCAAAGTGTCAAAGGAGCAGATGAGTTACTACTAGAATTTGAGCATGAAATTGCTGCCATCAGAGACACTAAAGATATTACCCCAGATGACTTCATAGCCCTTGCCAGTATGGAAGTGGTGTTGGTGGTATGTACCAATCACCTTGAGGCACATATATAGAAAATCACCCAGGTCCACAAAGACAAGAAGTTTCTGAAGCAAAGGGTAATTCATATTACCTTGCCACATCAAGCCACGATTAGCAGTGTTGCAAAGGTGCACAAAGAATGGAGGAATTCCTACATTTCTGAAACCTTCTCAGATGAGTCAAAGGGATCTAGTGCATCCACCATTTTGTGATCATGCTTCGCAGATCATGGAGTAGTTGTTGTTTTTCTTACTTTATGTTTTCTCTGAATTTGGGTAGTTTTTTCTAAAAACAGTCATACTGAATCCCGTAGAGTGTATCTCGGGTTGTCAGTTCCTATTTTCTAAGACTGATGGCTATTTATAGCTGGGATAAGCTATAATAAGATGATGGTAATTTTGGTTAAGCTAGGCCTAAGACTTAATATTTTTTAGTATCTTTCAGTTAGTGGGTTAATCGGGAAGGAAACTTGGAAGTATATTTTTGATATGAATAGAACAAAAATTTATGCTTTGTGAATCTGTTGGTTTATATTAGCATATTGATATCTATTGGGATATTTCTTGATTATAAAAAATCTATTTTCAAGTGGATTTTTCTGTAGTGTGTTTAGTATAGTTTGTTTTCAGCAATTAGTTTATAAAATTGAAGCCTGTGAGCATCATTTGGTATTGAAATATTTATCTTTCATTCAGTTTTCCTGACATGTTGATGTATGGAATACTGCAAAAACCTTATTCACTTTCTGGTTAAAAGTGTATGTGTTTGTGAAAGCAATGTATGATTGTCAAGATTTGTTGAAAATCAAATAGGGAGTTGTACCTTAATTCAGAGAATTATAAGTTTAAATATTATAATTCAAGTGTTAGTTTGAAGATTTTTGTTCTTCATGGGCTTAGGGAAAGTGATTAATAATTTATAGAAAGACAAATATGTATGCTAACAATATGTAAAAGAAATGTATAGATGGATAGATTATCAAAAAACTATGAACAATGAACCAAATGACCATAATCCAATATAAATGTAGATTAGTGCCTTATTTCCTCATGGGCAATAGAGTCAATATCATCCAATCCTTCCTAAAACCTCAGAGACAGTTTTACAAGAAAACTATCACTTCAAAGGTGTTGTGGAATGAATATGCAACCTTGAAATCAATTCAGATATATCTCAATTAAATATTACTTTCTCAAATGACAAAACAATTTATTGAGGCCTCAATCAATAGGATTTAACCATGCAAGATGAGAAAACCAATTCAGAATAACAACTATGAATCAAATCAGGAAACATATACATCAAACTATCACTTTAAAGAAGTTCTAATGGTTTATCTGAGGGACTGATTGTAAATGAAAACATATCTATTTCTGCAGGTGAAATAAAAAGGTCTACTCATATTATTTAATAAAAGAAATAGTACAATTAGTTCATGTTACATTTGTTGATCAAAAACTATTCGATCTGACTATGCTAACCTCACTTTCCCAAAGAGAGAGAATGAGAGAGATGAAGAGGGCCTTTTTATTGATCTTGGTATCCTTTATACAAATTCCAAAAGATGAAAACAAGCTTTAGATCAACACAACAGTTCATCTACTAACCTTAATCCCTAAATCAACAACTGAATAGTCAAAAATACAATTAGGGAATGAACTATCATCTTTAAAAAACTGTTAATGATCAAAAGATAATATTCATTAAATAATTCATTTAAAATATGTTATAGATCTCTGATATCTCTTTAACTTATGTGTTATACATTTGATGTATTGGACGTATCATCTCCCAGTATTTCCTGTAGATCACATTACTCAGTTATTCACCACCTTTGAAACCCAACACAATGATGCCAACGTATCAAATAATAACCAAAACCCTAAGTTGACATGATAATATTATTAAAAGTAGAATAACCATTAAAGAATAATAAATAAAATTCCACATCGTTTCCATCCAAGTCTTCTACCTTTCGACTGATCCAAACACGTGTCATCCAATCGCGCCATCACAACAAATAAAGATCATGCAACTCTTCATTGCGAGTGAATGTCGATCGTAGATCAGATGTGAACTGTACCATATATCCTCATATTCATTCACATTAGTGGGGCTGGGACATGTGGCGATCATGCTTAATCACTTATATGATGGATCCCATGCATCTTCTCATTAAGTCATCATGTCTAACATTGATCATCACCAAAGTTTCACCATAGATCTCCTTCATTCGCTGCTAAGAATCTATGGGTCCCAAAAGACATGTCACTCAGTCATGTTCTCTTCTTTGATAAATACCCTACAAATTTTCATCATGATCAAACAACAATCATAGATCAGATCACATTCAAACTGTTAGATCTTTACTATTTTCTCACATTGCTCTTCTGTGGGTCCAAGACACATGTCAAGATCGCGTAATGGCTTAATGGGTAATCATCATGCATCTTGGCTTTAAGAAATTATGCCCACCGTTGATCTTATTTGATAGTTAATAATTTAAAGATTCTATCATATAAGCCGATGTGTATTCTCGTCAACTCTTCCAATAAATCATATGGTGCCACCTGTATCCTCATTGTCCTCTGCTTTATCTTTAATGTGCCCATGAAATGCATCACTCAGGTGTAATGGCTTGATGGATAGATATCATGTAGTTTTTCTTTAAGTGATTACACTAACCGTCTGATCAAAAGCTACTTGTCTTCTCTTTACTTTAACCCATGACTTTAACCTTTAACCGTACCTTGATCTTGATTTTTCAAAATTCCTGTGAGTCTCCAAGTCGCGAGTTCATTTCCTTAACCTCAGGTTTAATACGAGATTCAATGACTACCATAGGATCAAAGCCAAGTTTGAATGAGATCAATGGATAGCGCTAAAACTCTAAGACATAAGAGCACATTTGTCTCTGAGATCACACGACTAAAAGATATTGCCTAGTCACTGGACAGTAAGGAATATTCCTGCAAAAAGGTCATTAAAATAAATCAAAGACCGTGAAAAGAAGGATAATGGCTATATTTATGAATTCAAATATAAGAAAGCCGTAGAATACAAGATTTAAAACATAAAAAATATGATAAGGTAAATACATGAATTAACCAGATAAATGTAGAAATTATGGCTAAAGAAAGAAATAACTTATAAAATTAAGGGACAAATGAAAGCATAAACCATAATAATGAATGCAGAAAATACATCACTGAATTATTTAGCCATTCAAATTTGTCTGTAAATTTGGTTAACACCAGTGGCTCTTTCTGGGGATGTGCATTCATACCTAGACTGAACAAGATCCTAGCTATCTCTGGAAAAGAAGACCATTAGAAGAACAAAAGAATACAAAATATATTATACAAATAAGGAAGAAAAGCTACCTTTGCAATATTTAGGAGAAGAAAGGTTTAAGATACTAACCATGTATAGGAAGCTCATGAGGATAACCTTCCAAATCCTATAAAAGATAAGAATTCTCACCTCCCTTACCGATGATGACAAAAGTACCTACCCATAGGGCATCAAATTTTCCATGTTTGCTTTTGTCCTGATCCTTTACATTCCATCTCAACACTAAATCTCCTTCCTGAAACTTTCTTTCTGTGGTTTTCTTATCAAATAGGACCTTAACTTTCTATTGTAATTCCAAATTTTTTTCTTTAGCCTGATTTCTCATTTCATCCAATTCTGCAAGCTGATAAAATCTATCTTCCATGAAATCCACTTCTTCCCACTGTTCTTCATTCATAAATTTGTACACTGGTAACAAATTATTCAATGGTAAATGAGCTTTCTTTATATAGACAAGTTCACATGGTGCATATCCAGTAGATTTTTTTAATTGTAATTATGTCTGCCCAAAGTGAGAGTGGTAACTTAGAATCCCATGCTCTCTTGTTGTTACTCAACATTCTTTTAATAATCTTCATAATTTTCTTGTTGCTAGATTTTGCTTGGCCATTTCCTTGTGGGTGATAAGGGGATGAATAAGAAATATTTATTCCATACTTTTCATGAAATTCAGTGAACTTTGCAGATCTGAAATACATAGGATTATCACAAACAATTTTATGGGGAACACCAAACCTTGTCAATATATTTTCAGTCAAGAATTTATCACTACTTTACTAGTGGCTTGTCTAGTAGGTATGACCTCCACCCATTTAGTGAAGTAATCAGTGGCCACCAGGATCCATTTATGTCCACCACTAGCAGTATCAGTTCTTTCTCCTATAAATTATATTCCCCACATTTGAAATGGTTCCTCAGTAGTCATAGGATTAAGAGGCAATGCACAATTATACTTTAGTTTTCCTGAAAACTTCTGACACGTTTCACATTTATGAACATATGTATGAAAATTCTTAAATATGTGTTACCCCTATATTTTTGCTTGTTCTTAATGCCCCTAAAACAACAAAAATAATAGCTCTTACTAGTATTTTAATGATTAAACTATTGGTTATACCTGTTGAAGACCCTCGTGTGACTCTCATGTCTTCCAATCATAGAAGCAATTATCTTTCATTTTCCATGAAAAATGATGCCAAAATAATTAAATCCTAATTTTTCTATGTTGTATTCTAAAAATATTTATGGGTTATTCTATGCATGGTTCATGTAGCCTACAATTAAAATTTCATGGGAAACAGTGCTATCAACAAAAAGTTGTGCAGGTTTTTCTACCATAGTTTACAAGTGGAGTATGCATGTTGAACTTGAACCTTGAACTAAGGTTCATAGTTCAAAGTTCAAAGTGCAGGTGAAAAATGTTCAATTTCATAAAATGGAATGTTTGATGGTTTGAATAGTTCAACATTTCAGAATTATAGTTTGAGAATTCAAAATTCACCAGTTCAAAGGCACACCAAAAATCAGTAGTTTAAAATTCAATGATTCAGTCAGTTACACTTTGTAAAAGGGCAGCATGCATGTGAATTCGATCGCTTGAACCTAAACCGTTGAACCTCTCAGTTCAAATTTCAAATTTTAAGGGTATAGTGAAAAATGCAATTGTGAATTTTTTTTTTAAAACTCGAAAATGCAAGTTCAGAAAAATAGTCATGTTGCGGGGGACATAAATTTCAACTCCACCGTTGGATCAGGTTGTATTTTGGATATGTTTTAGAAAAAACATTTTTGTAAATTCTCACTAGAGGGATTTGTTAATTTGTATCTATATGGAAAGATATGAATAACAGAATACAAGTCCATAAAATAGGCATCTTTCCACATTTTTCTGATGATGAAAAAATCAGTCTCAGTACAGGGGCCATAACTTTTGACTCCACTGTTGGATTGGGCCAGTTTTGTAATATGTTGTGGGGAGGAAAATAATTTGAGATCTAGGTAGAGAGATTGTCCAAATGTTATCTGGTGTGCGAGATATAGATGACTGTGTGTAGCACTATCAAACTACCAAAAATATTTTGGTTCGCCCAACATAAAAGAATGTTTTAATTTTTGGGTTAATACATTCAAGTACCGCATGTCCAAGTATGATTAAACCTGTCATTTTATTCTGGAACAAATTGTTATAAACTTTTATCCCAATGTTTATAAATATATTAGGTCTAGGAAAGAATAAGAGGGAATAATTAAGAAGAGATCATTATTATTGTTGGAGATATTTTCCAAGAATTAGCTATTTTATAACTAAAAATCTACGGGAAAGAAGGAAACTTTCCAAGAGAGCCTATAAAAGGAGATCTTGGAAACATCTAAAGGGTTCTTATTTTTCTGGAATTCTATGGGCTATGGGGAGGAGAATATTATTTTCTGAGTGTTGATTGCAACTAGGAAGTGGAGCAGAGAAGTGATATTTTTTTTTTTTTGCAACTTGTTTTTGTGCAGGGATAGAGAGGATCTCTTAGTTATCTTTATGTATTTGAAATAAAAGGAAATAGACATTTAGATCTATTGGTGTGATTATTTATTTCTTTTATTGGGATTTATCTTTTGGTCATCTCAGTTATATTTCAGATATTGTCCTGTTTCATGTTGCCAAGGATTTGTGTCTGTTATAAAATTGATCGGTTTTGTGTATTCAAATGTGTAAAGATGAATATTAATTCTCTATTTATTTATCTAAAATTTGAAGATTGATTGCATGGCCTGTGTGCCATAAATTTTATTTTATTTTGAGTATTCAAATTAGTAATCACATTTTCCCATGTTGATGGGTAAATGGTAGTTGCCTTCGTGTCTTCAGGTTAAAGAAATATCAATTTATTTAATTCATTGTGTTAGGGTTTTTTCTTGCTGAACTTTCAAGAGGTGCTTGAATACTTGATTAACCCTATGACTCCCAATATTTGAAACTAATGATCCAAGCAAGAGAAAACTCTAATTGAAGAGGATTTATGATAATATTTGGGGAAACTTATTATCACCTCCTTCTTTTTAGGTTCCACAACACTCTGGCAGGTATTACCTATATATAATTGTTGTCTAACAGTATTAGTAAATTTGGATACTGATTTGCTTCTTTTTTACTATATTATCTTGTAAATTACTCTACATAAGACGGAAATCAACTTGATACAGAGCTTAACCATGAAAACTATTGAAATGATAACAACAAACAGTAGTGCTTTAAGGATTTTCATCCTTCTTCTTTTTTAGTTCTCAGAACTTAGGAAGGGTAACCTATTTTAATCCTCTCTCAAAGGGATTAGTAAAATGAATTGTATATCTTGATACAATTACTCAAAATTATATGTGTCTAGCTGTAAATGTAAGAGATTTGTATATTTTGAATTACTTGGATGATGATAAACCACTCGACAAATTCTAGACCACTGCCTATCCTTGGGCTACAGAGTCAAAGATGCATATCCATAGAAATGTAAATAAAGATAGTATAGATTTCCTTACAGCCTATATGCCACTCAAGTAAGATGCCTTACAAATTACTCTATCACTTCCACATCACTGTATCAAATCCTTAGATATTTTTGTGCTCCCTAAAACTACTCACAAAACTTAGTTCTTCCCTTGAAAGAAACTTGCAAGCAATTAGATAGCTACCTTGTAACCAATATGCTTAAGATGCCTTACAGATTAAACATAAAAGAGCATACACAATAAATAAAGAGATGACAACAATATAGAAGAGAAGTTGCACTGTATTTTATTTATATTCTTGATTCATACATATAAATACCAAGAGCTCAAAAAACTCAAACACAAATCTGTAGTCTGGATTACAGTTATATTTCACCCCCTTTTTTAAGTTACAAAATTGACCTATATATATATATA
>MU225300.1:537313-553436 GCA_018584345.1 Thuja plicata | reverse complement strand
TCTAGCATCCTCTACTAGAGACTGAACAAAAAGCTTCATTAACACATCTTCATGAGTGATATTTAAATCATCAACAAAATCAATAAATTTTCTTAAGTGTGTTTCACAAGAAATAACATTATTACCTACGAACTTTGGGATATTTTCTCCTATATCACCCACATCTTTTGGAAATGTATTAGGGTATCCAGGGATACCAATGAAGTTAAATTGTTTATACCTCTCAGTATGCAATGGTTTTCTTTGAAAATTATCATTCTCTTTAAAAGTAATGGCTTTTTCTTTAGAATCAGTTGTATACTCTATTCTAGCATAAGAATATTTGGAAGACTCCAAAAAATCTATTTTCTTCTTCATTTCAATTGTTGCAGCTTCCATTTGTGCCTTTTCTAGAATTTTTTCCATGGTCTCTTTTTCAATTCTTAGTTTCTCAAGATCAATATCCAACTTGGACATATGCTCTGTTAAAGGCCTCTAAAACTTAGGTTCCTCAATTTTGCTTTCAGTCATCTTTTGTTTGCCTTTAACATTTTGTGAACTAGAAGCTCTGTGAGTGAGTGGTATTTCTTGATCCTTTTGAGATCTCTCTGTATTCCTTGTGGTTTGGTATCTTAAAGATCTTCTTTTAATTTTATCAACATCTTTCTTTTCATGTTTTTTCTTCTTTCTAAATTCTTTTTCCCTTTTCATCTGTTGAATAAGGGAAAGATGTTTCATGATGAGTCTATCCTCCTTTGCAAGCTCATCAGAGGGACTTCTTCAAAATCTGAACTAATTGTATTTGTTCACTCTCTTTCACTAGAAGTAGAAGTAGCTATAGGTGTTTCTAGTACTTTCTCTGGAGCTTCTTCATATTATGAAGTATTGCCATCATGAATAGACTAATTGCTACCTACCTCTCTCCTAGTATTACTTTATTTTCTTCTTGGAGGAGTTTCATCTATGTTGACTTGGCTTATTTTCTTTCTCCAAGATATCTCCATTCTTGAAGTTGATGCAAATCCACCATCTAATGTAGTTTCAGGATTCTTTCTGGCTTTTGACCTAGTATTCATTTTGAAAGATATTTAATTAACTTCTTACTGATCACAGAGATTTAACTTTAGAGTCGCCACCCAAAAATTGCTTGGGATAAATGAAAACTTGTCAAAATGACCTCAAAAACTATAACTGTTATGGAATATTTGAATTAAGGTACGAGAGATTCTAAGATAGCTTCAAATATAACTGATTATATCGATCCCCAGTAGAGTCACCAATTTGTTAGGGTGACTCGGATGGGCAACATGCTATCTCTAGTATTGCTGAACTTTGAAGAGGTGCTTGAATACTTGATTAACTCTATGACTCTCAATATTTGAAACTAATGATCAGGGCAAGAGAAAACTCTAATTGATGAGGATTTATGATAATATTTGGGGAAGATTATTATCACCTCCTTCTTTTTAGGTTCCACAACACCCAAGTAGGTATTACCTATATATATTTGTTGTCTCACAATATTAGTAAATATGGATACAGATTTGCTGCTTGTTTACTATATTATCTTGTAAATTACTCTGCATAAAACTGAAAACAGTTTGATACAAAGCTTAACCATGAAAACTATTGAAATGATAACAACAAATAGTAGTTCTTTAAGGATGTTCATCCTTCTTCTTTTTTAGTTCTCAGAACTTAGGAAGGGTAACTTATTTTAATCCTCTCTCAAAGGGATTAGTAAAATGAATTGTATATCTTGATACAATTACTTAGACTTATATGTGTCTGACTGTAAATGTAAGAGATTTTTATATTTTGAATTACTCAGATGATGAGAAACCACTCGACAAATTCTAGACCAGTGCCTATCCCTGGGCTACAAAGTTGAAGATGCAAATCCACAGAAAGGTAAATAAAGATACTATAGATTTCCTTACAGCCTATATGAAACTCAAGTAAGATGCCTTAAAAATTACCCTGTCACTTCCACATCATTGTATCAAATCCTTAGATATTTTTATGCTCCCTGAAACTAATCAAAAAACTTAGTTCTTCCCTTGAAAGAAACTTGCAAGAAATTAGATAGCTACCTTGTAACCAATATGCTGAAAATGCCTTATAGATTAAACATAAAAGAGCATACACAATAAATAAAGAGATGACAACAATATAGAACAGAAGCTGCACTGTATTTTATTTATTTCCTGATTCATACATATAAAGACCAAGAGCTCAAAAAACTCAGACACAAATATGTAGTTTGGCTTACAATTATATTTCACCCCCTTTTTTAAGTTTCAAAATTGACCTATATATATATCTAAACCATCTTGGAATCCTTAAGGAAAGGATGCAACAAGCTTAAGATGGTTTTAGATACCTAACCCTAAATATAGATCAAATAAAAGACAAGATAAACCAAGTGGTGGAAAGACAAAACAGAGGATGAAATCCAATTTTCTCTTTTGTCTTCATGTGATCTTTGACATCTTTGGTTGTGTATGCTGAGGATGGTCTCTGATTTGATTTTGGTAATGACTAACCTTCTTGTCTTCCAAGAAATCTGTACAAGGTGCTCTGACATTCCTTTATTCCTCATCAATTATGTTGAGGTCAATTGTGGTAGGCTTCTTCTTCTTAGGCTTTGTCATTATATCCCATGCTACCACATCACTCTTTGCAGGCCAACTAAAATTTTGAATATCTTGCAATTGTGCTTTTTACCTATCCCACCCAACTTCTATAATTCCTTTAACATCTATCACAAATTTATTCATGGCAGTCTCAGCCTTGAATGCTTCATCCAAGATTTTATTGTAGCATTCCATATCTAAATATCCATTTGTAATAAATGCCTCTTTACTAGGCAACTTGCTATCAAAATCTTCCCTCCAAGACGCCCAGGCCTTGATCTGATTGTCTTCTCCCTTGATCGAAGAACTGAATCTATTGAAATCTAAGCCAAATAGGCTCAATCTTTCCCCAATCTGATTTAACTTACCTTTGAAGAAAGGTAAAGTCACATTTATTTTGGCTATCTCTTCACCAACCTCAGTCACTAACTCTAGAAAATCCTGCCTATGTGGCTGTAAAGAAGCCAACCTTTCAAAAATTTGTGTCCTATTTGACCAAGTTGAAAAATAAGGATTCAAAATATTAAGGTAACTAGTTGCCTCATCATGTAAAATAGGTAATTTATTATATGCAGCTAGTACCAAGTTAGTTTTATCTTCTAGGATATCTATCCTATGCTGGAAAATATTTATTAATGGTCCATAGACACTCTCATTACACTCACTTATCCCTTCCCCTATTTCTGCATTGTTCCATGTTTCCTATGTCTAGACTTCCACATTTACATTGTCTTTGGGTGTGGCAGGGATAACATCAGACTTTTCCAATAATTGCCTAGTCAAATCCTCAATTGAATTTTCTAAAGCATGTATCTTAATGTAGCACATCTCCCTATTTTTGGCTATGGCACTAGCCTCACTTATCAAAATATCACATTTCTGGGATAAATGCTTTGTTTTATCCTCATTCAGGTGTGCCCAATAAGTCAAAATATGAGAAATATCCATGTCATTTGTGTTGTTGACTTACCATACCATCTAATTTCCTACCATGCTCTCTTGAATTCTTAATAGAGCTAGTTTCTGATCTTTAGGAGCTAGGCTGCACATTATAACTGCTTGAGATTTTGGATCATATCCAAATCCTTTGATCATTTCACCAACTTGTACTTCAGATGTCAATTTCAAGTTTGGTTTCCTTCTGATTTGATCTATTATGAAGGCTGATGCTAGATCCCAACCCTCAGCAAGTAACACACCACTTTCTTTAACCAACTTCCTGGCCTCCTCAAGAGTTATTTCTTCAGACTCAAGATCATATTTTTGTATGGCTAGGAGGGCCTCATTAGTGACTAGTTCTCCTCCCTCAAATCTCAGTTGTTCACTCACTTGTCTCTGTTTATTCCACCTAATGAAATATTTGAACTCCTGAGTTTTGATGAAATTTTCATCATCAAGGAACGTTTACTGATGGATAATTATTTCATCAATACCAGTTAGGAGAGGTAATTCAATTTCTTCTTCAACCTCTTGTTATATTTTATTTCCTTTTCTAATATTTTTCCTTAAATGGTAATCATAAGGTCTATTACGAGGAATAAGGGCACTCACTCTATCCTTCTTCTTTTCCTTTTATACATAGGTTAAAGCATGTGAAGATTCACCAATATCAATTTTTTGCCTTTTGAAAGTAGGCTCATCAATAGTCTCATGCTCTGGGACCTCTGTTAGGTCAACAATATACTCCTTTCCTTCTACTGCAATCTTTAATGGTACATCTTGGTAATCTGGGTGAGTTCTAGGAGGACAACCTTGATCACTATCATCATCATACTCTAACTTTGAATTTTCTTAATCGCCCTTTTCAGGTACCACTAGTGCTTCTTCCAACTAATTACACAGAAGTGTGTGATTTTCAATCATTGCATCTATCCTCTTGAGATAAGGCAAATTAGGGTAGAACCCTCCAAAACTGATCCCTTTTCTCATGACCTGCCTTTCCAAGTCCATAAGTTCTTGGATCTTATCTTCTCTTCTCATCAATTCTTCTTCCAAAATATTTCTGATAGCATCCTCCTCCATACCCTCTTCATGTACATAGTTATATGGTATGGTAGGGGTTAGAAGCTTCTTGGCTCCCTCAATGAATCCTTCAATATCATTGTATCTGAGCAAGGCTACACTCATCTTGTAATGACTCATCCATTTATTTATTGGATCTATGGCCTTCTTGCCAATTGTAAACTGATACACTTTGAACTGTCTAGTGTTAAATGTCCCCTTTCTATGTGGTGCCAAATGTTCTTTATCTGTCAACATTAGCTGCCAGATAAATTCCATTGCATCTATCCTAGTTGGAACATGATATGGGAGAATGTGAGGTGGATGTGAAAATCCATATACTCTTATCATCATAAAGTTGTTTCCCAGGTAGAATTCTCCCCAATTATGATCACCAGGCCACTTATCAACATACTCACATGGCCTCAAAAGCTGCAATAATTTTGCAGGGAATCGGGTCTTGTTCACTCCTAGGATTTGCATTATAGGGTATACAATCCAATTCTCAAATCCACAGAAATCACAATCTTTAGCTGTGTAGTTCCACAGTCTGATCTAGAATTGAATGAGGTTGGGCTGATTGAAATGGAACCTTTGCGGATTCAAATTCTGTATATCCATTATGGGATAATTGAAATAAAGAAATAAATGCATCAAAATAGAATAATGCAGAAACTTGGGCTCTTTGTCTTTCTTCTTAATAGAAAAAAAACCCTCATTCATCCTATCAATAATATACTAGATATAATCATAACTAGTTCTTGTATACATATCCTGTATATCTAAAACCATCATCAAAATACCTTTATTTATCCTCTCTGCACCTCCATCCCTCCCTAGCACTCTACAAAATGTTAGAAACACTGAGAGGGGGGGGGGGGGGGGGGNGGTGGGTGAATCAATGTTTGTCTATTAATTACTTATTTAGCAACTTAAACATAAATCAATCATACATAGAATGAATCTTAACATAACAACTCATAACACATGATATGATTACCGGGAAATCTTGATCAGAGGAAAACCCTGGTGGGAATTAGTACCCACAAATATTGTACTAAGTATAATGAACTTGTGAGAGTTCCTTTGCCCTATTAGAAGCAGTCTTTACAATATGAGTGCAATGACCTGGTTAAAGGTCAGACCCTGTTAGGAGTCTTTTACAAAACCCTGTTAAAGGTGTATGGCTCACTACCCAATAAGATGAAGGCTACAACCTTCTGAAAGATGATATGCACTATATCAGAATGAACTACTATGATGACACTATTTGTCTGATCACTTTCATGTATGCGTGAATTATCTTACTCTCAAAGAGCAATATCATATACTGACTTCATAGCAGTGTCCCTCTGTATCTTCCTCTTACATAATAATCAACACTTCTATCACATCTTTACATTACATACTTATATATTCAAATCCAAATAGGCACGACCCAAAACAAAACACTAGTCGGCCCTAAAACAAAATATACAACACTTCCGAACAATTCAGCTTCAAGCGTGTTTACTACAATTTTAATTACATCTTTACAAACATATAAAAAAAGGTGCTTAGCCATTACATCACAAAATAACACACGCTGATCAAAACACTTAGTCGGCTTCCATGCTCTGTCACCTGGACTGCTGGTCTATTGATTTTATTGTAACTTTTCCATACTGTAGTTTTGTACTATGCATGTAGCATGTACACATGTCATACAACTTATATCTGAATGTGCATACGCTAACTTGATCTCTTGCACATGCACTGATGTGGTGATCGTTGAGTATCTCTGTCTGCCCTATTTTCCTTAGTCATTTTGTCTTTCATGATATAAACTAAACATTACTTTTTTTCCATGATGACAACACAAAATGAGTCATGCATCCTCAGGTAGTCAACTTTCCAACAATCTCCCCCTTTTTCATTTATGGCAACAAAGGAATATGGTCAAGTTACTCAAAATGACTTAACACAAAAAGTGACTGTACAATATCATATATACATATACTTCTTCGCTTATCCACATTCTATATA
This sequence comes from Thuja plicata, assembly GCA_018584345.1. Classification (NCBI taxonomy): domain Eukaryota; kingdom Viridiplantae; phylum Streptophyta; class Pinopsida; order Cupressales; family Cupressaceae; genus Thuja; species Thuja plicata. Next base: position 546,795 of record MU225300.1, on the reverse strand, counting down.
CTCCCCCTTTGAAATTAATGACAAAGGTGTACAAAAACTTGTAAGTCTACTGCATACTTACTCCATATACACTTCAGGGTACACAATTTTAAGAGATTGGATCACTTTCTACCAAAATACTTTCATAGCATCAACTGTTTGTAGATGTGCGCATAATGCATATGTCAGCTTCTCCATTTTTATCAGATCCATGTAGGGACCTTGATCATATGTCACAATAGTGGCATCAATCTATTTGATTTTCTCATTGAGGACTGCTAAGGATGGCCCAAGTGCATTCCTTAACTGGGTTTGCCTTAACCTTATCTTGTTGATTTCTAACTTTGCTTTCTCAATTTTATCTAACTGCCCTTGGTAGACATTGTTACATATGTTCATGTCTTGCATCAAAGTTTCAACTAATTTTCTTATGCTATCTATCATTAACTCTACCTCTTCTACCTTTTTGGTGTGCTCAGAGGTGAGCTTCATTCTATCCATATAGCTTTCTATGAGTGTCTTTCCTTTATCTTCCAATTCCTTCAATATAGATTGTCTAGTTTTTAAGGAGTTCAAATCTAAGGTAAAGTTCTTTACCAAATCATTCAGTCTCTCCTTCTTATATTCATCTTCTGCAATCTTTGTAGTAGAGTCTACTAAGCCTATGAAGTGTGATTTGAAGTTTGACAAAATATTTTCCACATCTTCAACTGATTGGACTTTGGCTACTTTCTAGTCAGCCTGCACTAAGTCATTCAAAATGTTCACTGTTTCCAAAAAGTGATGGTTCCTCATCACTTTTTTTTCCTTTGCTTTTTCCATAGCAAGAACACTAATTTTGATTAGGTCTTCTTCTCCCCATGCATCCAAACTTGTTGAATCAGGAGTTAACCTTGACAACAATGAGGTAGATGGTTGAGTGGATGGTGAAAATATAGTGTTCTGACTGGTATCCATGCATTCAACCTTTAATAGTTTCTCTTTTATTGGAATCTTATCACCTTGAGTATCATCTTGAGTATCTACATTTATGTCAACTTGATCATTGATGGGAACTTCATCTTGTTGTGCAGAGGTATCATCAGTGCACATTTCTTTAGTGCTTACAAATTCCTTATCAACTTTTTCCATATCTTTTTCAGATGCAGTCATGGATATCTTGACATTGTCAACTACTATAGTGTCTTCTGAGTCTTTATCTGTATCAAAAGTTATTGTCACTATGGGTGCTGAGACCTGTGGACCCGTCATAGGTGCAACCTAAATTACCGGTTCTGTAGCCTATTTGGGAGGAGCTGGAGTAAATTTTTCTGTAGGCATCATTAGTGGATACATGTGTCTATCCATAAAGACTTGTGCAAATTCCTTTTCATTCTCCTTACCTATCTGTTCATACTCCTTGTTCATAATTTTTAGGGTCCTTGTCTTAGTTCGGAGATGAGGCTTCACTAGATCCAACAATATAGCCTTCTCATCATGCAAGCATACAGGAAGAAGAGTATCCAATGTTTGTTCTCTTATCCTTGTGTCTTCCTCTATTGCATGTATTTTCATTACCTCCAACAAGTTCCATAACTGATCTATTATTACTATCTTGAGTTCAAGAACTGTCTTCTTGAACTTGATCATATGAGATATGATCATAGAGTGTATCTCAGTTTTATCAATTTCTTGATACTTGTCATAGACTTTAGATAGTGTATCTAATCTCCCTTCATTAACAATCATGTTCCTCAGAATATTAAGACTAGGTATAAATCCTACCTCAGGAGGAGCTTGAGTAATCTTAGCTTTTCTCCGAGTGTTCCTTGGGGATGGGTGATTTGTAGGTGTCTATTTTCTTCCTCTAGTTTTCTTTCTTGGTGTAGACAGTGGAGATGAATCTAAGTCAATGGTGGTAGAGGGCGCAGAGGTTCTCTCTACTTTCTTCTTCTTCTGGATCTATTCATCTTTCTCAAGTTATTTTTCTATCTTGGCATCTCTATCTTTGTCAAGATCTTCTTGGGTGACCCCATGAAATTTTAGTATGCTGGATGTGATTCTAGATGGGTTCCTTTTATTATCAGCACTGTGTAAGATAGTATCCACTTCATTTTTCTTCTCTCTGTATGTGCCCCACCTAGGCTCATTAGGATCTTTGGGCATTGTCAATAGAACTTGTGCATATCCTTCTAGCACATGTTCTTCCACTTCATAACCAAGAGGATGAATCCATTTGGTTCTAGGTTCAACTTCCTCCATGCATGTGCAATTTGTTTCTACCATGAAACATATGGTATCTTTGTATTTTTCAACTATCTTCTCAGATAATCTGTACCTATTATGTATTTTTATTCTGAATGTCTTTATATCCATATCCATGGCATCCCTTGCACTACTTTCTAATGTGACCTTGAGTGATATCTAAGACATTGTGGGTTTTCTCCTATCTAGGTAGAGGTTTTCAACCTTTCCAACTATATGGAAATACAAGTAGATGATTAGAGATCCAAACCTGAATGTCTTCCTTCTGTCATGTTTGATGATTTGGATGTTGTCAATCAATTGACCATGCAAGATCTCACATAAGTTGTATTGAGTGTTGTCCTTCACCATTCTGATAGCTACTAGGACTATTGCTACAGAGACACTGTTCAATCTGTTGGCTTGCTGAAACTTATACCCGAGTATCATTGTCAGAAGTTTTATATCATCTTCTTTGATAGGGTCAACTGTCATTCCGCGCTTGTCACTTCTGGATAGACAAACTTGTTCAATTTTATTTTTGACATCCTTGCCAGTGGGAAAGAGTGGTCTCGTCTTGGGAAGTCTAGTTAATTCATGAATTAAATCTATGATGATACACACAAGGACCTCACCAATCCAGTAAATATCATCATGTATTCTTCTCAACAAAATCTTTACCCATTTAGACTCATCAAACTCATGCGCATTAGAATACTCAAAGATAAGGTTATCAATCAAGTGCGTGAATTCATCTTTGAATGTGTATTCAGGTTTCATCATGGATGCCATATGAGTAGCTATTTTGACATCTCCTACTATTTCGTTCTTATAGTATATGTACGCACAGATATCTTCCACGTGAATAACACCTAGTGGGGTTTTAGAGAAAGCCCCTTCCACATCATCCAATATGGATTTGAATGGATGCTTCTTAAATATAAACCTTTTCCTCTCTGCTATATCAAACACAATTGGAGTTGCCATACTTACTTGGAATTTACTTAAGTAGGGTTTCACAAAATTTTGAAATGGCATGACTGCTAGGGTTCCTTTCCAAACTTCTTATCTATTTGTTGAACCATCAAATCTGTTATGCCTTCGTGCCTTGATGTATAGTACTTCAATTCTCTCCAAATTCTATGCTCTTTAAATGAAAGTGTGAAGAAGATTGAATACTTTCTTTCCTTTATACAATCTACCGCATTTAATGTTTGCAACTGTATGCAAATTACCAAGAAATTCTGAAACTTTGATCCTGATGCCTTTAGACAATGCATGAATGCACACAACAATATTATGTTCTTGTAACCATGATATCATAGGTGCATACTCAGAGGTGAGTATACCTACCGCGCAGGGGTCCTAAGCTAGAATATCTCCCCCTAAGACCAAGAAGGTCTATTTAGGCAGAAGTAGAGGGTGCATCCACTATGGATGCATCAACTACTTTGTCAACATAATTGTTCTTCTTTACTTCAACCCAAATTTTTCTTGAATCTTCATTTTCTTGAACAAACTTAACTTCTCCTTTCTCTTCAAATAGTGATTTCTTAGGTTCATCTTATTTCTGAGTTTTGGATCTACAAAACTTTGAGATGTGTCCTACCTTTCCACATGTGTGACAAATGATAGGAGGTCTGATGCTTTTGTTCATCATGTTGTATTGATTTTTTGTGTGTCCATTGTAGTTACATATCTGACATGTAGTGTTCTGCAAATTCCTTTGAGGTTGATTTCTCTGATTGTTTTGATTCATTCTTATTTGATTCTTCTGTGATTGAGTTCTAAAATGTATAGCCCTATGACGAAATTTATTACAAGAGAAACAATAACCATTGAAGGGTCTTACCTTTTTACAATCTCTTTCCAAATGATCCTGTTTGTTACATGCATAACAAGTTTTGTTAACTTTCTTGATTTCCCTTTTTGGTAGATCAGCTTTAATCTCTTCAATATTTTCAACTTTCCTTTCTTCTGAAGGTGCTTCATGAGGTTTCTCTCCTTCCTGTAATGAATTGACTTCAGTTTGTGTTATATTGAATCCAAGACCAGTAGTGTCACATTTTTGCTTTTGTGAATTGAGATGAGATTGAAGTGAATCAAAACTTGTGTGGATTTTATCAATCTTATCCTTTGCTTCTGTTAATTTAGATTCCAACTTGTTTTTTTATGTTTTCTAATTCCATAACTTTCATGTTTTCTTTCAAGAGTTCATCATCTAGTTGTTTGCTTTCTTTGACCTTTTCTTCAATAGCAATTTGGCTATTTGTGAGCTGTTCATCTAGATTTTCAACTTTATCTTTTAGAGACATATTCTCTTCATTGAGATTTTTGATCATTTTCCCTAAGACACTTGTAGAACAATCTTTCAAATCTTTTCTTAGTTTCTTGATAAGCATTTGTGAGCCATCAACTTTCAGTCTAAGTTCTTCATTTTCTTTTTCAGATCTATCAAGTTCTTCAAGAGCTGATTCAAGATTATTTTTCAAATGTTTTGCTTCTACTAAGTCCATGATCTCCTCAAGTGGTTAAAATTATTTGTTGAGGACCAGAGATCTGATACCAATTGTTAGAAACACTGAGAGGGGGGGGTGAATCAGTGTTTGTCTATTAATTACTTATTCAACAACTTAAACATAAATCAATCATACATAGAATGAAGCTTAATATAAAAAATCATAACACATGATATGATTATGGGGAAACCTTGATCAGTGGAAAACCCCGGTGGGAATTAGTACCCACAAATATTGAACTAAGTATGATGAACTTGTGAGAGTTCCTTTTCCCTGTTAGAAGCAGTCTTTACAATATGAGTACAATGACCTGGTTAAAGGTCAAACCCTATTAGGAGTATTTTACAAAACCTTGTTAAAGGTGTAAGGCTCACTGCCCAATAAGATGAAGGCTACAACCTTCTGAAAGATGATATGCACTATATTAGAATGAACTGTTGTGATGACACTGTTTGTCTGATCAGTTTCATGTATGCACGAATGCTCTTACTCTCTCAAAGAGAAATATCATATACTGACTTCATAGCACTATCCCTCTGTATCTTCCTCTTACATAATAATTGACACTTCTATCACATCTTTACATTACATACTTATATATTCAAATCCAAATAGGCGCAACCCAAAATAAAACACTAGTCGGCCCTAAAAAAAAATATACAATGCTTCCAAACAAGTCAGATTCAAGCATGTTTACTAAAATGTTAATTACATCATTACAAACATATAACAAAAGGCTCTTAGCCATTACATCACAAAATAACACACGATGATCAAAACACTTAGTCGGCTTCCATGCTCTGTCACCTGGACTGCTGGTCTATTGATCTGCTTGTAACTTTGTCATACTATAGTTCTATACTATGCATGTCTGGATGTAGCATGTACACGTGTCATACAACTTATATTGGAATGCACATACACTAAATCAATCTCTTGCACGTGCGGTGATGTGTTGATCGTTGAGTATCTCTATCTGCCCTGATTTCCTTACTTAGTCATTTTGTCTTTCATGACAGAAACTAAACATGAATTTTTTGCCATGATGACAACACAAAATGAGTCATGCATCCTCAGGTAGTCAACTTGCCAACACATAATGCATAGGAAATATATTTCATGTAGTGGTTTAAATCTTTATAACAATAAGGATCCAAACCTGCTATAGGGACAATATAATTCCTTTTCTCCTTTGGCATGTGTTTCTTTATCATATTTCTAAGAACCCCAGACTACCTTTCATACCTCTCTTGTTTTTTGAGGTTGATTTCAGTTAATGTTTGGTAATAAAGGTTAAATGCTTACATAAATGAATTTCTATTCAAAGCAAGTAACACAGTCCCATCTCTCTTCTTAATTGTTTTATTAAGCTCATCATAATTGTTTGCTAGGGCTAAAATAAAATCAGCATCTACAAACACATCAGTAACTAATAACCTAGCCATTTCACATGTCCAAGGATTCAAAATAGGCACAGCTCCATCACAATTTTTATAAAATTAATTGAATAGAGAATAACCTGATGTTCTTGGCATCTTCGCATCTCTGATGTTGACCAACTCATCAACCAGAATATCAACATTTTCTTTCTTATTCTGTGTAGAACCTGGCAATAACTTTAGGAACTCATTTAAATAGTTCCTCTTTCCCTTAGCATCATCATCTACATCATCATTTCTTCCACTTGTTGAATCCATACTCAATGCTTGACTCATCTTGTTCTATTCGGTTCTGTTCTCAATTTTTGGCACCAAAATTGAAACAAATCTATCACAGGAAACCCTTACTATAAACTGAAATGTATTGAAATAATTCAAGAGCACTGAAAATCACACCAATTACTTTGAATTCTATAAAAACTTAGCTCAACTCACTCTTTAGAAAGACAACAATTCTCACTTTTCTCAGATACAGCAAAATTAACAAATTCTCCGCTTCTAAAAATCTGAATGCAAGGTAAGTGATAATGAACATGATACCGTCTATTTAAGAAAAAATGATCAAAATACGCAGCTCATTATTGGAAAATCCATCATTTTTGAATTCAATTTCACATACTATTCTATTAATACAAATTCTATCTGTAGCCTTTGATCATGACAGGCAATCTAATTTGTATGCATGACAAATTCATGAAAATTCTTATTAAAATCGATTAAGGGTTAAAAACAATGATAGAATTGGCTCTTTTCATCAACTTTTCCACCTTGTCATTACTGTTCTGCCTTCCTATTGGCCGGTGACTTTTCAACCGTAACATGTCAACATCAATTTTAATTTTTCCTCACTGTATTCGTCATTTTCCTTAACTGGCGAGCTAGCGACTGTGCTTTATCTCTATGTCACTTAACATTTATTTTAACTCTAAATTATTTTAGAGACCTGGTGACAACATGTGTTCCTTTACTTTAGTTTAACCTTAGTCAGCTTCTGGCGATCACACGAATGAAGAAATTCAAGTCGCTGAAAGAAAATCCTAACTCTGAGTTTATCATGCGACATCCCATCCACCATAGATCTCCTTTTAATCAAACGCTTATTGCTAAATCTCTTAATCATATTAATCCTTTATGATACTTCATGACTTAAGCCTATGTCGCTTAATCACTAAATAATTATCACTTAACTATTTTATACCAGAGACTTGGCGACTATAGTTCAATGCTACATTTCTTTCCTTCTATCTCTAAGTTCCTTAAATAAATTACCTTTAACCTTTTCACCTGGAGACTTGATGACTACTATTGATTTCTCATTTATGATCATCCAATGGCTTTTCTAAGTCTCTGAAACCTTCATAGAAACCCTAACTTACTTGGATACCAGGAAACAAGAATATAATATTCTCTTTAGTCTCTTTGTCGCCAAATGTCAAACTTCACATTCTGAGACTATGCGACTGCATATTTTAATCACTTATATTTTGGAATACGTGTCTCTTTATTACTACTTATCTCTTAATCACTGAATGAATGCTGACTTGTCAAAATTGATCAGTGACTACGCAAAAACCGTATATCTTTTCTTCGCTTATGGTTATCTCCAAGTCTCTGAATCCTTTACCTTAACTCACTTTTCATCCCAAGACTCAGCGACAATGTAATATTTAAAACTCACCACTTAACTCTGATTTGATCTAGAGAAACCGCGACCACAACATATCAAAGTCACCAAATAATTCACTTACTACAAAGCTTATTGCAAGACTTTCTGACCACCATTAGATCTTTCATCTGATGGACGGTTTCCACTCAATCTCTTAACCAAAGTGACATATTCCTTTTCTCTTGTAGATAATGCGACAAGAGCATTCCACTGGGTCTCTAAACCAAATGGAATATTCTTTCAACATTCAGAGACTTGACGACCTATCTAAAAAGCACATGATTTATTTCATAACCTATGCTTGAAAAAGGTAACGTTAAAACATAACCCAGACTTGGAAATTAGGGCTTTTTCATATTTTGAATGAAAATGACCCAAAGGCTTAGGGTTTCTGGTCTTTTCAAAAGGATTTTGAGGTCAACAGACTTATTGGTAGTAGGATATTACCATTTTCAACTATGAACTCAACTTTCAGGGTACAGGAAAAGCAGACATTCTCAAAATTTTCATGGCAATCTTCAAAAATAGAAAAAGCAACCAACACAATCTAAATCTTTCTAAGAGGGAGTTGTACCTCTTAATTCAGAGGAATATTATCAATTCAATGATAATCTATCCAACTATTATTGCTCTATCTTTCATTTTGGGCATTTGGAGTTAATTTATATATTCATTTTTGAAGGACAAATCTATTTACTAACAATATGCAAGGCCAATAATATCTTGCATTCAATATTTTATGTGTAGTGTTTTTTGCTAAAAAATATCATCCACATTGTCCATCATGAAGATCCTTGAGTGCTTCCTTTGCCTAATAATTATCTATACAAAAGAGAAGTATACCATTCATATTTTTCCAGTACAAATCACCTTGTATCAAAACATATTTTGATGCCTGCAATTTTATTGTCCTTTTCTGATTATCTGTAAGATTCTCTGATCAATTCATATGTTTTAAAAAATACACTATGTTAGTGTACCAAGGGCATCTTTCAATGCTTGTTTGAATTTCACTTAGATCCACTTGATTGACCTATAATGCATCCATATTTGATTCTACCATTAATCTTTCTAATCCTTGTCCTGTGATAATTTTAGCAATCTAAATTTCTATATCAAATTCCTAAATTTGATTCACCCATCTACATCTTCTTCCAGTGACCTTTGATTGTCTGAATATATCCTTTATTTCTGCATTAGGAACATAGTCTATCACCTTCACTCCTACCAAAAGAGGCCTGAAAGATTTCATTGCCTTCACAAGTGCATAATATTTCTTCTCGTTAATAAAATAATTTAATTCAGAAGCTGGAAGAGTCTTACTGAAGAATGCTACTAGTTCTTCATATCCTTCATTATTCTTTTGTAACAAGACAACAACAATAGTGTGATGTGATGCAAAACAAAATAATTGAAATGTTTGTTGGAAACAATTGTTTAATTGTGTGTTGTCCTTGATGTTACACAAATGTCATATCAGTCATCAGACAGAGTCTACCGAGTTCAGAATATCATATCAGTCATTAGACAGAGTCTACCGAGTGAAGAATGTTCAGAAAAGCAATTTACAGAGTCTACCGAGCACTCCAGAATACTATATAGAGAAGTTAGCTACTGCCGGGCTCACTCGGTCAACAAACGAGATTCAGTCTTTAC
>MU225300.1:518889-531097 GCA_018584345.1 Thuja plicata | reverse complement strand
GTTATATCTGGTGTTACTTGTGTTCATGTTATCTGTTTTATGCATGTCAATAACTGTGAATATTTAAAGAATAATATAAGGTTAATTTACCAAGTAACAGCAATATATTAAGACATCTAAGGGACTTGTGGATTTATTTTTGTGGTAACTGATTCACCCCTCCCCTCTCAGTTACTCCATCCATATTTCCAACAATGTTTTATCATAATCTGGAGACTTAAGGATAGGGGCTGCCTTAATTGATTTTTTGACACTTACAAATGCTTCCAAAGCTTCATTTGTCCATTTAAAATTTGTACCCTTCTTCAACATCATTGCAATTGGCTTAATTATTTCTGAGAAATAAGGGACAAACCTCCTGACAAAGTTTATCTGTCTAAAGAATGATTGAATATTTTTGACATTCTTAGGAATTTCAATTTTATCAATTGTTGCAATCCTCTCAGGATCTATTCTTACTCCATCTCTGAATACAATATGTCCCAATAATTTCTCTTCAGTGATAGAAAAATGACATTTCTTTGGATTCAATGATATCCCATATTCAAGGGATCTTTGAAATATTTGTTCTAGATGTTTGCAATGGTCTTCTACCTTTTTTGAATAAGCAGTTGCCTCATCTTGATATACCACCATAATCACATCAATGAAATCTTCAAAGAAAACATTCATTGCTCTCTGGAAAGTAGCTCCTACATTAGTGAGTCCAAAAGGCATTCTAGCATACACATAAGTACCCCAAGGTGTAGTCAATGTTGTTTTATATTTTTCTTCATATTTAAGCTTTACCTGGTTATACCCTAAAAATCCATCCATCATTGATAATAATTCATTCTCTATGAATTTTTGCAATAATGCTTCCATGTTTGGGAGTGCATAATTGTCTTTTAATGATGATATATTTAAATTTTTTAAATCTACACAAAGTCTAATATCACCATTCCTTTTTCTAACAGGAACCAAGTTTGAAACCCATGTTGAGTGTCTGATTGGCTTTATTATACGAGCATCCCTCATCTTTATTAATTCATCCTTCATCTTGGGAGCCAAAGTAGGGTTTATTGGTCTCTGCCTTTGTCTGAATGGTTTGGCATTAGGATTAAATGGTATCTCATGTTGGAAAAGATCCTCTTGATAAGCTTTGAGATCATCATAAGACCAAGCAAATACATGCTTATATTTTCTCAATAATTTAGTGATATCTCCTCTAATCTTTGGGGATAAATTTTTACCCACAAATAATTCCCTTGGGGTTTCTTCATTTCCCAAGTTTATCATTTCTACTTCATCCATTTTGACCTCAGTGTTCTTCTTGTCTAATCTTGAATCTTTGCTATCAAACAATATTTCCATTTCTACAAGACGTTTTGGAACTTTATTTGTTTTGACTTGAATAACTTCCTATCCAAACCACATTTCTTTTCCATCTTCTATTTCAACATGAGCATTTAATTCTATCAATTGATCTTCATACTATTTCTCACATGCTAGAAATCTGATTATATCTCTGTCATCTTCGAAGACTTTCCAGTTTTTAATGTTGTCAGGAATAGAAGGCCTCATTTTAAATTCAACTTGAACTATATCCTCACATGGAATATCATTATGCTTTAATGCTAAATTAGCCATAAAATCTACAAGGATATTCTCTGATCTATCTATCCAGTTAATAGAAAAAGAATCAAAACATTCAATATAATCCCATACTTCATTTCTATATCTTTTAAGATGAGGCTGCTTAGAAACAAATTTAATTTTAACTTGAGAAACAATTAATTTGGAATACCCAAAGACACTTAAACATTTTGTTCCATGTTTACTAGCTATTTTCAAACCAAGAAGGAGAGCTTCATACTCTGCAACATTGTTAGTACATTCAAAATCTAGTAAAAATAAATATTTAAATATTTTCTTATCAGGGGAAAAGAAAATGACACCCGCTCCATTACCATCCCTGCAGCAAGCACCATCAAAATATATTTTCCAAATTGCATTGTCATTTACTTTTTCATGTATTTTAATAGGTTCAATATTAAGCATTGCATCTTTCAAAATACTTACCTGAAAGTTATCCATATTAGAATGGGAGAAGTGTGTGACCAAGCTTGGATCCACATCCTCAATAATATATGAACTTCTAGTCTCCCTATAAATTCTTACATCACTGCCATTTACTGGAATAGAAGCATAAGAAAGATCTAAATACTACCTCCTACTAAGCTAGACCATTGTCTAGATAGGATCATTCCATAATTGGCAGGAACATCAACCACAATAATATCCATCTTATATGACATTTCATGACATGTAGGAAATTTAAACTCAACATTCTTCATTATGCCTATAATAGGAACAAATCTATTATTCATAGCATAGCATCTACAAAACTTGGTATCAACATTCATTCCTAATTCTTTCATTACATCATTAGGCATAATATTAACTGCAGCACCAGAGTCTATCATGCAATTATTATCCAATCTATTGTTTATCAAGGGAGTAAGATAGAAGGGATCAATCTAATTTCCATTTTTGCTTAAAGTAGTTCCTAGATAAATAGCTGGAGGATCCTTTACTTCTTGGTTAAAATCTTCTTTATTACCTACATTAGACAATATTTTTAAAGCTTCACTTTTGCATTTAGGAATTTTAACAATTTAAAGAAAAGGAACAAATATTTGAAATTGAGATAATGCATTAGACATGAAATAACATTCATTGGGAAGAGATTTACGGACCACCTTTTCTCTCGCTATTTTTGGAAAATCCAGAGGTTCTACCTGTTTCTCTTGAGAAATGTTTTTGTAATTCGGCCTCCTTGGATAAGTTCTTTGGTCAGTTTCCCCTTGATCTACATTTATTGTTCTATTCCTTAACTTGTAATTACTTTTTTTTTCCTCCAATGTAGCTATTGTGTATGCTTTCTTCTCCTCTTTTGTTGACTCTCTTAAACCTAGAGTAGTCTCCTGATAATCTCCATATTGGCACACTCTATTTAGATCATCTCTATAACAGTACTCATCCAAAGAGCTATAATCATCATATCCCCACATAGGGTCTATTGATAAATTGTTCACTATAGGTTGTTGGTTATTACTTTGTCCTTCATCCTCTCTCATGTTTTGGACAACAACACAATGCTCATAAGAATGTGGCAATTTTCAAGGTTCACACCAAGGATAGCTTTGCACAAAATGGTTGTTTTTCCTTAATGGATCAGGAGTGTGTAATTATTTTTTCACTAGTTTCCCATCCTTCCATTATGTGTTATAAGGCATATCCTACAATCTATACTTGTCACTTTTGTATAGCACCCTATTATTCTGGTTGTGCTTAATTATTCTGGTTGTGCTTAAAATGATCTCTTCCATTATTCACTTGGAGGATTTTTATCATATTCATAAGCTTGTCCAATCTATCCTCCTCCTTGTGCTGCTTTGGATCTTTTGTATTGAACAACTAGGTCTCCTCCCTCTTAGAAATTATACCTGATTCCTTCCTATCAATTTTAATAACTATAGCAATCTTGAGAGCATGTGCCAAAGTATAAGGCTTATGAGATCTGATTTCATCATTTGTCTTGCTATCAAAAGCACCCATGTAAAAATTAATTAGAAAGGCATCAATAGGATAAACATCCCTTGGAATTCTATTTAGAACCTTGTGAACCTTGTTGAATCTTTTATTGAACTCAGCCACAGTTTCATTCTGATTTTTCTTTGTACTTATCAACTCATGTTAAGCAAAATAAGTATCATTGTGATCACCGAATTGTTCTGTGAATTGATTTACAAATTCATCCCAACTGGATATGGATCTATCTGGAAAAATTCTGAACTATTCTTCTGCATTTTTTGTGAGGGATTGAGAAAAAAATTTCATGTAAACATCCTCATTGAATTCATCAAATTATTGGATGATATTCTTTAAATTCACATAATATGCCTTAGCTGATTCTATCTCATTTCCTGAAAATTTTGAGATTGCACTCCTTAATTAATTCTTTATGTCATTAGGATATCCCCTTATGCCATAAAAATCCAACTGTCTGTATCTATTAGAAGTCATTGGGGCTCTATAATTGTTTCTATTTTGATTCACAAATCCATGCCTTTGATTATGATGATTTACATTCTTGAATCCTTGGTTATTTCTTGGTCCAAATTTTGAGTTGATATTATTGTCCCTTGGACCATAATTATGATCCCTAATATTATGATATCCATTATACATCCTTCCATTATTTTGATGTCTATGTTGATCATGCTGGTAAGATGAGTTAGGGTTCATTTTATTATTGTGGGTATGCTATTCTCCATTGTTCCACTTTCTCCAATGATCTCTCCTTTCCCCATCATTAATATTTTTCTCAAGCCTTCCTCTATTGTCTGGCTCAAAAAAAGGGTTAGTATGATCATTGTTAAAGATATGTCGATTGTCCTTCCTATGAGGGGGATTGTAAACTTCATTTCTATCATCTTTAGGAGCTACTTCTTTTCTTGGTGATCTTATTTTGTCTCTCTGTATCACCATTTTCCTTAGTACATCCTCTGGTTTCCTTTTAAGAGCCATTACCATTTCTTCATCTTCTGTTCCTACATCATCCATCTCACGAAACACAACATCCCATTTATTAATTCTTTTCTCCTTTTCAAACATCCCCTGGTTTGAATTATGTCAGGAATCATGTCCCCCTTGGTAAAAAGGATTCAAATTTTCATCATTGCCTTCATGGCTATGATGGATTACATCAGGGAATTGTTCACAACCATAATATTGATCATCCTTATCAGGGTATATCATATGTGGTGGATATGACATCTTTACACTTGGATTCCTGCTCTTCTTTAGGCTTAAATTTAATTCAAGTTGATATGGATGCAAAGATCTTCTACCCCACATGAAGAATTAATAACCAAAAATATAGGATGGCTTCAACTTTTGAAAGGTCCATCTTGAGACTATTCTTGGAGATCACAAAACCTAGTAACACAAGTTCTTCTTGAAGGAATACACACTTCTCTATATTTATCTTCAATTGTTACTCATGGATTTTTCTCATGACCATGTCCAAATGCTTAAGGTTCTCTTCTCTTCTCCTGCTAAAGATCAAAATATCATCAAGGTATACAATAAAAAATTTATTAAAAAAAGGTTTCAAGACTTCATTCATTAGTCTCATAAAAGTGCTTGGAGCATTTGAGAGACCAAAAGGAATTACAAGCCATTCATAGAGGCCTTCTTTTGTTTTGAATGTTGTCTTCCATTCATCTCCACATCTGATTCTTATCTGATGGTAACCACTCTTGAGATCTATCTTGGAGTAATAGCTTGCACCCCCTAAATAGTCCATCAAATCCTCTATTTTAGGCATAAGAAACCTATATTTGATGGTTATCCTATTGATTTCCCTATAATCTGTACATAGTCTCTGTTGGTGCTCAAATAAGTAGATTGGATCTCCTATGGACTTGCCTATCCAATGCTAGGAAACCCAAGTGATCTAGCCAACTAAAAAGGTTTAATTAACTCAAGCTTAAACCTTCTGCAACTTTAGCTCTGTAGAACCAAGGCTGGTAGGCCTATACCTAAAACTTATCCTTCAAGCTTCAAGGCCTTTTATAGAAAATAATGGATCTTGAACACTCTCTTCCTCCAAATTGTGGCAAGGCAATTCAAAGAAAACCTAACCTAAAAATTGTAAATCACAAATGCTAAGTGAAAGTATCAATCTATTAAGAATGTTTGTATATATGTAAATTAAAAGTATAGATGGATAGATTATCACAAAACTATGAAAATGAACCAAATGACCATAATCCAATATAAATGCAGATTAGTGCCTTATTTCCTCATGGGAAATAGAGTCAATATCATCCAATCCTTTGTACAACCTCAGAGTCAGTTTTACAAGAAAACTATCACTTCAAAGGTGTTGTGGAATGAATATGCAACCTTAAAATGAATTTAGATATATCTCAATTGGATATTAAGTTCTCAAATGATAGGAAAATTGACTGAGGCCTCAATCAATAGGATTTAACCATGCAAGATGAGAAAACCAATTCAGAATAACAACTATGAATCAAATCAGGAAACATATACATCAAACTATCAATTTAAAGAAGTTCTAATGGTTTATCTGAAGGACTGATTATAAATGAAAAGATATCTATTTCCACAAGTGAAAGAAAATTTTCTACTCATATTGTTAAATAAGAAATGGTACAATTAGTTCATGTTACAGTTGTTGATCAAAAAATATGCAATCTGACTATGGTAACCTCACTTTCCCAAAGAGAGAGATAGAGAGAGAATGAGAGAGATGGAGAGGGCCTTCATATTGATCCTGGTATCCTTTATACAAATTCCAAAGGATGCAAACATGTTTCATATCAACATGACGGTTCATCTACTAACCCTATTCCCTAGATCAACAATTGAATAGTCAAAAATACAATTAAGGAATGAATTACCATCCTTAAAACATGGTTATTGATCAAAACATAATATTCATTAAATAAGTCATTTAAAATCTATTTTAGATCTCTGATATCTCTTTAACTTCTATGTTATACATTTGATGTCTGTGACATATCATCTCCCAGTATTTCCTGCAGATCACATTACTCAGTTATTCACCACCTTTGAAGCCCTGCACAACGATGCCGATGTATCAAATAATAACCAAAAACCTAAGTCAACATGATAATATTATTAAAAGTGAAATAAACATTAAATAAAATTAAATAAAATTTGCGTCATTTCCATCCAAGTCTTATGCCTTTTGACCGATCCAGACACATGTCATCCAATCGCGCTCTCACAAAAAATAAAGATCATGCAACTCTTCATTACAAGTGAACATTGATCATAGATCAGATGTGAACCACATCGTAGATCCTCATATTCATTCACATAAACTTTTAGTGGAGCCGGGACACATGGTGATCAGGATTAATCACTTTTATGATAGATCCCGTGCATCTTCTCATTAAGTCATCATGTCTACCATTGATTATCGCTCAAGTTTAACCATAGATCTTCATTCCCTACTCAAAATCCATGGGTCCAAAAACATGTGTCACTCAGTCATGTTCTTGTCTTTGATAAATACCCTACAAATTTTAATCTCGAGCAAATGACAACCTTAGATCAGATCACATTCGAACCATTAGATCTTTACTATCTTCTCGCATTGGGCTTCTGTGGGTCTAGGACACATGTCAAGATTGCGTAATGGCTTAATGGGTAATCATCGTACATCTTGGATTTAATCCATTATGCCCACCGTTGATCCTATCTGATAGTTAAGCATTCAAAAAGTTTGTCATATAAGCTGATGTGTATCCCCATCAACTCTTCCAATCAATCATATGGTTCCACCTGTATCCTCACTGTCCTCTGCTTTATCTTTGACAAGCCCAGGACATGCGTCACTCAGGCATAATGGCCTAATGGATAGATCTTGTGCAATTTTTCTTTATGCGATTAAGTTGACCATCTAATAAAAAGGTACTTGTCTTCACTTTACTTTAACCCATGACTTTAACCTTTAACCACACCTTGATCTTGGGTTTTCAAAATTCCTGTGAGTCTCCAAGTCACGAGATCATTTCCTTAACCTCAGGTTTAATACAAGATTCAGAGACTAACATAGGATCAAAGCCAGGTTTGAATAAGATCAATGGACAATGCTAAAACTCTAAGACATAAGAGCATATTCCATTTTTCTTTGAGATCATACAACTAAAAGATATCACCCAGTCACTGGACATTAAGGAATATTTTTGCAAAAAGGTCATTAAAATAAATCAGAGACCGTGAAAAGAAGGATAGCGGCTATATTTATGAATTCAAATATAAGCAAGCTATAGGATACAAGATTTAAAACATAGCAAATCTGATAAAGTAAATGCATGAATTAACTAGATAAATGTAGAAATTAGGGCGAAAGAAAGAAATAACTTATAAAAGGAAGGGACAAATGAAAGCATAAACCATAATAATGAATGCAGAAAATACTTCCCTAAATTTTTTAGCCATTAAAATTTGTCTATAAATTTGGGTAACACCAGTCTCCATGTGCCTTCTTTCTTGGGTGCTAGGACTGCTGGGATAGCACAAGGACTCACACTTTTCCTAATGATACCTTTTGACAACAATTCTTCAATCTACCTTGCTATCTCTTGGTTTTGTTCAGGAGTCATCTTGTATGCTACTTTGTTTGGGAGAGTGGCCCCTGGTATGAATTTTATATAGTGACTCACTTCTCTTTCAGGTGGCAACGATTCTGGTGTACTCTTAGCTATGATACCCTTATACTGGTCTAATAGTGATTTGACCTCTTTGGGGTCTACATCTCTATTAGGGGCCTTGATCTTTGGTTATTTCACTGGTATCTTTTTGGGCCTCACTACTAATGCATAACAAGGTGTATCCCTTTCTTTTATTACTTTCATGAACTCTTTCTCTCCTACATGCAAGACACTACTAGTAACAAGTTTTTCTTTTTCACAGACAGGGAGTGGGTTCATCACATACTCAACACCATCCTTGACTATAGTATAGATATTAGATTTTCCATCATTCTTAGCATCTACATCAAATTTCCAAGGTCTACCTAATAACAAATGACATGCATCCATCTCTGTGATATCACATAGAACTTTGTCTATATACTCTCCAATCTTGAAATCTACCCAAACTTGTTCATTGATGATATTTTGTTTCTCTTTTGTCAACCAAGAATCTTTATAAGGGAAAGATGACGGATTACATGAAACTTTAGCTTAGTGACTAACTCCCTAGATGCAATATTATCAGTGGGTCTAGAATTAGTTATAACTTTTCGTACCTTGTTGTTCACCTTGCAACTTGTTCTAAATAATGACTTCCTCTGAGGTGGTTCTATAGTAGTAGGTACTCTTAGGAGTGTCCTTTGCATCATGAGGCATTCTCCTTGTTCTAGATTTACAGGTCTTGAAGTTGCAGAATGATAGGAGGATACACTTTGAATGTCATCTTCTTGGGTGATTTGTACTCTTCTATCCCCTCCTTGTCTATTGGTTCCATTCTTCTTAGGGAATCTAAAGGACTGGTGTCCAATTTTATTGCAATTAAAACACCTCCCATTGAAGACACTAGGTCCTCTTCCACCAAATCTCCCTCTACTGTTTGATCTCCTACCTCTAAAATTTCCTCTATTATTGTGTTCTCCTTTTGACTCATGGTTACTAAACTCTCCTTGACCTTTTTGATATGGTCCTCTTCCATTGAACCTACCCTTTCCTCTAAAATCACTCCCTCTACCTCTGTTATTTTTTTCCCCTCTCCTCTTTTGTTTTTCTTCAATTTTCAGTGTCATTTGAAAACACTTGTGCACTGATTCAGGGTTGAATAAACTCATTTCATCTTGAATGCTATATTTTAGTCCATTTAGGTACCTTGTAAGCTTTTGTTTCTCACTCTTCGGGACTTTGGCCTTCAAGGTCATTCTATGAAACTCTTTAGTGTATCCACTCACATCAAGGTCCTTTAGCCTTAGAATTTGCAACTTTTTATGGAGGGTGATCTCGTATTCCTCTGGCACAAACTGCTTCTTGACTTCTACCAACATCCTTTTCCATGTTGATATAGGTTTCTTTTCTTCCTCTATCCTTTCATTTTGTAGAAAATTCCACCAACTTAAGGCAGGGCCTTTCATTTTGGATTTTGCAACTTTGACCTTCTGATATTTAGAGACATTGTCACATTCAAAGTAATTCTCCAAAGATTCTATCCAATCCATGCATTCTTCAGGGTCCATTTTCCCACAAAACATGGAAATATCTAATTTATGATCTCTCCTTCCAACTCTCTCAAGAGCTTCAATAAATTTTTCTTGCTCTGCAGGTATGTTCTTTTTTTCATCTTGCTCCGTGTCTTCTTCCTCTTATTCTTCACAATCTTCTCCCTCCTTCTTTGTTAAGAGGTCCTTCAACTTATTTATCTCCTCCTCATATTATTGTTCTTGGCTACTTGTTCTCTAAATATTTTAGCCAATTCCACATTAGTGATTCTAGTAGGGACTTCCTCTCCTTGAGATTGTTCTGTTCTGTCACCAATTCTTCACTTCTTCCAAGGTCTTAGAAGGCTCTAATAACACCTAATGCAAAGTGCACTGCAAGAAGACCTAGATGGGCTCCAACTCCTTGTTACCAATTCAAAATTCAAATGCAAGCACCCCAACTCCACATATGTCTTCCTAGGGTCTATACTGAATTTTATAAGAAGTCAACTGACTCCTTTTATCACAACTTAGCTCTCCAAGCTAAGATACCAATTTCTGCAATATCTCCTTTAGAGACACTTTCCCTAAACCAATCTAAAGAGTAGAAATCTTCACTAGAGGCTTTGGCCAACAAAACTAGGTGATGGAAGACTTTGTTTAGACCCCAAGAGTAGAAAATATACCAATGGATTCAGTCTTAGAGACCCAAGGGTGGTCAAACTCTAAATGGCCTAGAATTCCTTGTAGCCCTATCCAAAGGGTATTTCAAGCATAAATTTCAAACATAGGAAGATCTAACTGATCTGATTAAGTTTCTAGATACCCTTTATGGACTTTTGAAACCTCCCAAAGCCTTATCACTTCACTCCACTTATGTACCACTAAACTCTTGCAAATATCATAGACCTAATTAGCTAGGTTAGGCTTGGATTACAAATCAAGTGGTCTAAGGTGGGTTCACAGAATGAAAACAAGGGCTTAGATAGTTTCCTCTACCCCAAAATGGTCTATAACCACCATTGGTTTGATCCTTCCAATCATATAGTTCACATGCATGTGACTGTACTAAAGAACCAGGCTAATTACATAGAGATACTTAACCTAGGGCTTTGTCTCATAAATCATAGAACTAATAGTGAGATTCTAAGTTTTAGGAATCTTAAAGAGCATGATCCTAACTTGTATTTCCCAATTGTCTAAGCAAAATCACTTGGTAAATCCCAAGCTAGGATCACATCTTTGGAGCAGACCCAGTAAACCTTGGTTTCTCAGACAGTGAGCAAGTAAAATCTCTAACTCCTATGAAACTTCACAAAAACAAATCAAACCAACCGGAATGTTGAAGTGATTCAAAGCATCACAAATTTCTGCAATTGAATCCACAAAATGAATCTGTACCAGATCGTACACTGTCCAAATGACTCAGAAAACTCTTCTATTTCCTTCTCTGAACATCAAGCTCCGTACACTATTAGCTCTAAACTCCCTAGAAGGAATAATAACATATAATAGCATCATATTGGCATTATAGATGCTCCAAGAATTTGGTGTGGCTGGTTATATTTGAGTTTTCATTCTTCAAGCAACATTTTGCAAAAAGACAACTTTTTGGAAACATTTGACAAAGTTGCTATTTTGAGTAAAATGCCAACATTACCGATCTCCAAGGGTGTGGGAGAGGTCCAAAACATTCCAAGAGCCTATCCTAAGGTCTCAAAACATAAACTTCTAACTAAACACAAAAATCACCAAAAGGGACTAACATGGTTTCAGGAACCCATAGGTTTATAACTTACCATAGGGTCCTTCACCTTACACAATAGACCCACACATGGACACACTAGGGTGATCCAAAGGACTCACCTTATTACAAACACTTAAGCAAGACAAAAGGGAACTTTAGGAGGTGCCCTGAATGAAGGATGGGGGAGATGGAAGGGATGGGGGGAGGAGAGTCCGATTGAGGGTAGCCGTCATGTAGCGACAAGGACAGGTAAAAGTACCCGCAGTGAGGTAACCACGTGAGATCTTGGATATACAGGGACAGGGACCATAGGTACATGGGCCATAGGTGTAGGGGCCACATGGGCAGGGACCATAGGTACAGGGGCCACTAGTAGGCCACATATCCTAGGAGGTGCATGACATAGTGGTTGCAAAGTGGGACAACTTGTAGACAGAGCTCCAGAGAGTACAGGGGCTTTTAGCCACATCACAGGCAACTAAGAGTAGCATACAGGAAGAGATGGTGATTATATAGGGACATGTGGCCACCTCTTAGGCTAGAGAGGGTAGCTTATAGATGGAGCTAGCCTAAGTATAGGGGGCATTGATTGGAGAGACTGCATGTCCAGATGGTGCATAGAGAGCACTATACCTACTACAGGCACAGATGGACAACTGGGAGTTTTCTATGGGAGTACAAGATGAGGAGGC
>MU225300.1:483376-518269 GCA_018584345.1 Thuja plicata | reverse complement strand
ATATATATATATATATATATATGAATAGCATGTAGGATGTGATGGATTGGTATGATTATGCTGACCTATATGTGAAGTAGGGATGTGATGCATAGGATGGTTAATAATATACATGTGGATTTTTATGCATGGATAATTGTAATGATTTTATTTTATGTATGTAATATGATGTGATATGTAATGCATTTGAGGTATAATGATTTTAATGATATATAATGATATGTAATGTGGTGAGATGTAATGAGTTTAATGATAGATGTTTATAATGTATAATAATTAATGAATAATTGTAAAGAATTAATGATAAATGAGATGATTAATGATAATGAAATGAATGTACCTATGTATGCAATGGAATTGATAAAATGAAATGCAATGAATGGATAAATTAAATGCAATGAAATGAATGTAATGAATTGATAACTAATGGATAACTAATAATGAAATGCAATGAATGAATGTAATGAATTTAGAACTAATGGAAATGAATGTAATGAAATGGAATGAATGGATAATGGAATGAATGTAACTAGAATGAAATGCAATGGATTCGTAAGGAAAGACAACTAATAATGAAATGAACTAATAGTGAAATGTAATGAATGGGTAATGAAATGCAACAAAATGAATGTAAATAAAATTAAATGCAATGGAATGGATAAAATGAAATGCAACTAATAATGAAATGCGATGAATTTGATAATGAAATGTAACTAAAATGAATGTAAATAGATTTTATGATGAAATGCAATGAATGAAAAAGAATGTAACTAAAATGAATGCAAATGGATATGAAAGGAAATGAATCCGTGATGCAACCTAATAAATGAGATATAATGACAACAAAATGAACTAATTAATGCAACGAAGAATGATACAAAGATAAAATGTAATGAGATGGATGCAAAATGAGACACATGAGGATAATGGTTTTGTGTGTATCAAATAGTTCCAATAAAATCACTTAGGTAACTGGATAGGGGGAATAAACAGAAACCTTTCCAAGAGAAAAATATAAAGCACAATATGACCTACCTAAAATGCAACTTAACTACATGATTTTTGTGTGATTCATATTGTGTTAATGTTGGAGAGAACACACTATTCTAAAAAATGGTAGTGAGGATGGGGATATGTTATTCTCATGTCTTGGAATTTTCAAAAAGATCACCCACATAGTCTTCCATGATGACATGTAGGAGATCGTGGAAGATGGTTGTCATTGCTCTTTGATATGTTGCACCAGTGTTCTTAAGGAAAAAGGGCATCACCTGATAACAGAAGGTAACCCAAGGTATTGTGAATGTAGTCTTGTGTTGATCTTCCAGTGCTATCATGATCTAATTATAACTAGAGAATCCATCCGTGAGAGACAACATTTCGTGCCCAGCAGTCAAATCCCCTATAATATCAATATTGGTAAGTAGAAAATCATCCTTATGACATGCAAGGTTCAAGTCTCTGAAGTCTATACAGATGCAGATGCCCCCAGTAGAATTTCTTACTGGTACAATATTGGAGACCCATCAGGATAGTCTATAGGTCATATCACTTTTGCATCAAGCATTTTCTAAAGCATTGTTTTGACTAATAATGCCACTTGAGGATGCATCTTGCAGAGTTTTTGTTTGACAGTCTTCACATTAGGATCTACAGCAAGATGGTGCATGACACAATCTATATCGAGCCCTGGCATATCTTTATAGGTCCAAGAAAAGTTAATTTTATGCTTTTGAAGGAATGCATTCATGTCATTCTTTTCTTGATCACTGAGAGAGACTGCAATGTAAGTGATTTGTGGATCTTCTTCTATACCCAGATTGATCAAGATAGTGTCTTCAATAATCATGGAGGACATTTTTGGTTCTGACGATATGAATGGAAGGTTATCTTCTCCCTCCTCTAGCACCTTAGAAAGGTTTTCACTGGAGGATGTGTCCTTTATTTTATCTTTTTTCTTCATCCGAAGGTGCCTGCAAGAGGTTTTCACTAGGGGATGTTTTGTATTTTCATTTATTTTTATTTTTATTTTTATTGTCAGTTTTGCGACTAAGAGAATTGACCTAGCTATTGAAGTAGGCTTGTTCACTAAAGTGGATCTGATGCTCATATGCTCAGAGATTCTTAAGTCCAAATAGAGCTAAAACTGCCTTGTCTGAATCACAAATGTCTAAAGATAGTGGTGAATCTTGTTGATCCCATTCAATTAGTTTAGGGTTTGTGAGGGGAAGATGAGGAGAAGAAAGGTAGGCTTGTGTGATGGTGAGGACATGGGTAAAGTTGTCAAGGTCATCTTCAACATATTGGAAAGGGACTTCAAAAAACTCTTCTTTAGTGTGTTAATCCGAGGCAGCTAAAAATAGTCCTTGGTGAATTTAGTCTTAGTTTTTATGGAACCCAATCTGTGTCCTCGAGGATAGCCATTTACTGTCACAATTTTCTTCTTATGAGTTTCATTTGTGCCAAGGCCAGTGCCATGATTCCCCATGCTTTAAACAATGGGGGTGGCTTTGATATATTTCCCTTCAGGTAATGTTATTGGTTTTTCCTTGTCTTCATTGTAAATCCAATCAAGGACATTGGATTCCATGTGTTCATCTAACAAAGACCCCCAATGTTCAAAATTGGTCTTCTTGCATTGCATAAGGTCCTTTTCTTTAGAGGGAGTTAATAGCGACGGTCTCCCATAGGATTTGGGGCAAAAAGGGAGTTGTCCAATGCATAGAGCACTTTCAAATTTGTATTCTCACATGCCATGATCCGTGAAAGTGATCTTTGTTTTAGAATCAAAGGTTTTGTTTTTAGTGACCTTTTATTTTCCCTTTTGTGTCTCTGATGTCTTTTATGTAGCTGAAGGGATTTTTTGAACATATGTTTATTTTTCAAAAGGTTGGCTGAACTCATTCAATAGACAGTAATTTGATTGTTTGCCTTCTAATATCTTGTAGTATTGGAATGGTTTAGGATCTCTTGGGATAGTGATTTCTCTACCATGATGTGGAAACTTGAAGCATTGATGGTAGGTAGAAGGTACACCTTTGATAACTTGTATCTTGGGTCAGTCCAACAAGATGTTGTATGGTAGATCTAGATCCAGTACATGAAAAACAGTTTCAATTAGGGTCAGGCCCACTTGTAGAGGTAGTGTGATCAAACCTTTGTGTTCTCGTTCTCTGCCATCATAAGATTTTATTGTGATTCTCTTATCTACATCTAGGAGGTCCTCAAAAAGACCGATGTTTCTAATCATTTTCAATGTACACAAATTTAGGCTCGATCCACCATCTATAAGGACTCATTTGATTTTAGTGGATTGTATTTTGGCTTCAATGTTCATGGATTTGTTATGGTGAAGGTCAGGACCACGAAAGTATTTTTTAGTGAAAACAAGATGCTCTTGTGCAGCTAAAATCCTAATCATGGCTTCAAAGCTATAAGCATTTATATTTTTAGGAACACGGGATTCATTCAGAGAATTCTCAAGAAAATATTTGTGGATGAGTGAGGTACGCAGAAGTTATAGGATAGATATTTGTGCAAGAGTCTTTCCTAACTAGGCCAATAAATCATAACATGAAGTAGGTTGGGTAGCAGTAGACGGTGCAACTAGTGGATTTGTAGATGTAGAGGGGTTATCAGTAGCTTGGACAGTGACTTTGGGTCTGTGTGTGGTAGCATTACAATCAACATCTTTGAGGATTATGGTATTGATGTGGGTTTCAAATTCTTTGATTTGTCCACAAAGGGAGTCAAAGCCAAAGATATCATTTTATTTTAGACTTCCACACGTCTGATCATTGCTTGTGATAGTTTTGGTAGACTAATCGTATGGGATTGCAATAGATGTATTGTTTTAATTATGTTGCGAAAAAGGTTGGTTGTAGACTTTGAGCTTGGCATTGGATGAAGAAGCATTCTGGCCTTCAACTTTGATTTTTCCATCATCAATAAGGTCTTGCACAAAATGTTGAAGTTTCATGCATTTCTTGGTATCATGTCCTTTAATGTGATGATAATCATAGTATTCATTCTCTCTATACCAAGCAGATTTGGGTTGATTCTCATCGAAAGGCCGAGTATTTTGATAGAATACCATTCCTTGATCTACAAGTTGTTTAAAGATCACATCCAATGGTTCTGCTAATTTTATGAACTGTCGTCATTGTCAATTGTTGTTTTTATCATTATTTTTATTGTTGTTATTGTTGTGAGGGAACAAATAAGATTGATTGTGTGGTTGTTGTCGATTGTTATTATAATTATTGTTTTAATTTTGGTTATAATTGTTGTTTTGATTAAAATTGTTGTTGCAACTATTTTGATTATTTTTGTTGGTTGCTTGGACATTCTGAACATGTTTAGCATCAGCCACTCCATCATTGACAACTCCTTTATTTTTACTCCACAATTTTAGTTTGTCATTGTTGGAAGGAGTATAGTGTTTGATGCTACCTTTTTGCAAAAGTCCATCTTCAATATATTTTCCCTTCTTGACAAGGGATTCGAAGGTGTCAGGTGAAGCCATCTTCATTTTGAATGATATCTTGGAGATCAAGTTCTTTGTGAAGATGTTGATTAAGTGAGTATCACGTATTTTACATGGCATACAATTGGCAATATGTCTCCATCATTGTAAGAAACTAGCAAAGGTTTCACCATTCTTTTTTTTAGTATTGCACAAATCGCTGAGTGTTGCTTGATGTTCAATGTTATATGAATGTTGTCCAACAAATTTATCTGTGAGGTCAGAGAAAGTAGAGATTGACCTGTAAGGAAGGGCCATGAACCATTTTAAAGTCATGCCTCCAAGACTCCTAGTGAAGATTCTTTTTAGGTAAATTTTGTTGTAGGAAACTTCTTGACATGCAATATAAAATTCTTTAAGATGTTGTAGAGGATATGTCTCTCTCTTGTATTTTTTGAATATAGGTATCTGAAAGTTTGGATGGAATGGTTGCATCGTGATAGACTTATCAAATGGATAGGGACAAATATCATTGAATGAAAACTCCTTTTTGCCCCCATTCTGTAAACCATTGACAATAATTTTGAGCTCATTAACTTGTTGGTCTAAATCAAGAGTGTTGTGTGAAACATATTGTGACCCATAAGCTTGTCCTCATCCAAATTGCATAGCCGAAAACCTAGTGGAGCTCATACCAACTGTGGGAGGGGTTATCTATTGGTAAGCTCAAGATGTGTTGATTGTAGATGTCTTCATGTCAATTTTTGGGGATGTGGATGATGTGGATTGAGGCATAGAGATCTTCCCTATGTAGTTGAAATTAGAACCTACCCCTTCAGAGGTATTTGTCATCGTATAGGTGCTATTATGTGAAGTAATATTGTGTAAAACACTTAAAATCTGTTGGATTTGTTTGCTAGTTAATTAGACTGTTGATGTAGTTGTTGACATGGGAATTGATTTACAAGGCTCACTAGAAGTTTCTTTACCAGTATCACATGATGAGGTGGTATTTGAATTGGAGGACATGGCCACACTTGTAGCAGTCATAGCCTTAGTAATGTTACGATTGAGAAGTGATTCGTCAAAATCAGTGGGTACTGTGACACCATTTTGAATGAGATTCAAGAAGATTTCTTCACTATTTTGACTAATGGCCTTCTCAACCATTTCTAAGTTATATGGATCCCTAAGATAATCAATCACTTGTCTAGGTATTTCTTCTTGATCCACTAACTCAGTTTCTTTAGGCACATTGGTTATATCATCGATTCGTGTTGCATGGCTTTGAAAGAATTAAGTAGAAAAATGATTCTCCTTGTCAAAGGAGTTGTTGGGTATTTTATGCCTCATGTTTCTACCTTGGGATCGAGTAACTACCATACAATGGTAGACCTAAAAGAATGAAAGATGAGGATATGTGAGATTGGAAGATAAACGTGGATGGAGCAAAGATCTTGTTTGGGGATTGATTTAATTTTGATTGATGCTTGATTAAGGATTGATTGGTGATTAATAAGGATTAATTGATGATTGATTTGGATTTAAAGGTTTTAGAACAAAACCTAGGTATAGCAAGACCTTGTGATGATACAAACACAAAAGGATTAAATTGGATGATATATGTTTCTAATTGAAGATAGACTTGTGATATCAAGCAAATAGGACATTACCAATGGATTTAAATTACTTGAGATAGATGGTCTACAAGAAATGTTTGTGTTTGTCTAAGGATAAAGGTCTGCAATACTTTTGATTAAGGTCGTCCAACCTAAGAAAGGATTGATTTGATTTTGATTTGAAATCCAAAGAGGTTTGATCTAATGTTCTGAGAGAGATAGGAAGATGTCTAATGATGATGGAAGAATGAGAAATGGATTTGGAAACAAGAGGTCGATCTAGTTGTATTTCTCAAGAGTAACAAAGGAACAATTGATAGGATACCTAGACATGAAGTTGCAGACTTTGTTGTTGTACATGATAGCAACAATTTTCTTATCATACTCAATTTTGTGCTTGATTGCCTGGGAAATGTATTTATATTCCTTGGATTTCTGAGTGGTTCTTTTTTTATCGATAAACTAGAGGAGTTGGAAGCTTAACCTTGTGTTTCTTGGAATCGGTTATGTTCTATAGAAAAAAATCTGATTTTGAATGAGCAACTGAAGGTTTCAGGACAAATGATTTTAGGATCTCAAAAATACCAAATTTCAAAGATTCTGGTAAATTTTGAAACTCACTATTTTTAAGTGGAGATGACAGTCTCAGACACAGATGGTAATTTAATACTGCATAGACAAAAAAATACACAAACGATGATCTGTGTAGATGACAATGCTAGAGCAGAGATGACAGTTTGTAAACAGGACAGTGTTTTGATGATTTGGCAATTTTTTTTTTTTTTGTCTAATTTTCAGTGGATTTGTTTAATGGAAAGAACCAATTTCATCATAGTCAAACAAGAAAATAACAAGCATGTGTCTTGAAAAAAATCCGAAAAGGGACAAAGAAACCTTGAAGGATACAAGAAAGTGTGACAAATTTGTTTAGTGAGGATTATGTTCCTATTTTGGATTTGTCAATGTTCTTCAAGCACTTCAAATAGAATCTACCTAAGGAATTGGTGTAGCATGAAAATATTTGCTCACAAGCTTAGGCACACACACAAGAGCTAATCAGAATACGACCATCACCAAGCATGTGATGGCTCCAGTCATGACATCGTATTAGCCGACTCCAAACACTCAAGGTGGCACAAATGTACGAGTGATCTTGGGTAATTTACTATCTTCCTTGCACAAACATTATCACCTTTTGGGGGTGTTCCAGATAGCTTCTATGTCCATATTGTTTAGTAAGGGTTTTTGTTCGATTGTGTAAGCTATGAAAACTAGGTGCAAAGGAGCATAATAACAAATTAAAACACTCAACAACTAATAATATAAATTACATACATGCTCAGACATAAAATGAAAACTTGAAATAAGCTAAATGAAGAAAGTGAAAACCTCCTAAAAGCTCATTCAAACTCCATTTTGTTCATTGGATTTGTCCATTTGTTGTGGGTGTGTGTTCATGGATGTGCTTCAAGCTTCAAGCTGTGATATCAAACTGGCATTATAACTCTTCTCTAAGAGATGGATTTATTATTTTCTCTCAAAATAGCTTTATAACTCTACATGGAAGGTGGATGAAATTGTGAAGGAATGAGGTTTCTTTTATAGAAAATGGGTGAGGAATCAAGGGTTAGGATGCAATCCTGAGGAGAGATCCAGATGCACCTAGAAGAGAGAAAATGGATTGTGATTCTTCAAGTGCATCATATGATGACAAGTGTCACAATATGATTGGGTTGAAAAGAGGGGGGAATGTGACCATTTAGACAAGTGATCCAAGGGGATGAGATGAGACTTTAGGAGATAAGGCTATTAATGAGGGTATAAGAGCCTTAATGAGGAGTGTAAGAAGCATTAATGAGGAATTAATGATGTATGGATGAGGGGATAAGATAGAGCTTGAGAAAGTTAATTGTGGGGAAGGGAGTGAATTCCTAATCCAAAGATTAGGAATGTGACATCATTAGGGAGAGTTTAGGATTAGGGTTAGGGTTTAAGATAGGATTGGCAAGGGCAAAGAGGTTGGGATTGGTTTGAACTCTGAGTTAGGTGGTTGGGATTGGTTAGGTTAGCATGTGTGAAGGGGTTGGGTTGAGTTAGAACTTAGGGTTAGGTGGTTGAGATAGGTTAGGTTAGGGATTAAAGGGAATATTAATGAATTTAATTACATAAATAACATAATAATTCAATAATAGGGGGAATAGGGTTTAAATTAATTATTAAGCTATTGGTTGCTTTTGATAATTAATTAGGACTGTAGCAAATTAATTGAATTAATTAGGTCTAGGGGATGACATAGGTCAATTAGGTCAATTAGGTAATGCTTAATTACTTAGTTGATATGTCCCAGAAGGCACTAAATATGATTGAATTAGGTTAATCAGATTTAGGTGTCTACATTTTGCCCCTCTTCGATATAGTGTTAGAATAACGCTATTTCAAAGACGTTTAAAATAATAGACGATGCAAAGATGTTGATGTAGGCAATGAAATTTCCCCAAAGTGATGATTAGGATAGATTTAGAATAGGATGACCAAGATGATGCCCCCTCGAGAGGGTGACAGGGAGGAAAGGCAAAGCCCTGGTAGCATCTTGAAAAGACAGCCAAGAGAGACAACATAGAAGAAAAAGGAAGAGGGTTATAGAAGAATGAGGGATGGGATATTCAGGTTTGCATCAAGGATGAAGGGTTAGGTTTGAGATGGGATTTGATTGGACTAAAAGGGATTTCTTTGCTAGGGATGGGATTTGATTGATTTTTTTGGGGAAGGGATGGGGGGGTTTTTCTTGAAGCTTGAGCGAGGGGTATTCCAGGATGAAATATCACCATGTAGTTAAGCACTTATTTTGATATAGCAATGCTAGAGACCATGCCAAGATTATTAGGAAAATGAGGCCTTGTCACCGGTGTTGTAGATGACAAACACAATAGACATGTGGGGTTGCCCCAGCATCACACAAGATTCTCAGGAAGAACCATGGGTGAAATGATGCTAGAAAATCCTACAAGAAAATGACATTTCCCAAGTGCAGCATGCGAACCCAAATGGATTACATACATGCAAGGGTCATATCCGACTGACTCACAAGAAGAAAACAAAAAGATCAAGTTTTGTATCCCAGGTGCATCCATTCATAGCATACCATGATATAAATAATCATGGCAACTTTGAGGAGGATAACAACTGAAAAGAATCAGGAATGATAACCAAGAACCAAATTCAAATTTCAAGATAAAAAAATTCAATTACAAGAAGCCTTTTTCCAGAGAGATCAACGATACAGAATGATGATTGGATTGAGATTAGATCAAGATGAAAGATAAATCCTACAAGAACCCAGTGATGATGATGATCTAGATTTAGGTCAATGAGAGAAAGGATACATCCTCAAGGACCCATTTCTAGAAAGATGATTTTATTTAGGTCAATGAGAGGAAGGATACATCCTCAAGGACCCATTTCCATGGAGATGTCAAGTGTGAATCTCATTAGCCAAAGATGTGATGAGATCAAATTTTTGAAACAAGATTTCTTCATAAGGAACTTGCTGAAGCCTAGGATTCAGGATCTGAAACTGGATCACTTTCTGCAAGGAGATCAACCAAGGACGCAAAATATGCACAAGCGGGACCAAACTCAAGACTAGACTAATGTAGACAAGATATGTATAGGACTGAAGATCAGGAAGTTCAAGGATAATGGATGAGATGAGGCAAATATGCATGATGTTTCCCTGGTTGAGCCAAAAGGCCAAGATAGAGGAATAGCGGATGGGGTACTCTAGTTGTGGGAATGATGCAATTCCAACAAGGATTGGGAAGGATGCATCCCAAAGATGATGAGTGGAGTTTGATAAAAGCTTGCAGCAAGGCTAAGGGTGTTCTTTGATGGGCTGATTACTGCCTGACTTGGGATAACTGGAGGATGTGGATAGGATTTGTATGCAATGGTATTTTATGAGGAGAATTAAGATTGGAATGGGTGGCATTGGGTGCATGAGGATATCCTAGAGATAGATATCAATGACAAGGGAAGAAACAAGTGATGGGATATATGAAAGGAGGAATTGGAAGATGGAGGAGATGCTGGGAAATGAGAAGAGGGAAGCACTGGATGGAAGGATATTATTAGAGGAATGGATACATAGCTAAAGGATTGTGGATAGGAGAGGAGGATTGGGAAATGACAGGTGGATATGAGAAGGTCTCCAAGGACTACGTCACCAAGGAATAGAATTCCCCCACTTAGGATAGGTCATGCATGTGAGGAAGAATTAGGAGGGGGTACAACATGATGAAAGAGAGGATAACAAGAGAATGATGGAGGTGAATGAAAGATAGGACAAAGGGTGGATAAGGGAGGAAGATAGTGCAGAAGGAGATGAAAGGAAGGATGGGTAGATAAAAGGATAGGTGGATAAGTACGGGAGATGGGAGATGGATGTCAAGAGAGGTCCAATATTATGTAGATATGGTGGAATCTATATTTATCATCAAGATCCAGAGGAGGATGGAGGAAGTGAAAAGGAAAAGATAGGATATGGATGGTAGATGGATGGTGGCCAGAAGGAACTTTCCCCCAAGTGTGAAGAGAAAATAGATGGAGAAACTACACATCATGCCTGTTTACCAGGTTTTCATGATGGTACTTGTACAAGGTGCTTGTTTACCAAGTTTTCAATAGTGGACAAATTGATTTCTCTTTATTTTTCTTCTTTTCTTTTTTTTTTCCTTCTTTTTTTCTTTTTTTGGTCTTCTGCTTTTGGTGTTGATCACGATATGTTGGTACAAATTTATGTGGGATGAGTGACTTAGGAAAATGCAGGTATGAGATAGTTATGCAGGGGGAGCTATGTGGGATAGGGGATATGATAGTTGGGAGTATTCAGATAAAATTATGGAAAGTGAGTGGGATAGGGGGATGTTGTCAGGATCAACATTGCCACATGTTGCAAGGGATGTGGGAACATTAAATGTTAAGCAGATGGTACCTATGGATGCGATGTAGGAATCATGGTAGAAAGTTGTGAGACATAAGAACCCAAAATAGATTTTGAAGATGGAGGAGAGGAATGCTCATCTAGAGGATTAGTAACATCGGATGCCGCAATGGTTTTTTTTCTTTTAGATGCATGTCATCATTTTTCTTTGGGATCCACATAGTTTTTTCTTTTGCTTGTTAGGATTTTGTGGCCTATGGGATGTAGTACATTCTTTTATTAGATTTTATTTTTTTGGAGCATGTTGCTTGAAGTGGACATGAAAATCTTTAGATTGTGGATCTGTAGCTTTATGCTTTGGTGATTTGGCATCCAAATTATAGTTAGTAGCATTGGAAGAAATATGAGAACTTGCATGAGATGGAGGAAATATGGATGGAGCGATGGATCTAGGATGGTGGATAGAGAGTATGGGCATGTGCCTTTGTTGATCTTAATTGGGAATGAAAGGGGTAGTATTTTTTATATGGGATTGATGGATGAAGGAAGGAGTGGGATAAGATGTGGGATGAGATTTTGAGATATAGGGGCCCAAAACGGATTGAGAGGATGAAGGAGGAATATAGTAGGTTTTCTTGGGTTGCAAGGATGGAGGAGGGGGATGGTGTTATATGCTTTAGAGGGATGATAGGAAGATGTGATGGAGGGTTTGAAAGAACTCTTGAATTTTGCATTAGTTGTACCAACAGTGTTGGAAGAAGGGTGTCTAGGTGCATAACCAATACCACAAGATCGTGGATTTCGTTTAACCTAAATGGGCTCTAGGGTACCTTTCTCATTTATGCATGCACCTTTACCTTGATAATTCCATTTTTTAGCATTTGATTCAAGTTAGGATACTTTTCAGTGAAGGAACAAGATGTGAGTCCATTATTAGGTGGATGACAAATGGTGGAGATGTAACTGATTTCTTCAATTTTAAGCAGACCACCACAAATGAATGTGGGTGGACCAAGGTGATGGAGTAATGGTGGTGAGATAGTTGGATTTGGAGGTGATAAATGAGGATGAAGGGGAGGGGAGGGGATGCTTGGATCTTGACTCAGATGGGGTAATGGATTTAGAGTTGGAGTAGATGGAAGGATAGGATCTTGAGATGGAGGAGTGGATGAATTAGGAAGTGGAGTGGATGGATCATGTAATGGATGGAGCGGGATGTTAGGATATGGATATGGAGGAGTGGATGAATTAGGAAGTGGATTGGATGGGATGATACAATATTCAATCAAGTCAATGGATACTTTAACATGCTTTTGGACAAGGTCTTGACATGATTGGATTTGTGTGGATGGCTTGATAGGGGATATATGGATGGATTCGTCAAATGAGTTGGATGGATGGATGGATTCTGAAAATGGGTTGGATGAATGAATGGGACATTCTTCAAATGTTTTTGATGAAGGGATGGGAGATTATTCAAGTGGGTTGGATGGAGGGATGGGTGATTCCATTTGAGAGGGAAGAAGGGTGTATGTGTGAGGTTCATTGAATGTGATGTGGATAGTGTTAGGAGGAGAAGATGGGGATGAATATTGGATGAAATCAATGGATGAGGGGAATTCAATGGTGCTAGGATATGGAAGAGGAAAAAAAAGTATGAGATCTAGAAGGGAAATAATAGGTATGGGAGATGGAAGAGGAATGTTGGGTGTGAGGGGTGGGAGAGGATCAATAAGTATGGGATGTGGAAGGGAAATAATAGGTGCGGGAGATGGAAGAGGAATGATGGGTGTGGGAGATGGAAGAGCATCAATAACTATGGGATTCAGAAGGGAAATAATAGGTATGGGAGATGGAAGAGGAATGATGGGTGCGGGAGATGGAAGGGCTTCATCACTAGTGTTTTCCCATAATGAAGTGATATAACGTGACTCATCAACTGTAAGAGATGGATTTTGTGATGGCTTCCTTGTGAAAATCCTTGGAGACTTACATATTGGATAGTGGGAAGATGGTACGGAAAGATAGTTCACATAGGTAGGCATGGGGGTGACTTGCGATCAAGATTGACTAACTAATGGGAGAGGAGAGATAGATTGGGGTATGGAATATGTGTTAATGTAGGTAGGAATGGGAGATGGTAGATTAGAATAAGATGGGGTAGATGGGTAGGATAGAGTGGATGGTAGATTATTAATAGCATAGGGATCATGGTGATGGCTTGGGGGAAATGAAGGACTAGGATTAGGGATTTGAACATGGGTTGGAGTGAGATGGTGGATTGGGATTAGGGATGTAGCTAGTAGTGTTATTGTGAAAAGATGAAGTTTGGGATATGAATGTGGGATAAGATGGATGCATGAATGTATAGGAGGGAGATGTGGATGAAGGATAAGATGGATTTTCATTGTCAAAGGTGGGATAAGGAGTGCTAGTGGGTATGCATGGCGGCATGATGGGATAGTGTGGAGGAACGAATAGAGTTTGGAGGATGATAGAACTAAGTGTGTTAAGGATTTTCATGTATGCATCATGATCAAAATGACCCCCATTATCACTAGAATAGGATGTTGGGGTGAGCTGGCTAAGGTTTTCAAAGGATGCATCATGATCAACAAGACTCTCATCATCACTGGAATAGGATGTTGGGGAGAGCTTGCTAAGGTTTTCAAAGTATGCATCATGATCAACAACACTCTCATCATAAATGGAATAGGATGTTGGGGAGATCTTTCTAAGGTTTTTAAAGTATGCATCATGATCAACAAGACTCTCATCATCAGTGGAATAGGATAAAGACAAGGAAGAGATATGACAACCAAACTCATCGTAATAGATTTGTGACATGAGACTTTTTTTATGAGTTGGATAAGGAGCAATGAGGGAAATGAAAGGAAGAATCAAGCTCAGATTGGGAAGAAATACTAACATAGAAGAAGATGGAAAGAGGATGGGAAATGAAAAAGATAGCCCTGCTGGTCTAGGATATGGAGAAATAGAGGACTTGACTTTCTTGTGCTAGATAGAAATATATATGAGCTTAGTTTGATAATGTTTAGGATGAGGAATTGTCTAAGAAAAGTGTGCCTTAGAATATTTTCAAAATAAATGATGATCCTGAGGATTTTGAGCAAACAATCTTGCAAGAGGCAAAGCAACCTTGCAAGAAGCATAAATATGTTGACCTCTTTGGAAAAAAGGACTTCAAAACTCTCAGATTTGTGTATGTTCAAGAACTATTTTTCACAAGGTTTGTAACATTAAAGACACATACAAGTACTTTCTACCTTAAGGATTTAGTGAGCTTGAAAACCTTTGTCCACATATGTAGGCACACACACAAGAGCTAATCCAAATATGACCACCATTAAGAACAAGGCTCCATGATGTCATATTATCCTACTCCAAATGATCAGGGTGGCACAAATGTGAGAATGTCTTGAGGAAGTTACTATCTTCCTTGCCCAGTCAATTATCAAGCTTTCAGGGATGGATCAGGTAGGTTGCTAGATTTATGAGTTGCTAGTATTTTTGTGGTGTCCTCGCAATTAGTTTGTACGACGTGACTCACTTAAGAGCCTAGTTCAACCATGTCAGTATGCTGAGGATATTCACTCAGTATGGAATACCATTGAATATGAACTACCTAAGATTGAAGGGATATAGATAGATCTTTAAGTCCATCTTATTTCTATACTAGCCAAAGAATTTACCAGTTTGGGGTCGTTCTCCAGAAGGACTCG
The DNA here is from genome assembly GCA_018584345.1 of Thuja plicata. Lineage (NCBI taxonomy): Eukaryota > Viridiplantae > Streptophyta > Pinopsida > Cupressales > Cupressaceae > Thuja > Thuja plicata. The sequence goes on along the minus strand of MU225300.1, from coordinate 503,503 downwards.
TGCTTCTTCTGGACAGGCCCCTCTATGCAAAAATAAAAAGTTTTAAATGTTCATAGTCACCTTTCTCTTGCACCAACGAACATGAAATCCAATGGGAGAGGATAGTGCCTGATGTGAGGTTGCACTCTACAAATTTTGTGCAAATGCACCAAAAACGCAAAACACACGGTTAATTATTTTTGACAAGTTAGGCAATGTTTGATTTGTGCAGAAATAAAACTCAAAAATTTGTTTGATTTTATGTGCACCAAATCAAAATGTAATTTGCCTTGTTCAATTCCTTTTTATGCATTCAATATGATGTTTGATTGAGTTTTTTAATTTCAAACCCAAATTTGAAATGTTTTGATTTACCTGTTCAGTTTTTAGCACTCAAATTGAAATGCGCTTGATTTTCCTTGTTTCATTTTTAAAACCCAAATTGAAATGTTGATTGAATGTTCAGTTTTTAGATCCAAAATGAAAGATGTGATAGATTGTCCAATTTTAAAGCCCCAAAAGAGAAGTGTTTGATAGTTAGTTCAATTTTAAGATCCAAAAACAAGATGTGTGATTTGATTGTTCAATTTTAAACCCAAAATCAGATGTTTGATTGTTCATTTTCCTTAAAGCATTCAAGATTTTGTGCATGTTCATTTTAAGCCAAAAAAAGAAATGTTGCCTTTGACTTTTGTTGACTTTGAAACCCAAAATCAAGTGTGAAATGATGTGAGTACACACACTGTTCTTTTTAAACACCAAAAAGTGAAATGGGAATTTTTTAATTAAAAGATTATGTGCTTTCTTACCAAACTAGATGGCTAACCTGTAGACCTGTAAAAAAAATAAAAATAGTTAGTAAGAGAGCATTATTGTAGGTTTACAGTGCCTTCCCCCAATGTTTTTATAAATAATGGTCCCAGTGATATAGACCATATTTCAACAAATGGGTAATAGAGAGAAAGTAGAAAGAAGATAGAAGCAATATAGTCTTCTTCTTTGTGTATCAATGATATTCGTGGAACCATAATAGAGAGAAAGTAGAAAGAAGATAAAAGGAATATAGTCTTCTTTCCTTTTTCAACCTGAAAAAGAAAATAAGAGCTTGAAAAACATACTCAAACAACAAAAAAACATTAGATTAGAGGGTTAGTTTGCAAGAAAAACAATGAAAAGGAACCTGTGAAGTGGGTCCCATCGGGTGTGCCAAAATGTGAGCTATGAAAATTAGAAATAAAAGAGCAATAACAAATTAAAACACTCAAAAAATAATAATCTAAACTACATACATGCTAAGACATAAAATGAAAACTTGAAATAAGCTAAATGAAGAAAGTGCGAACCTCCTACAAGCTCATTCAAACTCCATTTCGTTCATTGGATTTGTCCATTTGTTGTGGATGTGTGCTCATGGATGTGCTTCAAGATTCAAGATGTGATCTCAAACTGGCATTACAACTCTTCTCTAAATGATGGATTTATGATTTGCTCTCAAATTAGAATTATAACTCTACATAGAAGGTGGATGAAATTGTGAAGGAATGAGGTTTCTTTTATAGAAAATGGGTGAGGAATTAAGGGTCAAGATGCAATCCTAAGGAGAGGTCCAAATGCACCTAGAAGAGATCACATAGATTTTTCTTCTTCAAGTGCATCATATGATGACAATTGTCACAATATGATTGGGTTGAAAACAAGGAGGAATGTGACCATTTAGGGAAGTGAGCCAAGGGGATGAGAGGAGGTTTTAGGAGATAAGGCTATTAATGAGGGTGTAATAGCCTTAATGAGGAGTGTAAGAAGCATTAATGAGGCATTAATGAGGCATGGGTGATGGGATAAGATAGAGCTTGAGAAATTTGACTGTGGGGAAGGGATTGAATTCCTAATCCAAAGATTAGGAATGTGACATCATTAGGGATAGTTTAGGATTAGGGTTAGGGTTTAAGATAGGATTAGCAAGGGTGAAGAGGTTGGGATTGGTTTGAACTCTGAGTTACGTGGTTGGGATTGGTTAGGTTAGCATGTGTGAATGGGTTGGGTTGAGTTAGAACTCAGGGTTAGGTGGTTGAGATAGGTTAGGTTAGGGGTTAAAAGGAATATTAATGAATTAAATTACATAAATAACACATTCATTCAGTAATGGGGGAATAGGGTTTTAATTAATTATTAAGCTATTGGTTTCTTTTGATAATTAATCAGGACTAAAGCCAATTAATTGAATTAATTATGGCTAGGGGATGACATAGGTCAATTAGGTAATGCTTAATTACTTAGGTGATATGTCCCAGAAGGTACTAAATATGATTGAATTAGGTTAATCAGATTTAGGTGTCTACAGATTGTATCCTCTATGTTTACGCAAGCACGATTCAGGCGTATATCCCCATAGAGCGTCTTGACAAAAGTGGTCATGTAAACATGATTGAGACTGTTAGGCCACACTTATGTTAGATGTGAGCTCAGTATAAGCTTAATTGCCAACCAAATCCTGAGGCTTTGTCCCCAAAGATTAAATTTAATTAACATGAGTTGGAGTGGTGTGGCTTACACCTCACTCTCATGTGGGTCGTTCCCAGGAGATTTTTCCCTCAACTGGAAGGCCCATCTAAAGGATTAACTTGAAAAGCATGGATTGGAAATTAGAGGGGTCTAAATTTTTGATTTTATCTCAAGAGGAAAAGAGCATACTCTCGTACCCAATGTCATTTTCTCCCAAACACCCAAGACAAAGTGTTAATTTCCAAAGATTATTTTCCTAAAAGAAAACAAGCATGTCTAGGTTTTTGATCTTCCATGAGGAAAAGAGCATAATCTCCTAATGCTTGTTATTAATCACACAAAAAATATCATAATTAAACTATGTTCCTTAAAAATATTAACCAAGCATGATCATTTGGTTGATTCAATTTTGGCAACCTGCAAGACAACATGAGTAGTTCCAAATGATATTCTTTGCAAGAGAGATGCAAAAAGATTGATTAGTAGTTTGGATGTTTAATCTTCAAGAACAATACTGAAAAACCTCAAAATTGATTAGTAACCTACAAATCTTAGAAATGCTGAGAAAAGATAGTAAATCTACGCAAACAACATTTATAGAGCGCAGATGGAGAAACAACGCAGATGATAGTTCTACGCAGACGACAGTTCTACGCAGACGACAGTTTAAAAACATAGAATTATTGCCTGTTAGAAGTACATACATGCCCAGACGGTGATGTTGCATCATAGACGATGATCTACAAAGATGGATAAGTACATACACAAATGGTAACATAGAGATTCAATTTATCCCAAAAGTCTTAAGTAGCAAAATATTAACCCTTTTTATAAAATTTGACAACATTTAACTCTCAAAAAGTGATACCCTGTCAGAAACCCGAGAGTGAAAACTATGAAATATGATAAAAAAGTGTTTTAAAGTAAATTTGGGCTAATTTTATTTTTGGCAGGTGGAGACGGTAATTCTAGAGCACACACAATAGAACTGTGCAGATGGTGATCTACGTAGACGATGGTCTAGAAATGCAAACGGTAATCTCAGAGTAGAGACAGCTTTGCGAGACACTTTTCCAGAATCATACAAAAATACAGAAATTTTGATTTTTTTGAAGGAACAAGGGACGTGGGTCCCACCAGGCATGCCAAAATGTATATGATAAAACCTACCTATCCAAATCAATCACTAAAACATGCAAACACAAATATTAGCCATTAGATTCAATAAGGGGTTAGCATATTCAAATGAAAGTTTAAGACAATAAGTTTACACCACAACCTCCGATGAGCCAAACAAGTGCACCCAAGACTTGTTGATTTTCTCTTAGAGATATATGTGGGTGTTCTATCCCAACACAATTATTTAAATCCCACTAAATGATTAAGAATGCAAGCTAAAAGAGTGAATAACTCAAGAACCAGTATTGGAAATTTATCTCAAGCTTCTCACCATGATTGAGAATGCAAGACTAAACTATGATGATTGTGAATGAGATTGAAACAAGAAATAGATTCATTCCATTATTCCTAAAATGTAATATCTAGATGATTTAAACTTGAAATGAACTAAAATGCTAAAATGCTAAAAGAAATCTAGAGCTAAACTAGCATGATAACAATGCAAAAATAAGAGATGCTTTGCTCTTGGCAAGAGCCTCTATTTATAGAGTTCTGGAGGGAAGGGAATGACTTGGATGAGGTGGAGCACATGTGGCATCCACATAGATGCCACATGGAGGACACAAGAGAAAAATGAAAAGCTATGCAAAAAGTCAACACAAGCCTTTAAGGTTTGAGTGGCTCAAGGTTGCTCACACGTATGTGAGAAACTCTTGAGGAATGGAGTGGGGGAAAAAAGAGTGGCTACATTAAAGTAAGTTGGTGGCTTCCTTGAAAGGAGTTTCTCACACATGTGTGAGAATTCCATTAGTGCTAAAAAGGTTAGGAATCACACTTTAAGTGTGATTAGTGTGTGCCTAGATGAGAGAATAGGTTTATTAAGAGGGATAGGTAGGGTAGGGTAGGGTAGGGTAGGGTAGGAATAGAGTAGGTTTCTAGGTAGGATTAATAGGTCTTTAGGCTAGGCTTATATTATTGTTTCAAATTAAATTTAAATTTAATCTTGGTTTAGAGAAATATTACATATTTGAGGGACTAAATAAATTTGAGATTTATTTAAAAGGGGATTTTCTGAACAAATGTATATAAATAATATTTAATACATTAAAGGGGATAGTATTTAGATTATATCTAAATACTACCCCCTTGTGACTAATATTTAATTAAATAAATTTAATTAAATAGATAGAAGAATATAACAAATATAATTAATTAATTAAAATTAACTATAATCTTACATTAATATAAGGATGATTTTTGACATCTACACTATGAACTCCTGAAGAATAGGATGATCAAGGGTCTTGAATTCACTCTCCACCTCATCTATCTCATTCATAGATACCGCAAAAACATGACAACCATTTCACATACTCCTCTTAGGTTTCATAGAAGAAAACATACGAAGAGATATGGGACGTGGAATTCCCACAATATGACAATCCTTACCCACACCATCCTTGCATTAGATGGTCTTTTTTCTAAAATCAATGTTAGCTCCATGAGCTCCCAACCAATCCATCCCAAATATGACCCCATATGATCCCAAAGGAATTACACAAAGATCAACTGAGGTAAAAAATTTACCTAAATTCAGCCCACACTTACAAACCAAAGACTCTGTGGCTACCTTAGCCCCTGAAGCTAACTCCACTTGCCATCCTACGTCTTGCTTTGCAGCCACTAGTCCACTTCGCTCAACTAAGAAAGGAGATATGAAAGAATCTATAGCTCCAGAATCAAATAAAATATAGATAGAAATACCTTGAATGACACTCAAAGTCTCTACCATGGTACTCTAATGCTCTCCCTGATAGTGATCCAAAGCTGCAAACACTCTATAAGATCATCTTGTATCTCCCACTTTAGGCTCTGAAGCTTCCAGCCTCTGTGCTCAATACTGAGGTGCTCACTGAGGACATTTAATTGAAATATGGCCAAGTTGTCCACATGTAAAGGATCCAGTCCCTCTACTATAACCTCTCCCAGTAGAGGGTACACTTAACTACTAGAAACTACCTCTATTGGCACTCGGTTGTGCACTCTATGCAGGATGACTAGACTGATTACACCTGAAGCACTGACTATTACGAAAGCTCTTAAAATGAGATCCAGCACTCTGGGTAGGAGGAAGAGCCTTCTACTGCTAGTGATTTTGATTATCTCTAAAGAAGTTAGGTGGCTTTTTGAAGTTTCCAGTGCCCTGTGACTAGTTACCTCTGAACCCTGAGCCTGATGCACCATCTATCTGAGCACCATGTCAACCTCTATGTCCCAAGGAAAAATTTTCCTTTGTAAGAGTGGCCTTAATGAATTTATCCCTTAGGGTCATAGGCTCAAAGAGCTTAACTTCCCCAACAATGCAAGAATTAAGCCCTCTAACAAAATGTTGTATTATAAGACTCGAATCCTATCCATAACCCGCATACTATTTGAGCTTGAAACATTGATGTTCATACTCTTTGACTATCAAGGTCAACTATCTCTAGTTGTGGAACTTGTCTTCTTGTTGCTACCTCCACTGATCTAAGAGGAAGTGCTCTTGAAATTTCTCAAGGAACAACTCCCAAGTCACTGTCTCCATTTGGAGCCCTAACTTCTCCTCTTTAATTTTCTACCACACTGCTACAAAATGGGAGAGTTGCATCACCACATACCTTTCTTTAGCATTACTACTAATGGATGCATGGAAAAACTCATCTCCAAGGCAATAAGCCATGTCTCTACCTTAGATCCTGATCCTTTCCCATCAAAGGGAGTAGGTTTTCCTCTCATAAGATCCCTCATGTGGTTCGTTGCCACAACATCAGGATCAACTATGATGGTCCTCCTAGGAGGACTCCTAGACCTCACCCTATCCTCTCTCTAAGAGTGGTGATAAGAATCCTTCTCTACTCTGACCTTCTCAAGACCAAGATGATTCAATATCACCCGTAATAACCATCTGGTACTAAGATTCTCAGACTCATCTTGACGTTCCTTTCGCTGCTCATCTTTGTACTCCTTCTGACCACTATCCTCTCTGACACTTATGGAAGGGCTATTTTTCCCACTCCTCCCATGAATACCAGATCAACCTCTACCATGGCTTCTAGCAGCTCTAGTCTCAAGCATGATTCATGAAACAACCAAAGATCCATACAATAACTCACAACATAGGTCAAAACAAAAACTAAAGCATAGGAATAACCATAAAGTAATAAATCTTAAAAGAAACAATGTTGTATGTCTTTGTTTCATTTCATTTTCAAGCTATAAAAAACCTAATGAGAATACAATTCCCAGAGTTCCTAGTGTAGAAACTAGGGCTCTAATACCAAGTGTAACATCTCGCCAGGGAACCCAAGATAGATTAACCTAGAACATGATACTAAGTTTGATGAAGAATTTTTTTTCCTAAATTTTACACAACAAGACATACATTAATGCAGAAGAAATTACCATTTACTCACATAAACATATACAAACATAGATTACAAAACTCAAGGGTTCCATGACGTAGAATTATGTAAAAATAAAACTTAATTAAATAAACATAACAAAATATTCCATATAAATAGATGTAACAAATATAACTTACAAACAATAATTATAATCCTCATGGATAACCATGAGACCCACATAAACTCACATCCACTGCACATGTAACAGGGTATGTAGTAATCACTCTAACAATATAATACAATATCTAGATTAAGTATCACATGCGATATGATAATACAAGATTACAATATAATGAATGATAAGTACATAATCACCAATGAAGAATCATAAAGAGATCAACTGCATAAGTATCATCAAGTACTGGAACAAGGACATCAAATCTCAAATGGTAAAGAATCACTACCACCCGTCTGTGTGAAACTATAAAAGTCCACCCCACCATGTTGAGGAGATAACAACAGACCCACTTGGATATCCAAAACCAAAGAAGGAAGTGACCACTAAGCAAGGGGTTCTTGATAACTCTCTAACTCTAGGTGTACTACACATAATGAAAGGTAAGACTCACTAATCCAGAGGCAACCGACACATCTAGGAAATCTAGACTGTATATAGGAAGGTGTTGTCATGTACGTCTAACCCATAAGTTTTGTCCTAGTAGTCTCTCTAGGCCCCAACACTCAAGTGACCATACATGGTATCAATGACCTCTCAAATAGACAAAGTCACTAACTATGCTAGAAACACACCCCTCAAGGCAGAAAGCATCATCTCATCCTCCATCTTAGCCTATAATAGCACTCAATCATGGGTGAGGGAACACATCTTATTAATTCATTTTAAGACCTCTCAATTATACATTATGTTTTCGCTTATTAAGATTACTTACAATAAATAATCCTAGCAGCCACTTATGGACCCCGACACTTATTGCAAGCCACCCCCTACTACACAACTAAGTAACCTACCCTAGGCTCCCAGATCCTACATAGATCTAGCATAGGTTCAAATAGAGAAATACCCAATCTAGTTCCCCACACAATAATAGGAATAATCACAAAGATATACACTCTCAGATAGTAAATAAATAATATGGCTCATATGGTGACTTTAGGGTAATAAATCAATACACTCACATCACATAATAAAACAGAATTAAGATTCACCCCCCTAGCCTCTATATCCTTCCTAGGGCACTCTACTTCCCAGATAACCATATCATAGAAAACAAATCACTCAGGGGAGAAACATCATTTACATCATGTAGAAATGAAAGTAAAACACTATACAATTAAATCTAACAATGATATAAACAATTTTCAATTATAGAGCAATAATCATTAAAAAGACTATGGTTTAGTAGTTAATTAAACTAACCAAATAATTGATTCTCCCTTTTGTCCCTAATAGTCTAAAAATGATAAAAATAACCATTATGTGAGTATTATTTTATCAATTAAAAACTATCCAAAAGAAACAGAGATAATACTTATGACAAAAGTCCATACGGATATATACATACTCTAATTTAAAAGTTACTAATAAATTTAATAATTTAAATAACTAATAGATTAGATTAACATTAAAAGTTACCAATAAAATTAATAACTTAACCCCACATATATTAATCTTAATTTAAGAATTAATAAGGTACTAACTAGATTAATTAATCAACTAATAAAACTAAATTTTAAAATTTATTAACTAACTAATAAATTAGATAACATAAAATTTAAACTAATTTAAAAATTAATAATAAACAAATTTTTATATATTTTAATATATAAATAAAACATTAATTTTTTTTTTAAAAAAATTTTTCAAATTTTAAAAGAAAATTTTTATAAAAATTTTAAAAAACAAATGTTAATGGGGGAGCGGGCCCCACGCCCCCCCCTTTTCTCATATACGGCGGCCCCGACTGTACTAGGCAGTCGTGCTACCTTACGACAGTCACTGGCCTACCAAGGCAGCCCGCTGTGATACAACAGCTCACCTGCCACGGTAGCCCAGTCTGCCACGACATTTTGGGGTTGGGACCCACCCCCCAAAACTTTAAAAAAAATTTAAAACAATTTTTTTTAATAATTTTAATGTGTTTTTTTTAATATTTTTGGAGAACGTAAAGAACAAATGATTTTCTCCTTTTTTTTTTCCCTCTCATTCTTTTTTGTCTTTTTCTGGAAATATATTTGTTTTACCAGTGAATATTTTTTTTTCCTCTGTATTTTTTTCTAGCAAGTTGGTATTTTTTTTATTTAATTTTTTTTTTTCAATAGAGGATTTCCTAATAACAATTTATTTTTCTTTAAACAATATACTCACACTATAGTCAAGTTTGATTTTTCTAATATAGAGACCTTCCATAGGGTATTTTCCAATGAAATTTTGACAGCATAACCCTACTATAATAAATATTTGATTTTTCCTAAAAACATAGATATATGGGTTTTCTAAATACCCAGTTCAACAAAAACACCAAATAACTCATAATATATGGAAATGAACTTATCAAGCACAAACAAACTAGTTTTTCAACAAAAATAAAATTAACAAAGGGTTTCAAACACTACCTTAAATTCCACCACAGATCTAAACACGAAGCCCTTGGAAAAAGAAGAATCTCAAATTCCTCCAAGTATGCAACTAACAGAAGATTCGAAACAATGAAAACTTGAGAGAAAAGATTCCAAAAATTCTCCAAAGCTTCCCAAATAATAATGTCGCAAAAATACCTATAACACAAAAAATACCCAAATCACAAGAAGCTCCTACAAAAATCCGTCCACCTTCTCCAAAAACCTATTATCCCCAAAAGAAAAGGAAAACTCTCTTAAAGAGATTCAACTCCCCCCTTTCAAACAAACCAAAAATAAACACTCCACTCAACTCAGTTAACTCAACTTCAAAAATTGAAAGAAAATCCTAATTAATAATTAAAAATATCCTTTAATTGTGCAACTCACACTTTGACTTTTACAGCAACTTGCATTTTGAATTCAAACTCTAATTTCAATAATTATAATGCACAAGTAATTAATTAAATATTATATTAAATAGATTAAATATTTAAAGCACACTTTTATCCATGCAATTAAATATTTAATTATTCAATAAAGCATAAAGGCTTAAATAACTTTAATTTCACATTAAATATTTAATTAAATCCAAATATTCAAATATTTGAACTTTAATTAATTCTTTCAATTAAACATAGGTATTCAATTAATCTAATTAATTAAACACTATATATTTAATATTCAATTTCAATAATAATCAATTCAATAAATAACATAGTAAATCACACAGATAACGATACACATAACTGAGATCAACCAAAATAAAACCCAAACACACACAAGGAAGGGATCCACGAATTTATGTCAACTAGACGAATCTAGGTAGGGTAGACAAACTGATACTCATCCAATCTTAGGGCAAATAGGATTAGGGTAGGGTTTTGGGTCTGACTGTTAACTCCCCTCTTTAGCATTGAGATGAATATATGGGCACGCTCACTCCTACAAATTCAGGGAAGACGATGCCCTATACATGCAAACCTGACACCACAAGAACAAGCATGTACATCCAATATAAATATAGCAAACAATGACAAGGATCAGTTGAACGTGTGGATCTTGCAATGCAAGTAACTACATCTTCGTCCTCTACCACATCAAACATGCCAAAAAGTACATCAACATATATGCTAACCATACACATGAAAGTATGGGGTAAGTAACATCATAGTTCTAACGTCAACATATAATAACAACATCATGAAAATATCATCTATCTACGCAACACATGATAAACACATAAAAGTCATGATCCAAAATCACCATCCACTGAAATAATAAATGCACACATGAAATGTGGCCTAAAAGAATTTGGAAATCAACTGAAATAATAGCCTAAAAGAGTTTGGAATTAGAAACTAAAATCAAAATATGGGTGGGTATCACATATGACATTTTCTAATAGTATTTTATATGTGATACGTGTGCTTCATGTTTCTCCACATAACAGTTTTTGATGGTTTTCTTTAGGACATGAGTTTATAATATCCTTAGCTTCATTCATTCTAGTTGGCCAAGATTTTTGGCTTTAGAGACATGATTTCAAAGGTTCTTGGTGTTTCTATACTAGGTTTGGCTAACCTCGGGTGTTTACACTTCAATTACTTGTCTTAGTAAATGCAAGATGATATGTAACATGTATAGTGCTATTTTGGAGTTAGTTATGGTATGTGGTGGTCCACTTCTCATTCCTCCCCACCGTGGGAATGTTTAGTGCCAAACTAATTCAAATAATGTTCAGTCATTTGCCTGGCCAACAATGAGAGATTTTATAAATCCAAAGTTGGTATAAATAAAGGATGAATAATTAATGGTTAAGTGTGTGTAATACATATACACTTGTGTGAAATTTGTGTGATTATGTGCATATGCAATGAGGATGTATGAAAGAGGATATATCTCTCTGGTTGCATAATTTAAGTGTATAGTGCAGTGAAAAACAATGTGGACTTCAATGTGGTAGCTACCAAAATAAATGAGCCAAAGGTGACTAAAAATATTTTAGTGGTGTTTTGGTTGTAGATTAGTGGTGGATTTATTCTCCCTTATCCTACTTCATCTAGGTAGTGATCCCTCTGGTAGTGAGCCTTCTTCGGGTAGTGAGCTCTTTGGTAATGAGCCTTTAGTAGTGAGCCTTTCTTTTAATTCACCTTAGCTAGTGTTCATATATTTTAGAATATTATTATTTTTAGTTTTTCCCTTTACATTGTTTCCCACATAAATTTGGTGTTTTTTTAATCGTTTTTATGCTTTAAATGTTCATATCTTTCAATGGTAAAATTTTAAAGTATGTTCGGTGGAACTGATTAAAGGCTTTTAAGGTTATAATTTGTGGATCATAATTGAATCACCCCCACCTATAAATTTTATTGCACATTCAAAATTTGGTATCAAATATTTGGCTCCTTGGGGAACATCTTAACCACTCAAGGAGATCATGATGGCATGTACAAATTGTCATTTCCTACATTTGATAGATCTGACTATGCTTACAGGAAAGTGCAGATGTGAGGATACCTAGATTCTCTTAGTTATAAGACATGTAAGGATATTGAAAACAAAAATGTGAAACTAAATGGGAGACTAAAAATTTCAGATGAAATTGAGGCATATGAAGACAATGAAAGGGTGAGGTATGCAATCTTCACATCTTTATCAAGGATGAGTTAACTAAAGAAATATTAATAGAAATTTCTCATGATGTTTGGGAAAATTTAAGAATTTGTTATGAAGGAAACCATATGGTCAAATAAGATAATTTGCATAATGGTAAGGCTAAGTTTGAAGGTCTCTAGATGGAGGAAGATGACAATATAACTACCTACTTATAGAAGATCATTGATGTGGTGAATGAGATCAAAAGTCTTTGTGGAAATTTTAAAGAAAATGATGTTATGAAAAAGGTACTCTGAACACTCACCAAGCCCTATAGATCTAATGTCTCTACTATAGAAGAATATCAAAATTTGAATCAATATACTAGAGAACAAATATATGGATCATTACTTTCTATTGAAATGAGAGAATTTGGTACTACCAACATAAGGTCAGAAATTATATTTAACACTACCAAATTAGGAAAGGATTAAGATTCAGATGAAGATATTGATGAGGTCAAGATGATTTTTGTAATAAGAATGAAGAAAGGAACCAAAAAAGATAAAGGTAAGTTACCCTTTAAATGTTTCAGTTGTAAATCAAAAGAATAAGGAAAGAAAAGGAAATTTCAATAGGAAATCCTACTATGTTAGAAAATATTCTAGTATTTATAATGATGGATTTGATTATGAAGAAGCTGATCAATTCTTATTTTTACTATTTAAAGAAGAAACATGTCTTTTTATTCCTAACAAGACTCTGAAAGTAAATACTATGGTCACAAATACAAAAACTTCTACTTTAAATTTTAGAAGATAAAAAGATGGATGGCTTATTGATAATGGATTCTCTAATCAGATAACTAGTGGAAAAAGTAAATTTATAGAACTTGAAAAGTACGATGGAGGTGTATTTAGATTTGAAGGTGATCAAGCAGCTAAGATAGTTGGAATTGGTTCTATTAGTTTTTATTGAAAACATAATAATGATAATGTATACTATGTGAAGGGCTTGGATCATAATCTCTTGAGTGTTAGAGAAGTGTGTGAAAATGGATATAACTTTTTTTCAAGTAGGATGGATATGAGATAAGAAAGAAATCCAAAACTATGGTTGTAGATGGAAAGAAAACTAGAGGAAATATATATCAGTTTAAGATTGTTAGAAAATATTGCCTAATGTCTCAAACATGTCCTAGATTTAGGATCGATGCAATTCATTAATTGTAATTGCAATATCTTTTGCATAGGATATATCACACCTTTGGTGTGAGCCAACATATGTATGTTTGGATATCGATATAAATAAAGGATAACATTTTATATCCATGTGTGTTGGATGTAGTAAAAGGTATTGATGCAAGAGCCTCTTGGTTTCTTGAATAACTTGCATCATTTAGGAGTTGTTTCCTTTTGGGTTGATGAAGTTCCTGGTTTGAGACAATTTTTTGAAGATCCTACAAGCAGTCGATCTATTGAGATCTTGGAAAGGAGTGGTCATGATTTTTTTTCCTTTTTGTTCATAGATTCTATGTGTAACACCCCGCCAGGGAACCTAGAAGGACAAAGATTCTAACCAATAAGTTGCAAGTATTTTTTTCTAAAATAACCAACATGAAAATAATTTACAATGATTACCTAATTCATGAAGATGAATATCATTTCTCTTAAAAACATAAAGTATCATTTAATATCTAACTTAACCTATGTCTTCCATAGGTTCCCTAATGTTGTTACTTCATAACATGAACTAATCCATTAGTGAGATATTCCTAAAATGCATTATTCTAGATTCATTTTAGTGCACCAAGTAAATATTCTTATCTTAACCATAAGATACTCATTGAATACATCTAATTGATAAATTAAGCTTACTATCAAATCACATGACTTTCAAATAAAGAAAAAGATGGTTTAATCTTCTTCTTTTACATATTAAAATTCATCCAAGAAAGTTAACCTTTAACATAACCATTCATTCGCCTATGCAACATTTAATGATCCCTAATTCCTAATATGCATCATTAACATTTCCTTTTCTTTTCATCATCATAATTTAAATATTTTAATAGCTTGACATATCATAAGTTCCTTTATCAAAATTGCATTCACTAGGTAACATGACAGTAATTACACAAAGATCTTCTTTCCACAAAAGCATCATTAACATTACATAAAGAGATATTTTATATTGTTTTTCATTTGAGCATTCAGGTAAGAGAGATTAGAAATCATTAAGATAATAAATATCCTATGTATTTCAGTACTCCATACACCCTTAGAGGAAATGAGTAAACATAACCATCATTTGAATACTACAATCAAGATATTATCTCATTTCATCATTTCACAATAACTTCATTTGAACCCTTTTATTTCACCTCGATCTACCCATTCCTTAAACTTACTAAACTGCATCACATTATAACATTGATAATTTATAGATGTCTCTATTCAGGAGCTCACAAATACATAAATACATATTACATCAAGTACAATATACATGTTACAATATAAATGTCTTCAACTATAATTCCAGAAAGAAGAATGCACTAGGATCATACATAGAACCACGAACAATACCTTGATATAAAAATATTAACCACCCAACCATGTGGATCTAAAGAAGTCCACTCCCCCATGCTAGGAGATACAAACCAAGGTCCATGCAAGAGGTGTCAACTAGGATATTCCTAAGTTGGCAATAATTGTTCCCCAAAATCACAATACCATAAGGAGGAACAATAAGGAAAATAGGACCAACTGAGACATGATCATCAATAGTAGGATCTCTAATCTGGGTTCCCTACCCATAAATACACATTATGAAGGCATAAGGAAACCGCATTAAAACCTGATGGAATTCATAAAAATGCCACAACATCAATTGATTGAGTTTAGAAAACCAACAATTATCACTAATCCACTAGACAACCCTAAACCCTAATCTAGCACTCAAATTAATCTAAAACATTTAAAGAGGCATATAAATGAACCATAAATTATAAAAATCATAGTCAGAGTAAAAATAATCCAATTAAATAAAAAACATGATCATATCATCCTCTTATAACCATACAACCCCTAAAATTTGGTTATCTTATTAAACTTATTTATTTCAAACAAGGATTAAATGTAAAGAATAGTCAACAATGAAAATTCACCCATATATTCAACAAAAACCATAATTAATCCAATCTCTTCAGTGATGACCTAGATAACATGCTTATAGACGCTCAATCCAAGTTTTATAATGATCCAACGGTAGGAAAGAAAGTTATGGCTTATGTTCTAAAATAGAAAACCCTAGTTAGGGTTTAGACATGCCTTCACTAAAACGGTTGTAACTTTCACAAAACATAATAAAAATACTCCACACCAATGTAAAATGAAAGATAATACATAGGACCATATTTTCTATCAAATTTAGATTTTTATATAATCATACCAAATTGTACCATATGAATACATTTGATAGAAAAATTAGAATAAATAATGGACTTGTATAGTCTGACAAAATTTGTATAATAGGAAATTAATTAGATCCTAAAAAGTAAATATGAGAGATACCCATTTTATATATCTGAATTTCACTTCCAGAACATCAACCAAGAAAAACCCTAGTAAAACACATGGCAATTTTCACAAAAAAGAACTCAAAACTTTTAAATAACTCTAGGAAAGGAAAGTACAGATATAATACATTATGAGAATATATAAATATATCCATATTTTATCAGATACATCAAGAAACCAATAAATTCAATCCATACCTCAATTCCTACGAAGGGTCAAACAAAGAAGGAGGAAGGAGACAAAAAAGGAAGAAAAATCCAAACTTGAGATGCATCCTTCAAACCCTCTCCACTTTCATAAATATCCATGGAAATTATAACCAATATTTTCTCAAGATTTCCTCCAATATCCACCTCAAATAAAAAGAGAATCCATATAAATATATTTATCAAAGGTAACCAACCCCCAACTAACTCTTAACTAAAGGGCATAATTAAATAACTCAATATAATTATAAACTCACAACTATATATAAATTATAATGAATACTTTATAATCATTAATACACATATTTATTATTATCATAACATGGAAAATAATATATATAAGTAACATATAACCTATACATATTATTAATAATTAGTAATTAAGAAGATTAAACCTCGCATCAATTATTAATAATACTATACTTTATTTTAATCCCAAACTATACACCATAAACAATATCCACGATCACACAAATATAATAACATTAAATTATATATATGCATATACATATACATATATGCACACACACACACACACATGTCAAATACCAAACACTAAAATAAATGTGACTATGAGGTAATAGGTCACAACATTAATATTATTATGTACTTATACTTACTATAAGATATAACACTCAGATAGAATAAAATCACATGCCTCAAAATAAATATAACCATCCAAAGAGGCCATAACACTCAAATATAAAATACATAGAGAAAAGCACAAGGTCAAACAAGGAAAGTCAAGCCAAACTCTTGACCAATCATGAAACCCTAAACACAACATTGCAAAGATCAACTAACAATTATCCCAAGAACATCAACATAATACCACAGTACTAGATAGGGAAAACAACTGAGAAAAATTTAAACAAATTCCCAACCTTGGATAGGTAGACCTCTAAAATAGGAAACCTATGGCTATAAGGGAAGGAATTTGTGAGAACCTTGGTACTATCTCAACAATAACAACTATCAAGGATTTGTGGGCATGCTCAGACCTGTGAAGCTAGGTGGAGTCGATGCATAGTACCTGCAAGCCTCCACTATAGAGAAAATATACATGTGAATATACATGTGCATATACATATACATATATAAGGAAGGCAATGTAGATAAATGATTGGGATCAAGACATCATGTGCACCTCACTAGGTGAGTAACTACAAATTTGTCCCTAGTCATGAAATCACTTCATAGATACACACACATATAACATCAAGTATATAAATAATTAATCATTTATAGATAAGGGTTAGATCATAATCCATTAGGGTTAGTCACATAACCAAATCAAATTTTCAAAGAGATAATCATATCATGAGTACATAAGTATGATATAACAATAATCATGAACAAATATGTCTAAACACACATAATCATCACAGTTAAGCTCGCGGGATCCAATAAAGGACTGTCCAAACTTGCAGCCAACAACAAGACAACATTGGAAACATAAAAACACCAGAGCTATAACAATATATATCAACATGTACTCAGATCTAGATTCAATTATGCAAAAAAATAATCAGACTGTTATCAATAATGGAACATTACAATCAACATGTTGGGTTGTAAGGCCTTCCTGGTTAGGGCCAAAACAACAATAGCATCAACAAGTTCTCAAAGAATCTAACATTCCCATTCTACTCTATATCTAAGTGGGAGAAACCAGATCTAAACTTATGCATGCAAGCCTCCAATCAATCTTCTATTTGCATCTACCCACTAACAACTATTTGCATCAACTTTCCATATTTTAGCTTATAGCTTCCTATTCACGATATTCTCTCTGTCTGATCTCCCTTCCATTTTTTCCTAAACATCAACCTAGACTCTCTTTTATACAAAATTGCCACAAGTCAACATCAAGAACACACAACCAATGTGTTATCCATCAATCGGCCTCCAATAGTCATTAAATTTATATAGGAGAGTGAACCAAACAAGATATAGGTCCTCACATTCCCCACACGCAACCACAAATTAAATGCACCAATCGGTCAGCCCAACAGGTAGCATAAACCCCGTCGGTGATCAAGAACACCAAAAATAGACCACTCAGTGAGACGCACAATTGAGATGAGCTCCACCGAATAGAAACCACTGAGAAAAAAGTCACCAAGACTAAGAAACTAGTCACTAAGACCAAGCCACAAGTAACTGATCCAACAGGTAACTGAGCACTCCAACAAGAAACTCCAAGGAAGTTACCGACCAGATTACCAAGCTTCCAAGCAACAAATCAAAATCAAACCAAAACATGTTTTTGGTGACACAGGATTTCCAACTACCCCAAGATGCTCCTACATCAATAAAAATAAATATAGCATCAAGTATATAAATCATTTATCAGTTATAAACAAGGGTTAGATCATAATCTGCCATGCCCAAAAATTTGCGCCCAAAAATGCAACAACTTTTTTTTTGAAAGGTTTATCATTACTGTCTTAAGGAATTCAATTGAGAGGTCTATCCATGTTTGCTAGATAATATCAATACATACATAGAGGGAATTCTTGGTCCTACGAGTATTAGGACACCGAGTAGGGTTAAGGGAAATCATGACTATACATCAACGTCCCTCAACCCAACGTATAAAAAAATATAGTTCTAGGTTTAACAAGTTCGCTTTTAGGGGGTTTTGCTTACATAATTTCATTTATGACCAATAACATTTTATGAAGATGAATGAACCCTAAACCATAACCATAACTCCTTAATTAGATATACTATTGTTTCCATTGCTTGATATAACCTAGAATCCCTAAGTTTCTAATATCACAAGTGTTATAACAATAACACTATTTTTACGATGGTCAATATAATGAATACATATATTGGCCTCATAAAAATAGCAATACCGGGTTAAATTTGCATTCTTTTGGCTATTTAAAACTTTATGATCTACAAAAATTCTCCCTCTAGAACTTAGGTAATTTTAACATTTACTAATGATTTAATTTATCTAAATAAGCTAAACCAACAACACACTAAATATCCTATCCGATATTTAATTGGGATCTTAATTAATACTTCATCCCTTATTAAAATATAAATCAACATATGCTTATGGTGGTTATTAATCAGAACAATAGAATGAAATCTCGAACTTCAATAGTGTATATTCGTGTAAATTTAAAAGCAACACTTTACTATTCAGCAAGTTAAATCAAAAGCCTCTTAATCCCCTCCATTAAGGTCTCGAATTATTTAATAGGAAACCAAACAAAGTTAATAACTAGACTTAAATATTTTCTAATTTATCTAATACAATTAATTAAGACATCCTAATATTCATCAAATAAATTAGATGAAGTGTGTCCAACTAATATAGTTTTAACTTACTTGGGAATAATAATTTTCACATCCAATAATCATGATGTTTAAACCTTGAGTTAATATTTGAAAGAAAACTGACTAAAATTGTTATAATGGGAATTAATATCCGCTTAACATTACACAATATTTTATTTTTACTATTTTTAAACAATGACATTAGTCTTTATTTTATTAAGTGGCCAAAGTGATTATTTTAAAGATAGATTTTTATGACAATGGGGATTATCCATTCCCACCAAAAGAGATTTGAAGACTCTCAAACACAATAAAACATTGTTTAAATAAAAGGCTCAACTCTCTCTAATGATTGACCCTAACCCTAATTCAAAATTACGGATAGGGACAAAATTGTAAGCCCTAAAAATGAGGTATATTTCTCATTTCTCCCTCTTCCCTTCTTCCTCATTCTTTACTTAAACCCTAGACTCTATTCTTTTCTCTCTTTGTTTTCATCTTGCAGGTATGGAAACCATTGAAGAATCTTCATGGAGCTCTTAGGAATGTCCAAGCATTCATATATATGTAAATGTATATACACGTAGCCATGTATATACATTTATAAATACATGGAATGTTGAGATTGTGCATTCTTCTTTCTTTTTAATATCTATTCTGTTGTTTTATTTTATGCAAGTTGTTGTTGTTGTGTGTGTGTGTGTGTGTGTTTCTAAAAACCTTGATAAAAAAATGTGTTTCTACCCATGGGGGAAACCCCACATTTTGGGAGGCGTTGTGCATCGTTGATGGAATAGTTGCGGCCGTGGGCAGGGTGTGGGGGAGGGG
>MU225300.1:456122-473686 GCA_018584345.1 Thuja plicata | reverse complement strand
GTGTGTGTGTATATATTGTTCTATTAAAAACCATAATAAAAATATGGGTTTCTACCCATGGGGGAAAACCCCACATTTTGGGAGGCGCTATGCGCCACTGATGGAATAGATGAGGCCGCGAGAAGGGTGTAGGGGAGAGGTTGAGGCCCCTCCCATCATCCTGGTTGTTCCTCCACCACGGGCACCGAGCAGACAATGGCATATGCCGCTGCTGCGTGGCGGTCATGGTGGCAAGGCCACCATAGTGGTGAGGGGGAAGGCCACGCGCCTCCCTTCCACCCTCCGCCAAAAAACACGCAGGATGGGGTGTGGGAACAGCCCCACCCTGCCTAGAGTTTTTAAACAAAAATTCATTTTTTTTAATTATAAAAACTTATTTTTTATTTAAAAACTTCTTGTAGTTTATTCAATATGTGTGTGTGTGTGTGTGTGTGTGTGTGTGTGTTGGAAACACTAAGAGGGGGGGTGAATCAGTGTTTAGCTAATTATTCAATTTCAGGAACTTTAACCATAAATCAATTATATATCATTTGAATCTTAACACAAGATCACATAACACATAATATGATTACGGGGAAACCTTGATTAGAGGAAAACCCTGGTGGGAATTAGTACCCACAAATATTGCACTAGTATAATGAACCTGTTAAAGTTCCTTTACCCTGTTAGGAGTCTTTTACAAACAACCTTGTTAGGGGTGAGGACTCACTGTCCAAGAGCTCACTTCTCAATGAGAAAGAAGGCTACAACCTCCTGAGAATAGATATGCACTATATCCAAAAGTGAACTGCTATATATGACACAAATTTCTGTTCAGTTTCGGTTATGCGCTTGTGCTCTTATCTTCTTTAAGGGCTCTATCTCATACTGACATCTTTACACTCCTCTGCTCTACATATATCTTCAATGTTTTCTAATACAAAATTGTATGTCATATATATATGTCCATGCCTGAATAGACGTGACTAGAGACAAGACCTTAGTCGGCCCAAAAACAAAATATACAATGCTTCCAAACTAATTGGATTAAGCATGATTACATAAGTGATTAAGACATGATTACAAGCACACTATAATAGTCGCATAGCCTTTAAAAAACAAAATGTCATACACTGATCCAAAACCTGAGGTCAGCTCTGTGCTCTATTTCCTAAACTGGTAGAGGCACTACAACTTGATGTAACTTCTTCATACTATCTTTCCATACCATGCCTGTATAGGATTAACATCTTAACATATCATAAAGCTTATATATGAATGCGCATACCCTGATTTGATCTTCCGCACATGCACTGGTGCTTTGATCAAATACAAACCTCTGTTATGTTCTGTCTTCCATACTTTGCTATTTTTGTCTTCCAAGTTTCCTTGACAAAACTTTGTATGACTTTGTTGCCATAATGACAATACAAAATAAGTCATAATTACTCTAATTATCAACTTTCCAACAATCTCCCCCTTTGTCACTAATGGCAACAAAGGAATGTGGCCAAGTTGTTTTAATCTTTGACTTGGCAACAAAAAAATTTATCTCATAACTTAGGCTATATAACATATTCCTTTTATACATTACTCCCCGTTTGACATTAATGGAAAAGGTGTCAAAATTGTAAGTCTATAGATACTCCATGTATACATCTGGAAAAGAAATCTAAAGATTCTTTATCTCTTGCTGCTAGAATGCCTTTAATGCATCAATTGTTTGTAGATGGGCGCATAGGGCATATGTAAGCTTTTCCATTTTGGTCAAATCCATGCAGGGACCCTGATCATATGTAGCAATTGTTGTATCTATCTGTTTGATTTTTTCATTTAAGACTGCTAGAGAGGGCACCAGTGCATTTCTCAGCTGAGTCTACCTGATTCTTATCTTATTGATCTCACACTTTGCATTTTCAATCTTGTCCAACTTACCTTGATAGATATTGTTGTATACATTAATATCTTGTGAGGATGTTTCAATTGATTTTCTAATACTTTCAACCAAGATGTCAGCTTCCTCAATCTTCTTGATGTGTTCTGAGGTGATTTTTACTCTATCCATGCAATTTTCTATTACCTTTCTACCTTTTGATGTCAATTCTTTCAGAATTCCTTGACCAATCTTCAATGAATTGAGATCTAAAGAAAATTTCTTTTGCCAATTCATTCAATCTTTCCTTCTTGTACTCATCTTTTGCAATTTTAGTAGCAGAGTCTACTAAGCTTGTGAAATGTGATTTGAAGCTAGTTATGATGTTGTCAACATCATCAACTGACTGAATCTTAGCCATTTTCTTATCTGCAGGCACTAGATCATTCAGAATTTTAACTATTTCTAGAAAGAGAGTGTTTATCATAACCTATTTCTCTTTGGCTTTTTCCATGGCTAGCACACTAATCTTTATCAAATATTCTTCTCCCCATGCATTTAAGCTTGCTAAATCAAGGGTCAAAATTGACAACAATGAAGTTACTGGTTTGCTAGGAGTGAATATAGTATTTTGATTGACATCCATGCATTCATTTCTCACTGGGATCTCCATAGGGGGTAGTTCATCCTTTTTTCCTTCATCTAGACCTGTGGTGTCTTTTGCAAGAATTTTTTCTTGCTACAATGAAGTGTCATTAGTGCATGCCTTCTTAGTTTCTTCAATTTTCACAAATGCTTTCTCAAACTTGTCCAATTCATTATCTAAAGCTGTCACTGATATCTCAACATCATTTATTATAATTTTTTCATCTGACTCTTTTACTGTCACTGAGGGTGATGGAGCTTTAGGCACTGAATCCTATGGACATGTCATAGGTGCATTAGAAGTCTCTGGTGCTTTATCCTATTTTGGAGGGATTGGAGTCATTTTAACTGTAGGCATTGTTGATGGATACATGTGTCTATCCATAAAAACTTGTGCAAATTATTTTTCAGTCTCTTTCCCAACTAACTCATAGTAATTGTTCATTATATGAAGAGTTCTTGTCTTGGTTCTCAAATAAGGTTTTACCAAGTCTAGCAAAATTAATTTTTCTTCATGTGAACAAATAGTTAGAAGATTGTCTAACATTTCTTCTCTAATCCTCATATCTTCCTCAATTGTCTATCTTTTCATTAGTTCTAGTATGTTCCATAATTTATCTGGTATCACTGTCTTAAGTTCTAGAACTGACTTTTTAAACTTGATCATGTGAGAGATAAGCATAGAAGGTATTTATGTTTTGTCTATCGCTTGGTACTTGTCATAGACCTTTTCAATTGTGTCTAGTCTTCCTTCATTGATAATTCTATTCTTTAGAATGTTGAGACTAGGTATGAATCCTACCTCAGGAGGGGCTTGAGTTTTCTTTACCTTGCTCCTTGTGGTTCTTGAAGATGGATGACTTGTGGGAACTTGCTTCTTCCTTCTAGTAATCTTACTTGGTACTAATGGTGGAGATGCTTCCAAGTTAATAGTAGTTGAGGGTGCAAATGTACTTTTATCAGATTTCTTCATCTTCTTCTTGGGCACATCATCAGACTTCTCTATTTTAACTTCTGTTTGTTTGAGCTCTTTTGCAATCTTAGCTTCCCTAGCTTTGTCTAGATCTTCTTGTGTAACTCTATGAACTTTTAGAATATTAGAAGTAATTCTAGATGCCTTCCTTTTGTTATCAACACTGTATAGGACAAAATTGACTTCATTTGTCTTTTCTCTATAAGTGCCCCACTTGGGCTCATTAGGATCTTTGGGTGCTGACAAAAGAACTTGTGCATATCCTTCCAATACATGTTCCTCAACTTCATAACCAAGTGGGTGAATCCATTTGGTTCTGGGCTCAACTGCCTCCATGCAAGTGTAGTCAGTCTCTACCATGAAGCATATGGTCTCCTTATAATTCTCAACTATTTTCTTAGATAATCTGAACCTCTTCTGCCTTTTGATCCTGAATGTCTTGATTTCCATGTCCATAAAATCCTTCACACTACTCTCTGATGTAGCCTTGAGTGATATCTGAGACATAGTAGGTTTACTCCTATCTAGGTAAATATTGGCAACTTTACCTACTATGTGGAAGTAGAGATATATGATCAATGAGCCAAACCTGAATAGCTTGCTCTTGTCATGCTTAATATCTTGAATGTTGTCAATCAATTAAGTGCACAATATCTCACATAGGTTATAGTGAGTATTATCTTTCACCATCTTTACTGCTGCTAGGATAGTAGCTGCAGATACACTATTTAGTCTGCTTGCATGCTGAAATTTGTAACCTAGAATCATGGTGACTAGTTTTATGCCATCTTCCTTAATGGGATCAACTATCATACCTCGCCTCTCACTCCTGGATAAGCATGCTTTCTCAACCTATTTCTTAAAATCCTTACCTGTTGGAAGAACTAGTCGAGTCTTAGGAAGTCTAGTCATGTCATGGATTAGGTCTATAGTAATTCAGATGGGAACTTCACCAATCCAGTAGAGGTCATCATGTATCCTGCTCAACAAAATTTTAACCCATTCTGGATCATAGAATTCATGTGCATTAGAATACTCAAAGATAGGGTTATCAGTGAGATGCGCATATTCATCCTTGAAGGAATAGTCAGGTTTCATCATTGACACCATGAGAGTAGCTATACTGTTATCCCCAACAGTTTCCTTCTTACAATAGATGTACGCGTGAATGTCTTCTACATGCATGAATCCTAACGGAGTCTTGGAAAATGCTCCCTCAACATCATCTAGTATGGACTTAAAGGGAGACTTTTTAAACACAAATATTTTCCTTTCAGTGATGTCGAATACAACTAGAGTGGCCATAATTACTTGTTGCTTGGATAAATAGTGTTTCATAGAATATCAAAATGATGCAACTGCTAGGGTTCCGTTCCAACTTATATCTGTTCACTTAACCACCAAATCTGTTATCTTTCAGTGCTTTGATGCTTAGTGCTCCTGTGCTCTCCAAATTATGTGATCTCAAATGCAGATGTGAAGATGATCGAATATTTACTGATTTTGTATAAAGGTTACTGCATTTAATGCTTGCTACCATAAGCAATTTTCATAGAGAGTTCCATACTTTGTTCAGAATGAATTATAGACAATGTGTGCATGCATACTACTACAAATTATGATAATAAACATAAATCCAAATTCGCATACTCAGAGGTGAGTATACCAGTTATGTAGGGGTTTAGAGCTATAATAGCTCCCCCTAAGACCAAGAAGGTCATCTATCCAGAAGTAGAGGGTGCATCCACTATGGATGCATCTACTACCGTGTTCTCTTCATTATCTTTCTTTACTTCAACCCATATTTTATTTGAGTTAGATTTAGATTCCACAAACTTAAATTCTCCTAATTCTTTAAATAGAGATTTTTTAGTATTCTCTTGTCCTTGTGTTCCTGACTTGCAAAACCTTGAGATGTGTCTAGCTTTTCCATATCAGTAACAGATGATAGGAGGTATGATGTTGTTATTCATCATGTTGCATTGCTTGGCTATGTGTCCATTGTAATTACATATCTGACATGTAATGTTCTGCAAGTTTCTTTGAGGTTGATTTCTCTGATTGTATTGAGTCTGATTCCTTTGGTTCAGTTGTGACTAATTTCATTGATTTGACCTGCAATGAATAGCCCTATGACCAAACTTAATACATGAGTAACAGTAACCTTTGAAGGGTCTTACATCCTTACAATCTCTTTCCAATTTTCCATGCTTGTTATAGGCATAGCAAGTGTGGTTAACTATCTTGTGCTTATCTTTTGGTGGTTCTTCTTTAGTCTCTTCAAGAGTTTCAGTTTTCTTTTCTGTTGTAGATTATGTTAGAGCTTTCTTTCTTTCTTGTGATGAATTGATCTAAATTTGAGCTGTACTGTATCCCATACCAGTGGTATCACCTTTTATTTTATGTGCATAGAGTTGTGATTGAATTAAATCATAACTTGTGTGTAGTTTATCAATCTTGTCTTTTGCTCCTAATAGTTTAGATTCAATCTTATTCTTGATGTTTTCCAATTCCAAGATTTTCACATTGGCTTGCATGATTTCTTCATCTAACTGTTTATTTTCTTTGTTCTTCTCTTCAATAGCTATTAGGCTATCAGTTAACTGATCATTCAATTCTTCTATCTTATCCTTCAAAGACATGTTCTCTTCATTCAGCTTATTGACCATTTTTCCCAAGTCATTGGTAGAGCAGTCTTTCAGATCTTTCCTTAATTTCTTGATAAGAAATTGAGACCCATTAAATTTTAGTTTAAGTTCCTCATTTTCTTTCTCAGATTTGTCTAGATCATTAAGGGCTACTTCAAGATTCTTTTCTAGATGTTTAGCTTCTGTTGAATCCATGATCTCCTCAAGTGGTTAAAATTTTCTCTCAGAGGACCAAAGCTTTGATACCAATTGTTGGAAACACTGAGAGGGGGGGTGAATCAATGTTTAGCTAATTATTCAATTTCAGCAACTTTAACCATAAATAAATTATATATCATTTGAAGCTTAACACAAGATCACATAACACATAATATGAATATGGGGAAACCTTGATTAGAGGAAAACCGCGGTGGGAATTAGTACCCACAAATATTGCACTAGTATAATGAACCTGTTAAAGTTCCTTTACCCTGTTAGGAGCATTCTTTACAATGCAAGTACAATGACATGGTTAAAGGCTTGACCCTATTAGGAGTCTTTTACAAGCAACCCTATTAGGGGTGAGGACTCACTATCCAAGAGCTCACTGCTCAATGAGAAAGAAGGCTACAACCTCATGAGAATAGATATGCACTATATCCAAAAGTGAGCTGTTGTATATGACACAGATGTCTGATCAATTCCGGTTATGTGCTTGTTCTCTTATCTTCTTTAAGGGCTCTATCTCATACTAAAATCTTTACACTTCTCTACTCTGCATATATCGTCAACACTTTCTAATACAAAATTGCATGTCATAGATATATGTCCATGCCTGAATAGAGATGACTAGAGACAAGACCTTAGTCGGCCCAAAAACAAAATATACAACACTTCCAAACTAATTGGCTTAAGCATGATTATATAAGTGATTAAGAAATGATTACAAACACACTATAATAGGTGCATAGCCTTTAAAAAACAAAATTGCATACGCTAATCCAAAACCTGAGGTCGGCTCTGTGCTCTATTTCCTGAACTGCTAGAGGCACTACAACTTGCTGTAACTTCTTCATACTATCTTTTCATACCATGTGTGTATAGGCTTAACATCTTAACATATCATAAAGCTTATATATGAACATGCATATCCTAATTCAATCTTCCACACGTGTGCTGGTGCTTTGATTGACTGCAAACCTCTGTTTTGTTCTGTCTTCCATACTTAGCTATTTCTGTCTTCCAAGTTTTCTTGACAAAACTTTGTATGAATTTTTTTCCATAATGACAACACAAAATAAGTCATAATTACTCTGATTGTCAACTTGCCAACACACACACACACACACACACACACACACACACACACACACAGTATACATTTTTCTAAATGTTATACATCAAACAAAAATTAGAATATATATATATATATATATATATATAGACAATTCTACAAATGGATGTTTTCCTCTTACTTAAATATTAAATATAAAAATTAGTTTTAAAATAGACAACTATGCAAAGTAAAAATTTTGGTACATTCCACATTTAGGGACAAACCTGTTTTCTGCTATATATATATTTGCATGCTTAAATTTTAAAAGAGCATATTTTATATATATATATATATATTTGTCCCTAAATGTGGAATGTACCAAAAATTTTACTTTGCATAGTTGTCTATTTTAAAACTAATTTCCAGGTTTAATATTTAAGAGGAAAACATCCATTTGTAGAATTGTAAATCATGTACATGCATATACAAATTTTATTGAGAAATTTATATTCTAAGTAAAGAAATGCATAAGAGGATGTAAAAATTTATACAGAAGGGCAAGTATTCAATATTCTAAATTTTTTCTAAAGAATATTACATTTCTTTCCACCTAGTTTTCTCTCTATTCTCATTTCATTGTTGCTGTAAATTTCATTTTTATAGAAAATAAAGATAATGCTAAACCAAAAACTTCAAATACACTTTCATAGAGCTTTCTAAGATACATTACTTGTACATTCACAATACTCTTTTGTTTACATGCAAGGCTCTCTACCAAGAGAATGCAAGAAACTTTTAGCCTTCAAGGCTTATTACAATAGTCCTGAAATAATGATTTCTCCACCTTCTTTCCTTCAATTTTGACTTTAAGTAACTTCAAGAGAAATATGCAAAAAGAAGAAATAAACTAGGAGACCATGGGAAGCCCACCTCCCAGCCTAGGCCTCTAAGAGGACACCGCTAAGGTTGGGGAAACAAACAAAGGTGGGTTACAAACATGCTAACAAAATAGCAATAACAAAAATGCAAACTCACACAATACTCCCAACCAAGGCATTCACAATGGGTCACACATTGTCCCTAAAATGGGGTGAAGTGGACCACATACCCTATGGGGAGAAGACCAAACCCAAAAGCAAAAATAAAGCCATCAGAAGGCTTAAAAAAACATTTCCTTAACATATTTCTCATATTCCCATACACCCTTATGACTCCCATGGATACAAGTCAAATACAACACCCTTATGACCCCCAAGAAAGAAATAAGGAATGGATTAATGGAGCCCATACTCCATGATTTCTCCCTCTCCTCCTTGAGGAGAGACTCTACACCCATGGGTTGTCAAAATCCTTCACCCCCAAGGCTGCTCTTCCCTCCCAAGGGTGAGTGTACCTTGAGACTAGCATTCACAATAAAAACCAAAGAATACACTGCAATAACATTATTCACAAAACAACATTGAAATAAAACACAAGACATTCATATCTTCAATTCTCAAACATACTAGCATGCTACATTCTTCTTTTCATTACAACTTAAGACAAACAAAGAGTAAGATGCATGAGATTGACCAACCTAAGTCCAAGATTATGTCAACAAATCTTTTGAAGATCTCCCTTAAAGCCTAAGTCCTCCTTTTCCAAGCTTCACCAATTCTAGTCAAGTATCTAAGTTAGAGACTGGGTGTTCAAACTCTCCAACATAGAGAGTCACCACTAAAAAGGCCACTAGAAACTCATGGGGAAAAGGAAAGCCTCTCATTGGTTTCTCTTCCCTAATCTTCTTACAGCTTCCTAAAAATGGATCCAAAAATGGAAACTCAAAAAGGTAGGAAAATTCTTTGCACCTAAATGGAAGGGTGGTCTATCCAAGATCATGCTTCCAAAAGTTGATTTTCGTCCATCTTGAAAATCCAAATTTTGCAAGGGTCTTTTGATCAACCAAGGGTTATCCTAGATTTAAAAATGACTCTTACCCATTGGTATAGCAAGTGGGCTACCTTAAAATGACCCTAACACACCCCTAGGCACTTTTCTAACCCTCCAAAAGTCCACTTAAAGCATACTCATGAAATTGAATTGAAATGACCACACCTCCAGCTCTCTAACCAAGGAATGCACATGAGGATCTACTATGGTACTAACCTAGGTAGGTGGACACCCAATCCCCAAGTGGACATGTCATGGTCCTAAGTACATACAAAAGTGTCAAGTGACAAATACAAATACTTACACATCACTAGACACATGGCATATCCACTTGAGCATAAGCACAAAGAATTAAATATGAAAATAACATTTATGAACTAAATTCAATCAATCAAAAATTTATTTTTAAAAATTAAATCATGATACAACAAGGTCTTGTCTCTCATTAGATGCAACCTTGGATTTAGCTCAATTCACATATACCTATGTTTGGTTCCCCAGATTTAATAATGGTCTCATACCTGCACACTAAATCCAAATATCAGTAGCCCAAGGAGATAAAATATGCTTCATAAAGAAATAAACAATATTCAAAACCTTAAGGAAACATCTACATACCAAATTTTATCACCTAATATCATAAGCAATAATAGTTTTATTTAAGCATATAACATAAAGTAAGATTCATATTGCATGATAACTCAATTAAATGTCAATTTCTAATAATTCTCATATCATAACTAATCCATCACATAATCATAATGTTTTCCCAAACCAAATTTCTCGTAATGAAAGATCCATAATAGAAACATAATATAGTCCATCGTGTGCATCATAAAGTAACATGTATCCAACAACCAAAATGATCAATCCATGACATAAAGCATAAAATCCAAAGTGCATCAAAATATAATGTATCATGTGCTAAGTCTATCATAGGCAAAAATTTGGAAAGCTACGATGGGCTCGAGGTGAGGCCTCACATAGTCCATTAGGGTTATTCACATAATAAAATAAAATTTCCAAAGAGATGATCATATCATGAGTACATAACTATGATATAACAATAATCATGAAGAAATATGTCTAACAATATAGAATCATCACATACGAAGACCTAATCATTAGGAAGACCTGGAATCATAATCATTGATACAAAGAATCACTTGCATAGAAATCACATATTTTTTTTAGGTATCCATCCTAACAAATAAGATCCTAAAATATCATCATCATCAACTGGTGGTCATATATCAAAGAGATAAAAGCATTAATAAGTACAACATTTTCAAACTAGATTAGAATAGAATGAGTTAAACAAGTACCTCAAACATATACATGTCAACAAAAGTAGCACTAAGATACCTTCAACATTACCAGAGGCATATTAGGGTTATAGAGGTATTACATCCTCCCCCCTTAGGTTCAACTTACTCCTAGAAGTTGAAAAAATAGAAATGGAAACATATAACACATTAGATCTTAAATACATTGTAACCAATATCACAGGTATAACCGATCCTTGGATCCATTTACTATATAGAGAATTATCTGCATAACATGGTTAGGCATAATATATATATATATATATATATCAATCAATTTTACTATCATCATCTAGGATAACTTTAACTTGATCAAACATTAGTATGAATAAAACTTTCACTTTAATTAGAAAGTAAGAACCAAGGTAAATAGCTTGAACCACTCAATTTTTCTTAAAATATATAAAAATGTTACAATATCTATCTCTTTTCAACACATATAAATCAAAATTCATAAAACATGGTAATACTTTCATCTAACACAATGATACATTTCTCTCTAAAATACAACACTGAGCATATCCAAATATGCTTTATAAACAATCATATCAGTCCACATCAATGGGATTACACATCACAAGGCTCAGGAGTGGACATGCCTCTCTAGACAAGCTCTCACTCTAGGGTACAATACCAGTCTCATCTATATCTAGAATCCATAATCCACAATCAATACCTCACTTGTTGGATTGTTGGTGTCTTGGGCCATTCACACGAAGGCCCTCCATACAAGTCCATGTGTCATATCCCTTGTTTTTGTAAGGTGGTTAGCCTCCAAGGAAAAGATACCACACATAGGAAGGTAGTGGATACTAGCTACATAAAACCCTCACATACCCCCATCCTCAAGGGTTCCCTGTGTCTTCTTCCTCATATACACTGACCAAGTCTACCTCATGTGTCTTTAGTGAGGAATCACAACACAACATAAGACCAACATTACAAAACACAAAAAAAATCTAGTTTAGCCACCAAAGTTCATAAATAATAGAAAGTGAATTATCAATATCAGCAATAATATAAGAAGAATCCAAGATATTAAAACAATAAATTATGTGCAAGATAAATTTCACAAGTTGTGGCTAAAATATCACAAAAAAAGATGAGAAAATTTTTGGTCTACACAAACAAAGATAAAAATAACCATAAATTTCACATCACATCCTAGTGTGAATATATATATCAACCTCACGAGGAAGGAGGGAACAACGTCTGGCTACCGCAATATCCCCTCATGTGGTTGGGCCCAGTAAACACTACCCACATGCAATGGGGGGTTCACCTTGGTAACTCCCCCTCATCAAGTGGTGCAAAATGAACATGCCAACACACCTAACATGACCATACACCAAGTGGTCGAGAAGGCACACTGTGGTCGTATGTAACATGGAATTGTTCCTTTTAGAGTAAGCACGTGCATGACACACCCTATATATCAATGTCTCTCATAGATCACCGCTATAACCAGAGGTATATATGGATAGGGCCCACCCATATGTCTATCGTATCTATACAACCGAGCATCCATTGGTGCCCTCTACAAGCATGCAAGCGTCTCCAATTTTCTCTACATCAAGTAGGAAAAGATACATACATATAATGAACCTTCATGTTACTATGTATATGACATCATGTTCTCGAGCTCAGATTCCTACCATCAGTAACACAACATCATCACCTCACACTATATTAGAACATCAGTGGGGTGTGACATCATATGCCTTACATCATGTTGGAACATGTGTGAATATGGTATCTATCACAAGATGGGCTAAAATAAATCTCCCTCCACATGATGGACAACATAGAAATGTACATATCCATAAATCATATATCTACTCATAGAGGCTCATATCGAGTACTGGTATTATACTAAAGAACTATAGGGATTGGGATAAACTATTATGAACCACATGTATGGGTCCATCATAAGGGGAAGCATTTTTTAGAATTATATGATGTGCCCAATGACTGAGAGTGGGGGGTGAATCATGAATCAATAAGACTTAATCCTTTTAATCCATAATTAGATTAGCTTATTTGTTTTCATGCATATAACTTTAAAGTAAAGAATTAGATGCAACACATAACATAATATTTGGTTACCCAGAAACCTTTCAAAAGAAAGTAAAACTCGGGTGGGGATGATACCCATAATATTTAGTACTATAGTATAAATTTAGCTTGTTAAAGCTTACAATGACCACTTTTAATGGTCTGCCCTGTTAGGAGCATAGAAAGGACTGTTAGGTCCACCTTGTTAAAGGATTTTGTACAATACAGTGAGTAATGCAACTTTGTTAAGAGATTTAGAGAAAGGATTGTTAGGTCCACCTTGTTAAAGGATTTTGCTGATCCACCTGTGAGAATGAACCAGTTGATGATCTACTCTGTGCAACTGTGATTGCTGAATAAGATCCTTTGAAATATAACTGATCACCTAAATGTGATAGATAAGTCTCTACTATCCTGAATACTTCTTCACTTAACTCAAACTTCCATTCACATAATCATATCATCTTCTGATTATACATTCATACTATATACATATTCTTCCTTACTACATTTGGATAAAAAAACTATCTTACATATATATATTTATCCAACAAATACCTGTGTAAGTTAGCTTGCAATAAACAAATATATATATTTAACAATATATGCAAAGCCGGCTTCAAATTGTCACTCGGGTCCAAAAGAATACTTAGGTGAAAAACTATCACTCGGGCAATACTGAACACTCGAGCGATACTGTCTACTCAGGTAACACTATGTACTCGGGTAACACTAAATGACTAAGTGTTTTGACACTGATTAACAACATGTCTTTCCATAGGGTCTACAACATTGATTACTCTCTTCCCTTTAGTAGTGGAAGATAAGGTCACTTCACACCGCCATTATATGTACACCACATAACTACCCAAGGAAATGGTGATGCTACTAGCCCTCCACATATTGACTTACCAACACCCATGGGCTAGCAATCAGTAGGGTAACAAGAAAGCAAGAAACACATGAGTGGTATGGTTCTCCCATACCTTTATCCAAAACATAACTTTCGTTGATGGGCACATGTATTGCACCAATACATGACACTTAAATAATTATTGGTTATACACAACACCCAACATAAGCAGTGGAATTGGTTTTATCATGTTTAAAAGGGAGTACACAATAACATCATATATTATCGATATCTTCCAATTTTTCCCTTTTCACAATTTACATTGTTTCTACCTGGTACAAAATACTAATGACATGTTTAATCACATTCTACCTTTTCATGGAAATGTGCCAATATCCAATGTACACATATCAACCTCAACATTTCACATAATATAACATCTATCTAAAATATAACTCAAACTTATATAAAATAAGGCACAAAGAACAATGATACATTATGTCACTCTTTTATTTCTTCAAGAGTCATTGAATCAACACACATTTATTCTAATTAAGAAAAGGAACCAATAAACTTGTACTACACATGAATTAGTCACACAAATAATCATTATAAACCATTATGGACATACGCTTTTCACCCAAACAAGGACACAAAGAGTGGACCAAGTATCATCTTTTCAAATAAATGAATTAGCTAGGTACTTCCATTACACATGATAAATCCATCCAAGAAGGACACATCAAACCATATTGACATTTTAAAGACACTAGTATTTACTAACATGATGATTTCAATACCTATAAGGAAATACATTGTGTAATGACCTAAAAATGGTCATCTAAACCCTAGACCCCCAATCTTGATCTCCTATCAAGAAACCCTAAATTTGATTATCATAAGTTCTAAACCCCAAAGGCAATTCATCACTTTCATTCTGATCTGACCTGAACCCTAGGTCCTAATCTATCATCACACTTGATTAATTAATTAATTCTTAAAAATCACAAAACATTAGCAAATAAACCTTATGTTATTTATTTAATTAATATCCTGATTAAATAAATAGCTAATTATCAATTATATATAAAAAGGAATTAAATATTAATTAATAAAGTCAAAAACTACAATTTAGAATCTTTTAATTATTTAAAAATGCATTTGATTTCATCATTTTAGTTAACCGAATCTTGAAATGGAAATAATCCTGTCATGTTCAGTTAACTCCGTCTAGTCTACTTCTCATTTTGGAAATAGTCCAATTAACTGAGATTGGATTTTGGAAGTTTTGTGAATGACTAATCAGTCAGTTCAGTCAACTGACTCTCTCAACCAATCATCTTTTGTGCACATGGATTGTGCTTCTTGAAATTGAATCATGTCCACTCTTCAACTTTCGATCTTGACCGTCGATTCGAGAGAGATTTATATAAAAAAGAGCATGTTTTTCCTTCACAAAGGATCAGGTTTTTTAGTATTGTTATTATGTGGAATTGTGTTTATTTTATCATTTGAGCATTTATCATTTAGCATTGCTAGATTGTTTATTTTAGTTTCAAATCATTTTCAATTACAAATCTTAGATCACACTTCATTTTGGGTATTAAAATCGACTATAGCTAATCTTTGGATTAACAAAAAATTTCACTTGTATATCATATAGGTTAATTCATCTTATTAAATCCTTTGTTTAGAAGAGGTCTAGTCACTGGGTTTGCAATGACCTGAGAGAAAACCTAAAATCTTTCCTATTAGAAGGAAATAAGTCAATTTCGGCTAATCCCATTGTTCTTAACTTGATTTATTGCTTTCATTAGATTATCCTTGTAAGGAATTTTTTAAATGTGTGTCATAGGTATCCATAGCACATTTTCACACGCAAATTTTTTAGAGTTTCAGATTTTTGTTTCGTTCTCTTATTTTCTACAGGCTCGTATGAGTTTCCATACTTGGCAGCACGAGTTAGGATGAATACTCATATGGGAACTAGTATATTATCATATTGGAGATAGTACATAATCATATGAATATGTTTCTTTGATTTTCAAAAATAGTAAACATTTCAATATTTCTGAGATTTTGACTAGTTATTGTTTCTATTTTCCTATTTTTTACAGCTTGACCATGGTTTACAGGTTGTTGTTGAAGAGTTTGATTAAAAATAATTATTTTCAAGTCATTGACAAAGTTATAGAATATCAAACTACTGAAAAATTTCTCTTGCAAGTTTCCTTGATCACAGATCAACCAAATATTCTATTTATTATTTTGATAAATTAGGAACCTTGCATGCTAGACTTTCTAAAATGAACATGTCTTTTGTGTTTTAGGAATGCAAATAATGTTAGGAGATTATTCTTTTTCCCTTCCAGGGATGATCAGAAATCCAGAAACATTTTTTTCATTTGTCATTTGCATGATTACCTTTTAGAGGGCCTGTCATAGTGGGAAAAAAGCAATCACCCTATGAGAACAACCCAAGTGAGTATAGGCTAACGCCAAACTACTTCAAATCTATATAAAAAAAATTGCTTCCTTGAGACCAAAGTCTCAGAAGATGGATGTAAGTATTTGAGCTTATACTCAGCTCTCGTCTAACACATAGCAGGGTCTTTGGGTCACAATCACGCATTAAGAATTTTGGTTCTAAGGTGCTCTATGGGGTTAGCAGCCTCAATCGCACTTGTGTAGACACAAATGATACATTCAAATGAAGTTCCTTACTAAATTCCATTAGAATAGTAGCCAAAAAACTTCTAATTATTTATATAGGCGTTGTGAGACACACATGCCTAAGAAACCTCTCATATACCCCTTATTTTGAGATAGTAACTTTATCAGGGTTCTCAGATCTTGAGAATTTTGAAGCTTGGTAGGGTCGAGAAGTGTGTGTGTTGTGGAGGGGAGCCAGTGTTTCCAAGCTTTTATGTGTCCAAAATAAATGGGTATTCTATTTTAAGAGGATTCAAACAAGTATTGTCTTGGCCAGCCAAATAGCTATAAGATTTTTCTTATTGTTTTTGTTATCTTACTTCACACTGTTGGAGATTTACTTTTGGTAGCTAGTTGATTGTATGTTTGTCGTTGATGACAACATATAATATACAACAGTGTTCTATATGTACTTATTATAATGATTGTATCAAGCCTTGCATGGTTATATTCATGTTTTAGACATGTTTTTTATGTTTTGTTCATACACGCAGACTCCGATATGAAGTTTTAGTTGTGTTGTGTAATTGTGTTATGTGGCAGTTACAGTTTCTGTAGTTTGTTTATACAGAGCTGACATATTGCATTGGTTTTTGAGTTGCACCTATCTTCAGGATATCCATGTGTATATTCAAGTTTAGTTATGATTTGATAATAGTTATCTAAAGGTCACAAACATGTTTCAACAAGATTGTAAAGTTAGAGTTAATTTGGTGAGGCCGACTTAGTGAAGTGTTGCGTCTATTCAGTTTATATTGCATGGTTGTAATTATGCTTGCGTGATTATTAAAGCCGACAAGGATGTTATGAAGAGTTGTCTAACAGGTCCCTTGATCTTATACTTTGAGGAAGATACTTATAGCAATTCATTTGTGGAATGCTAAGTGTGACTGATAAGAAAAGATACAGGAAAGTGCAGAGCAGAATATCAGTTGAGTTTCATTCATCAAGGATCTATGTGAATAATAAGTGAAAGATTAAAATACACTGGAACTAATCAAGATAGTAGGTCTACTCTACAGTTCATCATCAGATATAGTGCATATTTGTTCTTCAGAAGGTTGTAGCCTTCACCATTAAAGAAGTGAGCTTTTGGACAATGAGTCCTCACCCTTAACCGAGTTATTTGTAAAAGACTCCTAACAAGGTCAGACCCTTAACCAGGTCACTATACTTATTGCATTTTAAACAACAACTCCTAACAAGGTTGCAAGATCTTCTAACAGGGATTATTATAAACAAGTATAGTTCATTGTGGGTGTTAATTCCCACCAAGGTTTTTACCATTTGGTTTCCCCGTAACCAAATTGTGGTGTT
>MU225300.1:353789-431211 GCA_018584345.1 Thuja plicata | reverse complement strand
AATCTTCTTTCATTGCAACATAAACAACTTCTATATCATTGTCATCAGAATTATCAGTGTCATTGTCAGAAGTTTCTTCAGCAATATAACAAGATTTCTTACCTTTGTCTTTGTAGTCCTTGTATTTCCTGAAGTCTCAGTCATCCTTTCTGTCTTTGTAATCCTTGTATTTATTGTCCCTTCTTTCATCTTTTTCATTCTTGTCAGGACATCTAGCAGCTATATGACCAACTTTGTTGCATGAAAAAAAAATAATAGGAAGTTTACCTCTATATTTTCCTTTTCCTCTGGATAATCTTTTTGCCATGAGTGCTTCAAGTTCTTCAAGATCATCATCAGAAGTGTCACTATCACTGTCCATGTGTTTCTTTCCTTTCTTATATTTATTGAGGACCAGATATCATCTAAAAGTAGAATCAATCCCTTGTGGATTATAGTTATCATAATTTGACATTTCAAATGCAGCGAGTCTTCCTATTAGATTTTCTAGATTCAGATTATTGTTAGGAGTACATCTCAATTCTTGAATTGCAGAAACTCTAATAGCATATACATGAAGTAAAGTTCTTAGTACCTTGCTCATAATAGTGTTCTCATAAATTATTCCATTAGCCCCTCTAATGGCATTTACAACTTCTTTTATTCTACCATAGTACTGAATGACATTTTCACCTTCTTGCATTTTCATCTCATCAAACTTACCTCTTAGACTTTCTAATTTAGCCCTTAACACATTTGTGTCTCCACCATAGACAGTTTCAAGTTTGTCCCACATCTCTTTTGCATTTATGCATCTCTTTATATCATCAAACTCAGAATAGCTCAATGAGGAGGCGATCTCCAACATTGCTTGATTGTGCTCTTGCTTTTCTCTTAGTTGTACACCTAAGAGAGGAGCAGTAGGTGGTACATAGTCATGTTCAATAAGTCTCTTAGCATCATCTCCAATACCAGCCAAATGTAGTTTCATCAAGCTCTACCATGTAGGGAAGTTATCTTTTTTTAGCTTGGGAACCTCCTTCTTATACATCTTGATCTTTTCACTCCAAGTACCTTCAAACTATTTTCAGGAGACCAATGCTCTGATACCAATTGTTAGAATGAATTTAGAATAAATGAGAGGGGAGGGGTCAATCAGTTATCCTTAGGTCTAGATGTAGCAAATAAAAACTTTATGTACTTCAGATCTACTCGGCAGCAGTAACATAAATCAACAACTTTAATCATGCAGTTTACTGTCAATTGAAATTAGCTTGTAGTAACATAACAATAAAGAAAACTATAAGCATTCACACAAGTATTTAACATGGAAACCCAATATGGGAAAAACCACCAGTAACATGCTACCAAGTTTTCACTCTTCTGAAGTGATGCCCTGTGAGGATCCAACCCTGTGAAAGGTTACAATAACACACTGCTAGGTGTGACCTAGTTAAAGGATTTAATCAACCTGTCAGGAGTGGCCTTGTTAGAGGACTTAGAACATTCCAATCTAAATATCACCTTGTTAGAGGATTTATACAAATAACTGTTAAGTCAACCTTGTTAAAGGATTTAACTGATACAATGGTAAGAAAGTAATCAGCATTTTGTGATCAATCTTTAATTAACATTACATATCCCAATAAGATCAACTAAGTTAGCCAGAAATCTCAAATCTCATCATTAATCCAATTACTGCAAGTTGGCCAACATCACTATTTCCACTTGGCAATTTCAATGGTGCTCGGCATTGAGAAAAAATTTTCTCATCACAAGCAACTTTACTTGGTACAAGCAACTTTTCTCATCATAAGCAACTTTGCTCGGCACAAGCCAAACTTACTCAGTACAGAACAGCTAGAAAAACTATCTTTGAAAGATAAAAAATGAATTACTTTGCCAGAGTGCCAACTGATCAAGTACCCTTTGAATTGCCTTAACTCAACCATTCAATTGGTCTTCTTGTTAAATCTTCTTCATTATCAATAGATATGGTACTCAAACAGATAGCAATAGTCTCACCAGTAAAGGTTTGACATCAATGACAAAAATAACAATTGCTTGCATTGTCACTTTCCAACAGTGTTTTCCTCGCCCATGCTTGAGTGCTAGTATAGACTAAGATGGAGGATGAGATGATTCTTTTTTCTTTGAGAGGTGTGTGTCTGGCATAGTTAATGGATTTATCAATTTGAGAGGTCATTAATGCCATGTATGGTCACTTAAGTGACGGGATCCATTGGGATTTCTAGGAAAAAACTTATGGGTTAGGCGTACATGATGACACCTTCCTTTACACAGTCTAGATTTCCTACATGTGTCAGTTGCCTCTGGATTAGTGAGTCTTACCTTTCATGATTTATAGTACATGTGGAATTCGAGAGATATTAGGATCCCTTTCTTAGCGGTTACTTGCTTATTGGTTTTGGATATCTGAGTGGGGTCTATTGTTATCTCCTCAGCATGGTGTGGTGGACCTTTGTGGTTCCACATGGATAGGTGGTAGTGATTCTTTATCCATTGAGATTCGACATCCTTTTTCTAGTGCTTAAGTGTCCTTTCAAGATGAGCTCTTTGTATTCCTTCATTAGTGATTATGTACTTACCTTTCATTATTGTAAATCTTGTATTAGAGTATCGCATGTGATACCTAATCTGATATTGTATATTAAGTAGATTAGAGTGATTACCACATACCTTGTGACATATGCAGTGGATGTGAGTTTATGTGGGTATTCATGGTTATCCATGAGGGTTGTATATATAGTTTTGTAAGTTGTAATTATTATATCTATTCAAATGGAATTTTTTGTTATGTTTATTAGTTGTGTTTCACTTTATGTAATTCAATGTCATAGAACCCTTGATTCTTGTAATCTATGTGAGTGTATGTTATGTGCATAAATGGTATTTTCTCCTGCATCAATGTATGTCTCTTTTTGTAAACTTTAGAAAAAAATTATTCAGCAAACTTAGTATCATGTTCTAGGTTAATCTCTCTTTAGTTCCCTGGCGGGGTGTTACACTCCACATAATACTCCTAAAAGGGTAGATCATCAGAAGTGATCAAATTGTAAGCCTTAACCTACCCCTTTCAATCTGCAGATAGTGAAGTTTTTGTGGGTATCATCCCCACCGCAGTTTTCACCTTCTAATAGGGGTTTTCTATGTTACCATATCTTGTGGTATATGTCATTACATTTCATAAATGCTTCTATGAATTTTTACATGTTTGTTAAGTTTATGAATTAATATGACTTACACAAAGATAGGATAGAACATATGGTTGGTAATACAATGGATTACTAAATGGATAAAGGTTAAAAGAGATAAAAGGTTTTACAGGTACCGATTCACCCCTCCCCTCTCAGTACATACTTCCCATTATTTCCAACAATTGGTATCATACCTAGATCTCTTATTTGGAAAAGTTTAAAGACTTAAGAGAAAAGATCATACAATGGAGAAGTGCAGGCTTGACAAGAGTATTGAGAATCGGAAGCTATAAATTTAGATCTTCTATGAGCAGTATAAAGAAGCTAGAATCAAGATGAGAGAGTTGTTGGATGAAAGAAAGATCATGGCATCTTGTTTTAATGAAACAGACTATCATGCAGAAGAGATCCCTGATCTATTTGAGTCTTCAGGATCTACAACTAGAAAAGCATCAGACACGTCTGAAGAAAGCATCAGAAGTTTTAATGAAATCAATCAACATCTGGCTAGACAAGTAAAATCTTTGCAAATCAGTCAAGAGACATAGATGGTAAGAATGATTGATGTCATGAACAATGATATACAAGCTGAGCAAGAAAGAACACTAGATATCGATTAAAGGATGAAGATTACAGAAAAGCTACAAGAGAAAGAGTCATAAATACAAAGACTTACTAAACATCATCATGAGATCACAAATCAGATTATTCTTATGAGTTAGGAGGCAAACATAATGAACATAGAACTCATTGAATGAATAGCAGCTATCGGTGAGCTAAGAAAAGAAAATAAAAAGCTGAAACATGAAGTAAGAATTGAGAAACAACACAATGACATGATCAAGAGAGCTAAAGAAAGCACCAAAAGGATGGATGATTTTTTGGATGGACAAAGAATATTCAACAACAATACCGGACTAGGGTATACTAAAAATGAAGAATCACCAAACCAAGTTGATCTAAAGAATGTCTACACAAATCTGAGACCAAGAAATATGACATGCAATCACTATGGAAGGCCTAGCCACACATTAAATGTATGCAGGAGAAAAATAAAAGGTATTCCTAAATCCACATCTTCATTCATAGGAATTTGTTATAAATGTAACAAGAAAGGACATAAAGCATATAAATGTAAATCTGAGGTGAAACAACCAAAGAAGGAAACCTACATGGACAAATATTGTCGTACTTTCAAAATGCATGGGGACACATATCTTGAATGCAGGAAGAACAAAAAGCAAGCATGGAAGCCTAAAGATCAAGAATATGTTTATCAACCAAAAAGATTCGGTAACTCATATGTTTGGGATTATGACACATGGGAAAACTTTACAACATGTGGAAGATTTGGTCACATAGTTGCAAACTGTATGAGACAATGGAAAAAAATTCTAGGAGCTGGACTAACCCCACAATGGCATGTCTACACTATAATAAAGTTGGTCATCTAAAGAAGGACTACAAAGACTGAGTGATAGAGACTAGCACCATTGAAGACATTAGGGAGATGACATACAAAATTTGGAGGAAAGCTACAAACACTGATGAAGATGGACCAAGAAATGCATTGGTGACACCTTATCCAATGGATCTGGTGACATCACCACCCCCACCTAAGAAGAACAAGTAAGTATGGAATTGCATTATACCAAGTTACATCTTGCATCAGTTCCATTATACATAGTTAAAATACCAAATCAGCATGATTAAAGATGCACTATGGTATTACTTGTAATGATTCTGTAAAAACAATCCATCGGTTTATACATACCAAAATGCATCGGTGTACATACAGAGATAATTTGTCAATACTTACTGAGAATCGATAGTTAACGTATAAAGATAAGTTGCTAAGTGTAAACTGAGATCTGTCGGTAATCATAACAGTTGGCATGTTCTCTTCACCATACATCAAAATCTGTCAGTGAATGTAACAAGTTGACAGCTGCCCCAAACCACTGCATTCTCACTCAGAATGTTATTTTTGTATCACCGACAACTCTATCTTCACACACTAAGAAGTGGTTGAGCATTTATGACTTAACATAGGGAAAAGTCTCTAAATAGATGGTGAAAGGGTTTCATTATTCACACAATGACTAGAGTGAAGAAGCCAAGCAAAACCAGAGCACAAAGCGACCAGATTGTAGAGAAACTCCAACTCTATTCATAGTAATCACAAAGATTCCCAAAATTCAAAGAAGGTTAAAGTAAGTAACAACAATCACCGAGAGCTCTATTTTTTATTTATGAGAAAAAGCCCTAAATTTTGAAATGATGGCATCAACTTCAAGAGCCTCCAAGATCAAGAATGATAAGAATAATAAGGTCAATCTAATCAATAATTCCACTTGTGAAGAACCTTATTACAAGATCTATCCTAAGGTTGCTTCACAACTTGACAACACTAGTGCATTTTCCAGTATACTAGCTAGGGTTTTACTTGTTGAAGATGTCAAAGTGTACATTCACTGCAAGATCACAAAAATCGG
Source organism: Thuja plicata (assembly GCA_018584345.1). Taxonomy (NCBI): domain Eukaryota; kingdom Viridiplantae; phylum Streptophyta; class Pinopsida; order Cupressales; family Cupressaceae; genus Thuja; species Thuja plicata. Next base: position 425,519 of record MU225300.1, on the reverse strand, counting down.
AGACCTGGAAGTTGAGAAAGCTTACAAGAAGCTTTGCGATGATGATGGAACTATCAAAGAAGAACATAAGCACATTGAAGTAAAAGGGCTCACACATGCCCTACTATACCTAAAGGAATTCAAGACCGAATGGATCCAGTTAGTACTGAGAAAAATACATGATCAAAATATGTGGTTGGATGAGCCAAAACTGATAACCAGGGATGTTATACACATTGTTACCAATTATCCCATAACTGATAAAGTAAAGGCACTAAAGCACCCTCCTAAAGTTGACATTAAAAAGAACATAGGAGCATAATGGGATGGAAGAGGATTAAAGGTATCCAACATCAAAGCTAATGAAATGAAATTTGGAGCATGTGTCTTAGGATACAAGTTCTTTCAGGCTAGTAGGATGAACAATATTGCATCTGGAGCAGTGGATACAACATACAAAATTGTCAAGAAGGGACTACAGTTGGATCTATCAGAACTTCTGCTAAGGCAATTAGATGAGAAAATGAAGACAATAAGGACTGCAAAGTCCAACTCATGTAAGTTTGGTTCACTTGTCATGTGCATATTTTTCTATTTTCAATAATCTTTCCCATCTATAGGCAATGTGAAATGGGACACTACATAACCAGTGACCACATAGCCTAGTGAGTTCATCAAATCATTAGGAGAAAATTTTGAATCAGTCATGGATGAATAATTTGTTGGATTGAAAGAAAGAATGCAGAAGATAGTGAGGATTCCAAAGAAATTAATAGAAAAGTACAAAACTAAAATATGTTTTATGGTGGACACTGACTACACCTATATCAAGCTAGTTGTACTGAGGACAACATGGCTGGCACCACTTGACTATGAGGTTAACATAGATCAAGCATCAAATTCTATTGAGGCATTGATAAGTGAACCATTGGATAAATCACAACCCAAATTTGAAACTTATGAGGAAGCCAAAGAAAGGATAAAAACTGGCTTAGTTGTGAAAAAGACTAACAAAAGAAAGATAAAATGGTTTAAGTCTTTGAAGAAAAAGTTGTTGGTAACCAAAGAGGAAATATAACAGACAGAATAAACTGAGGGTTAGTCACCCATCAATGAAGCTAAGAAGGAGAGTGACTCAGAATCCATAGATTCTGACACACCACCTCCACTACCATCAAAGAAACCAAGGACTACTGTTGCATCTAGGAATAGGAGTCAGACAGCAAAGGATGAAAGTCCTTCACCAATCAAGAAAGGTCAAGTGAGGACCTATAAAAGAAAGCCTCCTACTGAGAAAAAGGCACCATTAAAGAGAAGAAATTTCCTCCAAACTAAGGAAGACATAGAGGACATAGAGTAGGATGAACAATTTGTACAAGCTGAGAAGAGAAAAACTCCTGAAATAATTGATGAGCTATGTGAATCTATCATTAAGAGAGGTACAGTGAATTATCACAAGATTAAAAATTGGCTAACTCTAGACACCGAGGAAAAAAATAAGGTAGAAGAGGCAATTATCACAATGATGAGTGCATTCAAATATGTCCCAATACAATTGGTAGACAAGATGCCAAAAGAACTTATGAATAGATTGTCGACAAGGTGGACTTATGCTCTTAGTGCAGGAGCACCCTCAAGTTCATCCATTACAAGCACATCAATGGACCCAAACATAAAGGAGGGAATTGAGGACAACAGGAGTTAGGGGATTGGTCAAGAGCCCTAGCTTGGAGGGTGTTATTGGTGGATGGATTAGAGAGTTTGAGGGTGGTCAAGACTTTTTTTGGTGGAGTTCCAAGTAATTTTCCTTCAAGAATCCATATTTTCTCCTTGTAGCCCTATGTAGGCTTAGGTGTCTACATTGAGTCTCAGAGATACTTTGGCATGGGATTTGTGTTTCATTGCATCTAAAATTGGTGTCTATAATTGGTAGAACCCTTGTTCCATCCCTAGATTAATTGGTTCTAGTTGTGTCAAATTGTTACCTTAAGGGTGTTGAAGATTGGGCAGAAGACCTAGTCTTGTCATTGTGGGTTTTTGGAACTCTTTAGTAGAGCCCTAGATTGTATGGGAGTAAGGGGTACTGTGAAGCCCTAAGTGTTAATTTTGGTATATTTTGGGGCTCTAATCCAAGTGGTATCAGAGCAACTAGTAGATATCTGGAAGAAGACAAGTTGTAACCATGGGAGATGGTGGTGAAGAAAGTGAACTTCCTAATAGGCTATTAAACATAGAACTACTGAGAGTAGTGAAGGAAAATGATGTGGAGAGTAAGTTGGTGAGATAGGAAATGGAAAGACTCAAGGAAAAATTTAAGAGAGGGAGTAGTGGAAACTCTAGAATTGAAGAGGAGGGGAGTGATGGAGAGACCCCTTGGTAGGAGGATGAAGAAGAAGTCCCTCTAGAACAGAGGCTGCTCTTGAAGACTTTGAAATCCATGGAAAGAAGGACCATGGATACTAAACTTGATCTACCTATCTACAATGGGAATATGGATCCAAAAGAAGTAATGGATTGGATTAATGCACTCACTAGTTTATTTGAATGTGAGGAGATACCATAGCATTAGAAGGTTAGGATAGAAAAGTCCAAGTTGAAGGGATCTGCCTTAACTTGGTGGAACTTCACTCAAGAAGAGAGGGTGAAGATGGAAAAGAATATAGTAAGCACTTGGAACAAGATGGTGACCTTGGTGAAGGAAGTCTATGTGCCAGAAGATTGTGAAGCTCAACTTCATAAGAAGAGACAAATTTTAAGACAGAAGGAGATGGATATCTCAAGTTATACCGAAGAATTCCATAAAATTTCCATGAAATCTAAGTTAGTAGAACTAGAGAGTTTCAAACTTGCTAGATATATATAGGGGTTGAGGATAAACATCCAAGATGAATTGAGTTTATGATCCACTACTACTATCCAAAATTTTTATCAATTAGCACTGAAAGTTGAGGAAAAACTCAAGAGGAGACAAGAGAAAAGTGGAAGAGGTAGAGGCCAAAGAGACTTTGGAAGTAGAGGAAGAGGGACCAGCAGTGGTAGAGAGAAAGCTCCTATAAATTTTGGAGAAACCAGTCATAGAGAGGGTAATCAAGAGAACTCTTTTGGAGAAAGAAGTTCTAGAGACTCTTATAAAGGAAGAAGAGGAGATTCAAGGGGAAGGTTTGGAGGAATAATTTCAGGACCTCCAAGGTGTTATAGATGTAATCAACTAGGGAACTTAGCATCCAAGTGTCTAGAGAAGGCAAGCAATCAAGCAGAGAGAAGGGAAAACATGGTTAGAGAAGAAGAGAACCAAGGAGACAATGCACATGGTTCTTATGGACCTCCTAAGGAAGGAGAAGTCATCATGATGAGGAGTACATTATTGAAGGCTCCATGCACTCATGAACCCCCTCAGAGGAAAAGTCTATTCAGGATCACCTGCAAGGTGGGAGACAAAGTCTACAAGATGGTGATTGACAGTGGGTCTACAGAAAACTTGGTGTCAGAAGAGGTAGTAAAGAAACTGAAGATGAGGAGGGTTCCCAATCCAAACCCTTACAAGGTTCCATGGCTCAAGAAGAAGCAACAAACTATCATAGAAGAGAAATCTTGGGTAGAATTCCAACTTGGGAAGTACAAAGAAAAATTTCTTTGTGACATTGTTCCAATGGACATCTGCCACTTGTTACTTGGGAGACCTTGGAAATATGATGTGGAGGCTCACCATGATGGAAGGTTGAACACATACACAATCAACTACAAAGGTGAAAAGGTAACATTCTTACCACTATCTAATTCTGCAGAAGAGCAAAAAGATTCTAAATTTTTCTTTGTTGATGAAAATGAATTTTTAAAAACTTTGAAAGAGGAAAAGACTCCTTGATATGCCCTAGTTATTTTACCTAAGGATGAAAAACCTCAAAAGGTTGAGAAAGAGATAAATACCTTTAGAAGAGTAGGCCCTAAGGAAATTGCAGACGTACTTGACCTGTATAAGGACATTGTCACCAAAGACTTACCAAATGAGTTTCCCAGGAGCAACCTTACCCAATAAAGAAGCATATAAGTTAACTCTAGAGAAAAATAAGGAGATGGCAAGGTAGATTAAATAACTCTTGGATAATATTTCTATCACTAAGAGTCTCATTCTTTGTGCAGTACCTACTCTTTTATCCCCTAAGAAGGAAGGCACATGGAGGTTGTGCACTGATTCTAGAGCAATAAATAGAATCAAAATTAGGCATAGATTTTCTATGCCTAGGATAGAGGATCTATTGGATCACTTGGAGAGAAAAAGGTACTATTCTATAGTGGATTTAAAGAGTGGCTACCACCAAATAAGGGTTAGGGTTGGTGATGAGTGGAAGACTACATTTAAAACCAATGAAGGCTTGTATGATTGGAGGGTGATGTCCTTTGGCCTATCAAATTCTCCGAGCACAATCATGAGGCTCATGAATGAGGTGCTCAAACCATTCCTTGGCAAATTTGTCATAGTTTACCTTGATTATATCCTTATCTTTAGTAAGAATAAGGAGGAACACTTAAAACACCTTAACTTGGTTTTGAAGAGGTTGTATGAAGAAAAACTTTTCATAAATTTGGAAAAATGTGTTTTTATGCAATAAGATCTTGTTTACTTGGGATTTTTGATCTTAGGAGGGAACATATAAATGGACCCTAAGAAGGTAGAAGCCATATTTAATTAGCCTTCTCCTAGGACAATGACAGAAGTCAGGATTTTTCATGGGCTTGCATCTTTTTACAGAAAATTCATTAGGAATTTGAGTCAGTTGTGTGCTCCTATCCTTGAAACCATTAAGGGTGGACAAAAGTGTAAGTTTTTGTGGAATAATGATCCAGAAGAAGCCTTCCAAATGCTAAATAAAAAGGTAATGGAGAAACCCATCCTAGTGTTCCCTAATTTTCAAAAGATTTTCACTATTGAATGTGATGCTTCAAATCTGGCTATAGGGGCTGTCTTGAGCCAAGATAGAAGGCCTATAGCATTTTTCAGTGAAAATTTGAATGAAGCAAACAGGAAATATTCCTCTTATGACTTGGAACTATATGCTCTGGTCCAGTCATTGAAGAAATGGAGGCACTACCTCCTTCCAAGAGAATTTGTTGTCTTCATAGACAACCAAGCTTTGAGTTTCTTGAATAGCCAGGAGAAACTAAGCTACAAGCACATGAAGTGGGTGGAATCAATACAAGCCTACACATTTTCAATCAAACATAATAAAGGAGTTTCCAATAAGGTGGCTGATGCATTGAGCCAAAGAATTTTAGTTATGCAACAAATCCAACTCCAAAGTGTCGGAATTGATTCATTAAAGGACATGTATAAAAATGATGATGATTTTAGTAATATTTATAAGGTGTATTCTGACTTTTCTAAGTCTTATCATGTTGATAATGTAGATTATTTGATTCAAAATGGGATTTTTTTCAAAGGACACCGGTTGTGTATCCCAAAATGTTCAATGAGGGAGAACATTATTAGAGAAAAGCATGTAGGCAGCATGGGAGGACATTTTGGTTTGGACAAGACATTGGAATAGGTGAGAAGGTTCTATTAATGGCCTAAGCTTCAGAATAAATTAAGGAAGATTGTAGAGACATGTACAATCTGTCAAAGAGCCAAGGGTACATCCACAAATGTAGGACTATACAAGCCTCTACCTATTCCTACAAGACCTTGGGCGAGTTGCAGCATGGATTTTGTGATGGTATTGCCAAGGACACAAAAGGGATATGATAGTATTTATGTTGTAGTGGATAGATTTAGTAAAATGGCCCAATTTATCCCTTGTAAAAGTACCAATGATGCATCATCAATTTCAAGTTTGTTCTTTAAATAAATTGTGAGGATACATGGCTTACCTCAAACTATTTTCTCTAATAGAGATGTAAAGTTTATTGGTCACTTTTGGAGGACCTTATGGAAGAGGTTAGGGTTAGTTTTGCCTACCATCTAGAAATAGATGGGCAGACAGAAGTTGTGAACAAATCACTTGGCAATCTTCTTAGATGCTTGAAAAAACTATATGAAGAAAAGTGGGATGCAGTCCTACCCCAAGTAGAGTTTTCTTTCAATGACTGAGCCAATAGGAGCATAGGGAAGAGTCTATTTCAGATTGTATATGGGCAAAGTCCAAGAGGCATCTTGAAACTTAGAGAATCACCACAAAACACTCCAGTCAGTACTCATGGAGAAGAATTTGTAGAGAGTATGAAATAAATTCATGAATCAGTGAGATTGGCACTTGAAAGGAGTGTAGACAAGTATAAACAAGCCAAAGACAAACATTGGAGAGATGACCAGTTGTAGGTTGGAGTCTTGGTGTGGGAATATTTGAAAAAGGAAAGATTGCCTAAGGGAAAGCGCACTAAACTACTCATGAATAAAGTAGGACCCTATCTAGTGTTGAAGAAGCATGGGTTGAATGCATATGATATTGAACTTCCCTCACACCTTGGTATCTCCCCTATATTCAATATTTGTGATCTAACCCCATATAAAGGTGATGTGAATGCAGGTTCTAAAGTATAGGTTGAAGAGCTTGAAGAAGATGTTGCATGTATACCCCCTCATGTACCAAAAGAGCTTGATAAGATCTTAGACACAAAGATCATCAAAAAAACAAGAAAGAATGTTTACAAGAAATATTTGGTCAAATGGAAAGGCAGTCCTGAGGAAGAATCTGTATGGATGGATGAGAAAGAAATTCAAAATCATGGCTCCCGTTTAGAAGACCTTATCTCAAGAGGACTTGAGATCAATGGACCTCGGGACTATGGTGTAGGATCACCCTCAAGTTCATCCACTGCAAGAACATCAGTGGACCCAAACATAAATGGTTATGATAGTGATTGGATCTAGGATCCAATTTCAATCATAAAGTCATATTTGTAAGGCAAGGAGACACTAGGTGATGTTATAAACCTAGTTGTCTACCTTAGTCATTTTGGACAAATTTGGTTAGATTAGGTTAGAATAGTCTAGGGAACCTAAGGAAGGGTAGGAATTTTATTTTAATTCTCCTAAGGTCCCCTATGGATTCAAAACACAAAAAATTTCAAGTTTAGTTACAATTGACAACTTTTGCAAAAAGTTGTCAATATTGCATAATGCAACTTTTGAATCCCAACGTTCACAACCAATTTTTTCAGTTGGAACCACTTGGGAAATGTATGAAAATTTTGGAAAAAAACTTACTCCATGGTTGGAGTGGATTGATTCTAAAGTTTTGGCATTGAAATCAATAAAATTCAAACTATTTTCTGTAATTCTAACTGATTTTGTGAGTGGTAAAAATCTGTACAGATCCCAGTGCACCATTGAAGGATTAGGAAAGTTGATCAAATTTTTTATTTGAATGTCCCAAGTGGTTTTAAGGTCTGAAGTGCAAGGGATCAAAAGTTATCCATTTTTTTATCGTCCACTAGTCGCAGGAAGGCCCTAACTAGGGTTTCAAGACAAAATCCCTCTTTCCCAAAGACTCCACAATGGAAACATCCTAATCCTTGGTTGAGAGAAAGGAGGGAGGATTTAATTTAATAATTTTGAGTTCTTAGATCATGAGGCAGTCGATGGAGGGAGGAGTGATTAAACCCTCTGGATAGGAATCTAAATGTGACTGTCCAGAATTGGGTTTTTAAGGAATAACTCGGGCCAGGAGTGGAATGAAAGTCTAAATATTTTGATTTAGAATTTTTTAAAGATACCACAAGTTTTATAATTGGAGGAATTGGAAATTGAATCTAGATTCAAGTACTTGCTTTGGAAAAGTGGCCTATTAGCCCTATTAGGCCTAGGAGAGAATTGAGGAAAGCAGGAGTTAAGGGATTGGTCAAGAGCCCTAGATTTGAGGGTGTTTTTGGTGGATGGATTAGAGATTTTGAGGGTGGTCAAGGCTTTCTTTGGTGGATTTCCAAGTAAGTTGGCTTCAAGAATCCATATTTTCTCCTTGTAGCCCTATGTAGACTTAGGTGTCTAAATTGAGTGTGAGAGATACTTTGGTGTGGGATTTGTGTTTCATTGCATCTAAAATTGATGTCTAGAATTGGTAGAACCCTTATTCCATCCCTGGATTAATTGGTTCTAGTTGTGTCAAATTGTGCCCTTAAGGATGTTGAAGATTGGGTAGAAGACCTAGTGTTGTCATTGTGGGTTTTGGGAACTCTTTAGTAGAGCCCTAGATTGTATGGGAGTAAGGGGTATTGTGAAGCCGTAAGTGTAAATTTTGGTATAGTTTTGGGGAAAACCACCAAAGCCTTCCTCCGGCACATCAGACCAAGCAGAAAAACTTTCTATGGTTTTGCATACAGGTGCATCACAAAAGAAGAAGAAGAAAACCAAGAAGAGTAAGTTGGAGGTCACACTTGATGAAATTATTGAAATACCAAAGTGTGATACAACCACATTGGAATATGAATCTTGTATGTAATATGGAGAGATATTCCAAAGGAAAGTAATGCAGGAAAAGTTAAGAAAAGAACACAAAGATTCTCTAGTGATGGAAAAAACAAGAGACATCTTAAGACAAATAGTTCTTGACATTGATGTTGATCACAATGCCCCCATTCTAGATCAACTTATTTTTCTCACCATTGAAATCACAACTCAAAATATGGATGCAAAAAGGTTATTGAAGAACAAGCAGAACAAAAGTTCCAATACAAATTGACAGAAAAGATCAACCAAGAAGTGGCAGAAAATAAGGTAAAGCTTTCAAAACTTACCAATGAATTAGATCCAATCATTACTGAAGCTATTTTCTTAATTTAAAATCTATTCACTTTGGAGAAATTCACTAAGGATAATAGTGATAAGATTTCAAGATCGATTCCGATCTAAATGCAAGTGCTAATGGTCTAACCACAAATGACAACGCAATCAAATTGCATTATGAGAAGATAATAGACATCAAAAGGTTAAGACAAGAAATTTGGGAAGCAAAATCACAGTTTAGAGAAGAGGTTATCGAGATATAGGATCAACTATTACCAAACCTCACACTTATGTAACATCACATTACTTTGGAAAGAAAGTTAATTGCCACCCCTGAGATGTCTGTAGAAGACAACATCTATGATATGCATGCCAAGATTACACTAGAGAAAATGGGTCTAAAGAACATAAAGAAGAAATGGGAAAAGATGATGGAAGATATGAAGAATTCTCATTCCCATATTTTTGATAAGTTGTAAGTATACACCTTTTCCCTTACTATCAAAAAAGGGGGAAAATGATATATCAGAGCATATAGTAAAAAGGGGGAAAATGATGTATAATACAAAAGGAAAAATGATATAAAGATAAGGTGAAAAGGGAATATAGTATATAGGCAAGTGTACATGTATAAAAATATACTATACCAGCATATACATAGGGGGAGTCATAAAAATGACTAAGGTAAACACATGGTGTACATACTACATAGTTAGTATTTTTCATATATCAATTTTTGATACTAATGTCAAAGGGGGAGATTGATGACATAAGTCTTGCCATTAGTATGCAAAGATAAATAGTTGTTTGAACCATCAGTTACACTACACCGAAAGACATGTTTCAATTTACACCGAAAGTGCTAAGTATAGAAAAACCTGACACACAAGTTTTATAGTGTAAACTGAAAGTGCAACCCAAAACTGATACAGAGGAACCCAACAAGTAGGTTTCACTATAAACCGAAAGATCAAAAAAGAGAGGAACCCAATAGAGCAAGGGAATCTGATAGAAATCTCACAAAAGGAACACCGAAAGACTTTCAAAGAAACCTGAGCATCAGACACCGAAATTCAGTTATATCCCGAGAAAAGTGGATCTGACTTCCATGTCAGATAAAATAGTTATGTTTTATATTTAGAGTTTTGAGTTGATTTAAAACCATTTCTTGAGGGACAAGAAAGATAATTGTAATTTTTTTAATTAGTCTAACTTATTAAAAACATGGAGACTAGGAGATCAAGGTCAATTTGTAAACCTTCAATCATAGAGTTATTTTTGTAATACGTGAAACTAAATTAGGTCAATCTATTGTATAAATAGATGTGTAATCATTCATTTCATAAGGGTGTGAGGAAGAGAGTAGCTAAGGAGCACATCTATGGATCAGACTGAGAGTTTCAAGAAGAAAAATAGAAAAAGATGAATTTGGTTATCAAGAACCAAGAATCAAGGCTACCGAGCAACAGAGGTATTAATCAATTACATTAGGTGATACTTTGTACATGTAATTTTAATGGATCTGTAATAACAAATTGAAGATTGCATACACTCAGGTCAATAAGTATTTTTGTCTGCATTCTAACAAGTGTAGCAAATAGAATAAATCCTTTCAAGAAAGGTGGATTTAACAATCCTTTGTAAATATATTAACTGAGTGCACACTAAATAGTGTTTCTAAATATCTTAATAGAGTAGACCTTAACCAGTCTCCACATAATACTCCTAATAGGGTAGATCATCAGAAGTGATCAAATTGTAAGCCTTAACCTGCCCCTTCCAATCTGCAGATAGTGAACTTTTTGTGGGTGTCATCCCCACCACATTTTTTATCTTCTAATAGGGGTTTTCTATGTTAACATATCTTGTGTTATGTGTCATTACATTTCATGAATGATTCTATGAATGTTTACATGTTTGTCAAGTTTATGAATTAATATAACTTGCACAAATATATGATAGAACAGATGGTTGGTAATACAATGGATTACTAAATGGATAAAGGTTAAAAGAGATAAAAAAAATTAGAGGTACTGATTCACCCCTCCCCTCTTAGTACATACTTCCCATTATTTTCAAAAAAATCTACTTTTAGGTATTGTTTCTTTCTTGGTTCAGGTGCTATATCTTGGAAAAGTAAAAAAGATCAATCTATTTCACTATGTTCTACTGAAGCTGAATACAAAAGTTCTACCAATGTCTCTAAGGAAGCTTTATGGCTTAGAAGAATTCTTTAAGATTTGGGTCTACCTCAACAAGAACCTACACCTTTATATTGTGACAATCAAAGCGCAATAGCCTTGGCAAAGAATCTAGTCTACCATGAAAATTCAAAGCACATTTCTCTCCACCACCACTTCATTAGAGACAAAATTGAAGAAAAGAAAGTTTCCCTCATCTATTGCAAGGGTGAAGATCAATTTGCAGATATTTTGACAAAACCTCTTTCTAGAGACAAATTTGAATTTCATTGTAACAATTTGGGTTTCATACCCGTTGATGTAAATTCCCCAAGTAAAGATTAAAGGGGGGTGTTAGAAATTAATCTTTCCTTGGTGAAAATATGTAATTAAAGGATAAGCCAAGGTATCCTATATTGTATTTTTCCTCTAGTCCAAGAAGGAGGGCATGTCACTTTTTTTTAATTCCTTTAATAAGGAAATTAGATATTCCTCCTTAAGAGGAATCTCACATTTGGCACACACAATGTGAATGTGGCATTAATAGAAGATGGGAGTTACATGAAAACTCCTTTTCTCATCTCTATATTGGGATTAATGGGAAGTATGTACTGAGAGGGGAGGGGTGAATCAGTACCTCTAAAACTTTTGTATCCCTTTTATCAATTAACCTTTGTAATAAATTGTATATCCATTCAATCTAATTTATACTATCTTGATGTGATTTATATCAATTCATAACATTAAAATACATGTAAAAATTCATAGAGAAATTCATGAAAGTAAATTGACACATAAAACAAGATATGATATCACAGAAAACTCCTGTGAGGAAGTAAAAACTGCGGTGGGGATGGCACCCACAAAATCTTCACTATCGACAGATTGGAAGGGGCAAGTTAAGGCTTACAATTTGATCACTTATGATGATCTACCCTATTGGGAGTATTGGTGGAGACATGTTAAATTCTACTCTGTTAAGATATTTAGTAACACTATTGAGTGTGTACTTGGTTAAGAGATTTGTTGTTGGATGGTTAAATCCACCTTCCTTGAAAGGATTTTTACACTTTGCTCCACTTGTTAGAATGATAGAAAATTAAAAATTGACCTAGTAAATGCAATCTTCTATTGCTGATACAGATCCTATTTAGTTCACATAAAAAGATTATCACCTTAACTGTGATTGAATAATACCTCTGCTTCTTGGTATGCTCTGTTCTTGGTTCTTGCTAACCAAATTCACCTTTTGATGTCCATGTTCTTGAAACTCTCAATCTGATCCATAGATGTGCTCATCTAATTCATTCATGTTCTCCTCTCTATTCACATCATCTATTCATCCTTTCTAATGAATGATTGTATCATTTATTTATAGATGGATTGACTTCATTGAGTTATGATAAAAACAATGTTAACTCTAAGATCAAGTTTACAACTTATACCTAGATCTCCTAGACTATGTGTTTTAAATCAGTTAGACTGATTAAAGAACTTACATCCATGTAGCTTTTCCCTAAAGAAATGGATTTAAAACAATTAAATATCCTATAAATAGAATACACCTGCTTTATCTAACGTGGAAGTCAGATCCACTTTTTGCGGGCTGCAACTGAATTTTGGTTCTATCTGTCGATCATGCTTGACTGTCCTTCAGTTTTATTCTGTTGGTTGCATTGTATTTGTCTTGCGGGTCTGCACTATAACTTCTATATTGGGTTCCTATGTCGGGTTACACTTTATCTTTTTGTCTTTTCATTTTCGGTTTACACACTAGCTTGTGTTATCAGTTCTCTTTACACTTAGTCATCTTTGGTGATCTCTTAGTATCTGATCTTTGGTTTTCTAATGTCCTATCTTTTAGTGTATGCTTACTAAAAGTGTTTTTTGCATACTAATAGAGAATTAATGTCATCAATTTCCCCCTTTGACATTTGTATCAAAAACTAATATGTGCAAAATACTAACAAAGTGTTAAGTATATACAACATATATAATCCTTAGTAATTTAATGACTCCCCCTATGCATATATCGGTATATCTATACATATGATGTCTTTCCTTATACATATAAAATATATATACATATTTTCCATTTTCCCATCTGAATGAATGAATGAATACCTTTCATTTGTTCTTTTTGTATTGTATGCCCATCATGTTCCCCCTTTTTTTATATTAAGGGAAAAGGTCTTTGCCTTCAGAGCTTATCAAAAATATGGGAATGTGAAGACTTTGTGTCTTCCATAATCTTCTCCCATTTATCTTAGAGGTTCTCTAGAGCCATGTGCTCAAGTGTGTTCTTTGAATGCATATCATAGATGTTGTCTGCCACAGACATCTTGGGAGTTGCAATCAATTACCTTGTTGAACTGATATGTTGCTGGAGTAGTGTAAGACTTGGCAAAAGTTGAGCTTGGAGCTCGGTTGCTTCTTCCCTAAAATGTGTTTCTACATGCCATAGCTCTTTCCTTAACTATTTAATCTATATGAATTTCTCATAATGCAGTTTGACTACATTGTCTCCATCGATGGTTAAGCTATGTGCACTATTTGCAAGATCGGTATCCAGCTTTTCAATGTTGTCACTATTCTCCTTAGTGAACTTGTCAATTGTGCTCAATGTTTGAATTAAGGCTATAGCTTCATATATGATTGGATCCAATTTAGATATGAATTTTGATATCTTTACCTTATTTACTGCCACTTCTTGGCTGATGTTCTCTATGAGCTTCTGTTGGTACTTCATCTCAGCTCTCTCCTCTATTTCCTTCTCTGCATCAATGTTTTGAGTTGTGATTGCAATGGTGAGGGTAGCTAGTTGATCAAGTATAGGCTTGCTTTGATCAATATCAACATTGGGTTGTATTTGATGTAGAATGTCATGTGTTGTCTCCAGTACCATGGATTCTCTGTGTTGTTTCTTCAGCTTCTCTTGTAGTGCCTTCCTCTTGCATATCTCTCCATATTCCTGTAATGCTTCAAATTCAAGTGTAGAGGAGTCACACTTCGGTATTACTATGATTTCATCCAATTTAACTTCTAACTTGTTCTTCTTTGTTTTCTTCTTCTTCTTCTTCTTCTGTGACTCAGTAGAATGTAACACCATTGCTAATTTATCCTTATTTTGTTTTGTGCTCGATGAAGTTACCTGTTGTGCTTCTTTCTTCTGCTTTGCATTAGTTTCATCTCATCGGATATCTGCAGATGTCTCTACATCCACCTTTACATCATCGGTAGCACTCTTTTTGGTTTCCTCAGGAGTACCATCTTTTTGTTTTTCTCCTTCATTGGTGTCCTTTGCTTCATCGATCTTGGTTTATGCATTCTTGTCTTGAGTATCTGCATCTTTTTCTTTATCTCCTCCAATAACCTTATTAGTGTCGATTACATCTTGATTATCTCTGATGTCTTTTTGACCATCTATGTTATCTTTGTTTGCTTCTTCTCCTGCATCCTTTGGAGTGTCCTTCTCTGGTGACTTGCTTGATTCTTGCATGATATTGATAGCTTGTATCAATATTGGTAGTTTTCCTATAATGTTCACCTATGTAGTATCAACTGTTGTGTCCTGCTCATCACTTTTGTCCTTTTCAACAGTGACATCTTCATCCTTATTTACTTCCTCTACTGGGTCATCGGTAATGTCAATTGCATTTGTATCCACAATGTTTTCATTTGTAGTGTCTTCCCATATTTCATCTACAACATCTACAGTCTTTTCGCCTATGTTATCATCTTCTTCTTTATCTAACTCAATGGAAGTGTCATCTTGAGTTTCCTTTTCAACCTCTTTTTGTTGAAGGTCTTTGTCGGGGTTTTCCTCCTCAATAGTTATGTTCATGATCTTGCACCATTTCTTATGGTTGTCTTGCTCAAGCTCTATAGGATTTCCTTTAAGGAGTTTGTATGCTCTTAGCTTTGGTGAGAACTCCTTTTTGTACTTCTCCATCATTTCATCTATTTCAACCTTCTTTGATTTAGGTGGCATGAGAGAAACAAGTACTCTCTTTCTCATTCTTTAATGCAAATGTCCAACGAGAGTATAATCTATCTAATAGTTCCCTTGGTACATAACTTCCTTCAAATTGTACTGGTACATATTTGAAGTTTTACATTTTAGTTATCATGGCATCCTCAATTTTATTCTAATCTTCTTGATTTTTTTTTGGCCATTTTCTAATGTTTGGATCCGTAATAGATCCAGAGTTTGCAATATAAACACAAATGTCATCAATAGAGTCAGGTTCTTTTACCTTGACACTTTTAGCTTCAATAGCTTCATATTGCTGAGTGTCCTCTATGTCCTCTCGTGTCCTGATGAATTTTCTTCCTTTCTTGTTTTGACCTCTCTTTGGTGCGGGAGATTTCCTCTTATAATTCATGACCTTTCCTTTCTTTAGAGGTGAAGGAGTAGAATCTTTTGATGTTTGGAATCTTGTCTGAGAAGCAGCTATTGTCCTTGGCCTTTTAGTTGGTGGACGAGGTGATGAATCTAACTCTATTTCTTTGGATTCATCCTTTTCTTCATCTTTACCGACAGATAAATTCTCTTTGGTTCCTTCCTCCTATCCAACTTCTTCATCTTTCTCAATGTCTTCCTCGATTGTTGATAGAATCTTCTTGAGATTCTTCACCATCTTGTCTTTCTTTTTTACTATCTTCTTAACAACTAGGCCTAATTTAATTCTTGTCTTGGCCTCTTCATATGTACCAAACCTAGGTTGTTTCATATCCATTGGTTTATTGATCAAGGCATCAATTGCCTTAGTAGCAAGATCAATGTTGATCTCATACTCTAATGGTTCCAACCATGTTGTCCTTGGTATAGCAGGCTTAATGTATGTATTGTTAGTATCAACCATGAAGCATATCTCATCCTTATATTTCCCAATGAGTTGCTTAGGGATTCTTACCCTCTTCCACATTTGGTCTTTGAATATATTAAAGTATTCATCCATGACTGTCTCGAAGTTATCACCTAGTGTAGCTATGTTCTCACTAATTTGCATGGTTACTGGTTTGGTGTTGTCCCATTTAACATTTCCAACCGATGGGAATGTTTCTTGAAAATAAAAGAATATATGCATTATTAATGAGCCAAACTTATAAGTGTTTGACTTTGCATTCATGATAGTCTTTAGGTTATCCTTCAACTGATTTGGGAGTAGCTCAGATAGGTCTAATTGTGTTCCCTTCTTCACAATTTTGAATGTTGTGTCCACTGCACCTGATGCTATGTTATTTAATCTGCTTTCCTAGAATAATTTATATCCCAAAACACATGCACCAACCTTGATCTCATCATTGATTATTGTTGTGACTTTCAGTCCTCTGCCATCCCATTTGGCTCCAGTAATTTTAACAGTCTCAGCCTTCAGTGGATGCTTGAGTGCCTTAACTTTATTGGTTATGGGGTAACCAGTGACCGTATGAATGACATCTTAGGTTATTACCTTCATTTCATTAAGCCATAGCTTTTTGTTATGCATTCGGCTTAGCACTAACTAAATCCATTCAGTTTTGAAGGCCTTCAGAAACATTAGGGCATTGGTGAGCCCTTTCACTTCAATGTGTTTGTTCTCTTCCTTTACTATTCCATCATTTTTGCAAAGCTTCTTTTAATCTTATTCAATCTTTGATGTTCCAATCTCTGCAATTTTGTAGTGTATGAAGGATCTAACATCTTCAACCAGCGAAACCCTAGCTAGGATGCATGAAAATGCACCAGCATTGTCGGGTTGTGATGCAACCTTACGATGGATCTTATAGTTGGGTTCCTCACATGTCATGTTCTTGATGAGCTTGAGCTCATCTTTCTTTTCATTCTTGGATTTCACGGTTCGTGAAGCCGATGCCATTTTTAGAAATTTAGGGCCTCTATGTATTGCGTAAAAAATAGAGTTGTCAGTTCTTTGGAACTTATTGTTTGCTTCTTGCAAAGATTTCTAAACTGCTTAGGAGTGTTTTGTGTCAATTTGTGATCACTCTGTGATCCATTCGCTCTTTTCTTAAAAATCACCTTGGTCGTTCTACTCTGGGTGTCGTGAACAAATGAGTTGTTTTGATGCCCTATTTATAGTTGTTGCCCTAAAACTCATGCCATAAATGCTTACCAACTCCTCAGTGTATGAAGATTGAGTTCGTTGGTGAAGACTTTACTTCCTTTAGTGACACTTAAAACATTTCAGAGCAGTCATTGTTCACTTTGATTTTAACGACAGGTTTTGGTATCTCTGACAACTTGTTCATTTACATGTTTACCGACGAGGCTCAATTTCCACTTTTCTTTTAACCGATGCTTCTCGGTAAGTGTTGGAAATCTTATCTTTGAGTGTATAACGACGAGTTTCTCTATATAGGCCTAAAAGCATAGTTATCACATATTTTAACAAGTAATACCATGATGCATCTTTCTTATGCTAATTTGGCATTATATCAACATACTATGGAACTGATGTAAAGTAATAACATGGGTAATGTAGTTCCATACTTGTTCTTCTTAGGTGGGGGTGGTGATGTCATCAGATCCATTGGATTGGGTGTCACCATTTGCATTGCTCATTCTAGCTTCATCATTACTTGAAGATTTTATCCACATTTTGTCTCTAGCTCTCTGGATATCTTCAATGGTGTTTCAATTGGGATGTGTGCTTGTCTCTGTCATTCAGTCTCTGCAGTATTTCTTGAGATGACCAACTTTATGACAATGTAAGCATGCCATTCTAGGGTTAGTCTAGCCTCTAGAATTTCTAGTCCACTATCTCATACAGTTTGCAGCAATGTGACCATATCTTCCACATGTTGTACAGTTTGTCCAAGTGTTGTAGTCCCATACATACTGATTACCGACCCTCTTCGGTTGATAGGGAATTTCTTGACCTTTAGGCTTCCATGCTTGCCTTTTCTTTTTCTAGCATTCAAGAGTTGTGTGCCCATTCATTTTGTATGTAGGACAGTATTTGTCCATGTAGGTTTCCTTCTTTGGTTTTTTCATCTCAGACTTACATTCATATGCTTTATGTCCTTTCTTGTTACATTTATAACAGAATCCTATGAATGAAGATGTAGACTTATGAATACCTTTCATTTTTCCTCTGCATACATTTGATGTATGGCCTTTCTTTCCATAGTGATTGCATGTAAGCTTTCTGGTCTTGTATTTGTGTAGACATTCTTTAGATCAGCTTGATTTGATGATTGTCCATTCTCGGTAAAACCTAGACCGGTATTGTTGTTGAGTCTTCATTGTCCATCAAGAAAATAATCCATTCTTTTATTTCTTTCTTTATCCTTTTTAATAATTTCATTATGTTGTTTCTGAATTCTTATTTCATGTTTCAACTTTTCATTCTTATCCCTCAACTCACCGATAGCTTCTATTCTTTCAATGAGTTCAACATTTAATCTATTTTCCTCTTGACTCATAAGAATAATCTCATTTGTAATCTCATGGTGATGCTGTGTAAGTCTTTGTATTTCAAACTCTTTTTCTTGTAGCTTTTTTGTGATCTTTCTTCTATCATCAATAGCTAGTGTTCTTTCTTGCTCAACTTTTTTAGCATTGTTCATGACATCAATCATCCTTACCATCTGTGTCTCTTGACCAATTTTCAAAGATTTAACTTGTCCAACTAGATGTAGATTGATTTCAATTAGGCTTGTGATGCTTCCTTTTGATGAATATGATGCTTTGCTTGTAGTTGATCCTAAAGACTCAAAGAAATCTGGTATCTCTTCCTCATGATAATCTATCTCATTACAGAAAGATGCCATATTATTTATTTCATCTATTAGATGTCTCATGTTGATTCTAGCTTCTTTATATTGTTCAAAGAACATCTGAATTTCAATCTTTATATTGTCAATATTTTTATTAATTTTGTACTTCTCCATTGTATGATTTTTTCTGTTAATCCTTTAAGCTTTCCAAGAAGAGACTTATCTCTGATACCAATTGTTGGGATTAATGGGAAGTATGTACTGAGAGGGGAGGGATGAATTAGTACCTCTAAAAATTTTGTATCCCTTTTATCAGTTAACCTTTGTAATCAATTGTATATCCATTCAATCTGATTTATACTATCTTGATGTGAATTATATCAATTCATAACATTAACATACATGTGAAAATTCATAGAGACATTCATGAAAGTAAATTGACACATAACACAAGATATGATATCGCAAAAAACTCATGTGAGGAAGTAAAAAATATAGTGGGGATGGCACCCACAAAATCTTCACAATCGGCAGATTGGAAGGGGCTAGTTAAGGCTTACAATTTGATCACTTCTAATGATCTACCCTGTTAGGAGTATTGGTGGAGACCTGTTAAATTCTACTCTATTAAGAGCTTTAGCAACACTGTTGAGTGTGCACTCGGTTAAGAGATTTGTTTTTGGATGGTTAAATCCACCTTCCTTGAAAGGACTTTTACACTTTTCTCCACTTGTTAGAATGATAGAAAATTACAAATTGACCTGGTAAATGCAATCTCCTATTGCTAATATAGATCCTATTTATTTCACATAAAAATATTATCACCTTAACTATGATTTAATAATACCTCTGATTCTCGGTATGCTTTGTTCTTGTTTCTTACTAACCAAATTCACCTTTTGATGTCCCTGTTCTTGAAACTCTCAATCTGATCCATAGATGTGCTCATCTAATTCATTCATGTTCTCCTCTCTATTCACATCATCTATTCATCCTTTCTAACAAATGTTGTATCATCTATTTATATATGGATTGACTTCATCAAGTTATGATAAAAACAATGTTAACTCTAAGATTAGGTTTACAACTTATACCTAGATCTCCTAGTCTATGTGTTTTAAATCAGTTAGACTGATTAAATCACTTACATTCATGTATCTTGTCCCTAAAGAAATGGATTTAAAAAAATTAAATATTCTATAAATAGAATACACATTCTTTATCTAACATGGAAGTCAGATCCACTTTTTGTGGGTTGCAACTGACTTTTGGTTCTGTCTATTAGTCATGCTTGACTGTCCTTCAATTTTGTTCTGTCGATTACACTGTATATGTCTTGTCAGTCTACACTGCAACTTGCATATCGGGTTCCACTTTATATTTTTGTCTTTTCATTTTCTATTTTCTTTTATGTTTGTAAAAATAATCCATTAGGGTTAGTCATATAACCAAATAAAATTTCCAAAGAGATGATTATGTCATGAGTACATAAGTGAGTAGGTGCACAAAGTTGTTGGTCAGAAAAGTGGCCACATGCAAAAAAAAAAAAAAATTCATAACATGATCAGGTTCCTTAAATTCAAAAATGTCCTTGGCTTAGTAACACCAAGCCTAATAAAAAACATTAAAAAAAGAAAAAGTTCTTCAAAACCCATGCGGGTTTTGAGGAAAAAAAAGTTTTCTCATAACCCGCATGGGTTATGAAAAACATTACATATTTGTAAGGCCACGTATTTGAGACATTTTCATAACCAAAAACATTGAAACAACAATTTGGAGGAAGCAAAAAATTGCATAACCCATGCGTGTTCTACTTGAAATTGCATTTTATCAGCTTTTAGAGAAATTACCAACAATGTCACCCCGTCAAATAGGTAAGACTTCATTATTTTGAATGTTTTTACTTGCATTTTAATTGAAGTATGGTTTTTAAATTGATTTAACTTGTTTTATTGATTTGATATCAAATTCTTTAAACAAAACCAAAAAAAAAAGAAAAAAAAGACCTCGTGAACAACCAATAAAAGAAAATCCTAAAAACAATGAACATAAGAAAAGAGAAAACCCTCAAGGCCCTACTCCACCTATGCAAAATCCTCAAAATGATTCTCCTAAACAACCACTGCCACCATTAAACCCTCTACGTCCTCCACTAGATCATGTATATGCCACACAAGATGAACTTATCAATCGCCTAACACAAAACAATGCCCAAATTTTTATATTAGCGAATAGGTTGAGGTCCTCTAAATAGAAGCACCACTCATCCCTCACAAAAACCCTAGAAACAATTTCCAATAGCGCAAATGAGGTATATAGAGAGGTCACAAAATGGGGTTCATGGAGGGATATATGGAGTGCATTTTATGTAGATGGGTTATCATATGATGAGGTGAAAAGAAAGGGCATACATAAATATGACATATGTCCTCTTTTCAACAATCCTAGCACTAGTAACAGCCTACTTACTACTACTAGTCAGTTTCCTATACATTGGTGTGTTCACGCTAGGATAAATGAAACTTTTTAGGATAGGTGGTATATGGTCTTTGACCAACCACCTTGTAATAATTGGGAGGTGCCACTGTATTTTTTGTGAAATATTTATTATGAGTTTATCATCAGCTTGAAGCCAAATTACTTTGACATCTGAAAATTCCAAGGTAGAGGGAGAGGATCTATGTAGGATAGAGTTGAGGCCCATATGGTGGTAAATCCACAACATAGGAGGTGTGCAGCTCCTAAACCCATGGTTCATGTCATTGTCCCAATATCCCTGAAGGAGTCTATGGAGTTACAAACTCTTCTAGCAGTTGCATCATTGAACTGATGTCATTATTGAGGATGGCACACACTTATTTGGAGCATAATATAGAATAGCACCTCCGTCATCAGTAGATGCATCATTTGGTATGTGCCATCCCATTGAGGATATGTGTGCCAGCTGCCAAATTTTATGTTCTAGTGTAGACACTAACGCAAATGTGGATGGTTTGACATCACATTTGTCTACATGTTGCAGGATTGGATGTCATGCCTCCACTCCAGAGGATATTTCCCTCACCTACGACCTGATGAGTATCTTGTTATGTCACGATCAGACACAGGTGTTTTTATTTATATTTATTCAACATGTTATCAATTAATCACCTAAATATTGTAGAAGTAAATATTTTTTAAAATAATTTAAAGTGACATATAAATAATATGCATTGTAGGGAGCATCAGGTGGTAGGATTACACCATGTACTTTTTTAGTCAACTCCAAGGTCACGATTAGTTTCACCACCCGAGGTAAAGATTTGTAAATTTATTAAAAATATAATAATATGTTGGTTTCAAAATATGTGTGTGTGTGTGTGTGTCATTACTTGGTGTTAATAGGGCTTATTAAGGGCTAAGATGTCCCAACTTGATGATATCACGCTTGAGGTCATTTATTTGGCCTAGATATCTTTGTGGTACCATTTAGATTTAGATCTTTTTTACTTTGATTCAATATTATACATGTTATTTTCCCTTATGTTAATTTTTTCTATTAGTCTACCCCACCTGCCTCAAGGATATCTCATGTAAGAAAAACATCCTCCAACACTCCAACGCAGAAAAAGAAATCCTCTTGGATACCCAAAAAATATAAGGTAATTTAGTACAATTTTAATTCATTTCTTTAAAGGTATTTTGATTAAACTTGTATATGTAGATATTGATAAATGCACCTAATTCATTTGTTCTATATATAGAAACAAATAGGGTTTATGGAATTAATGAATGCACCTGATCTCAATGAGGTTTAGGATAGGGAAGAGGTAACATCTTCATATTCACTTTGGATTGCATTCTTTCTTGTTAGAAATCTCTAAATCCTTCTATGAATTTATAACATATATTATCATTTTTCAAACAGGAAATGGTAATAATTGCCTTAGATTTGATCATTCCTCCTCATAGTACAAGAGAACTATATGAGACTCTGGTGTGTTGGAAATATTTAGCTAAGGGACTAAGAGGGGGGTGAATTAGTACCTCAAACAATTCGCACTTATGCCCTATCAATCTCAAACTTATACACTTATGTTTACAAATATTGATATATGTTTTATTTATATTTGATAACTGCTATAATATTAATTGATAACTGATAATCGATAGCTTGGAAAATAAAAAAAAGATAAACATATAAACACTCTAATACTTAACAAAATATTTTGGTGTTGCAGAAAAACCCTTAGTGAGATGGAAAAATTGCGGTGGGGATGGAACCCACAACTTATCACTGTAATAATAAGGTGCTCGATAAAGAGTTTATAAAGGCACTGTTAAATGCTACCCAGCTATGAGATTTACCTAGAGACCTATTAAATTCATATACCCTGTTAGGAGTAACCTGATTAAATTAATTTATCCTACTTATACAATGTTCACCCTATTGAAGGATTTACAACAAGTTCTTGAATAGAACTTTTCAGTCTGGTTAGAGACTACCCGATTAAGGGATTTCACAATCTTGTTGCTAAAATGTTAGGAATAAATCAACAAAAAAATTGAATTGCGAATTCTTTCTCCTAAATATTGTCATATCTTGTTCTACTTAGTTCCTTCTCTGATTTACACTTTAATTGTCTTCTCCGATACTTGTTCATAGTCTGTGCTGCCACTTCTTTCTTCTTCTTCTTCTTTGTATCTTCTCCTTCTCTCTAATCTCCTTTTGAAGTATTGTCTTGACCTAATCTATTTTTACCAAATTTTTTCCCTAATTATTTTTTCTTCAATTCTTACATAGGTCGATGTGATAATAATATGTCATCCTCAATTCTAGTCTTTTTGATTCCTTTCACTGATAAAATTTTTTGATAAACTTTATTTATAGTTATAACCTTCTTGCTGATAAACTATGCTTTTCCAATAGTAATCCATACTTGATGTTTGTTGCCTATCCTTTTTGGTAGTTTCCATAAATGACAATATTATCAAAATCATTCTTTATCTTGTAGAGGATTTTGTCAAGTAACAATCTCCCCCTTTGGCATTGATGGAAAAACCTTTCTTGCAACATGCTTCTTCATTTGATGTATTTCTTATGTTTCTCCCCCTTTTCCTGTAATCCCTTTAGCTTATGCACTTGTTACTCTCATCTCCCCCTTAGTTATTATTCTCACTGTTCTTCTTCCTATCACTCCCTTCTCATTATTCTCCCCCTTTGACAGCAATGCCAAAAGCGTCGATAAACAAAAATGTGACTGCTATGGTATTAACTATTTTGTGATCCTTTTGTCTATACTCTTCCCAAAACTAGATATTCCATTGCTCCTATAGATGATTAATCTCTTTGATATGACTCTTCATAATTATCATTATGTCAGTAGTACCTTCAGTATCATTCTTGTCCATTGTTCTTAGCATATTTTATGTAGCTTCTATTTGTTTCTACATCATACCCATAAATATACTTATCATGCATTATTGTTCAATTGATGTACTATTACCTATAAGTAGATTCTTTGTGATCTCAATTGTTTTAGTTTATATCTCCTTCATATTTTTTAGTTTCTCCGATAATAATTCTATCACTTCTATCATTTTAATTATGCTTTTTTTCAGTGAATGATTTGTGTTGTATTCTTCCTCAAAGTTCTTGTTTAATATTTTGATTGTATCCACAAATGTTATTAATTGTTTTGTGACTAATTCATTTTCATCAATAGTGATTGTTGGTAGTAGGCTTGAAAATTTTTCAATTGTCCTCTTCATAATCTTATTCTTTTGTTTCTCTTTTAAGTTTTTCTCTATAGATATTTTTTCTTTGTATTTCTCTACATATAATAAATTTTACTTGTAGTTTAACTTATTTGGATCTTTCTTCAAAATTGCACATTTGGGTCTTTCATCAGGGTCTTTAATCTCTTCGATCTCTTAATCTTTGTTCATCTTCTTTAGTTTCTATAATCTCACCGATAGCAGGTGCTATATCGATAGTGTCAGTTTCCTATTCAATTCCATTGTATTCATTTTTATATTCTAGTGTAAGTTTTTCCTTAATATATTCATCTTCCTATGTTCTTGTATTATCATTAGATCCATCATGTATTTCAATAGGTTGATCTCTTTTTCCTTCTCTTGTTGGGGTATCTTCTTTGTCTATAGTAAAAAACATGTTCCACTTTTGTAATGCATCTTATTCTACTTTCTGTAGTACTACTAGTAATTTGGTTGTTCCTCTCTTCTTTAGAAATCTATTCTCATACTTTTTCATTAATAACTCAATTTCTTCTATGCTTGTTTTTGGATTCGTAACAATCAAAGTTCTTTCTCTGCTTAACCTTTCCTTTTTTGTGGCTTTGTTCCATGTTTTATTGATTTTATTGAGTAATTCTTCAGGAATATTCTGTTTCAGCTCATTTATAAATAATCTAAATTTGTGAAATTGAAATATTATAGCATCTTCTATAATTTTATTTTCCTCTTCTGTCCATTTCTTGTACTTGATTTCATGTATGCGACCAATATTTCTATGTTCACTTTTTCCTTCCGCTAAGTCATTAGCTCTCCTTGGTATTCTAGTGTTAGTAATAACTGACAGGGGGTGAATCAGTGGCCTCAAAAATTAATCCTTAAATCAACCCTTAAAATTTATTACCACTTTTAAGCCTCTATTTATATTCAGTCCTACAATATGAATGCCTTGAAATACTTATAACAAGTTACTACTTGTCAGAATGCTTTGTAAAACCTTCTTCTGTATGTTTACCGATAAGTAGTCTTCTATTTACCGAAACACAGTAAATAGCTAGAGTATATTGATCAATCCAGAAATGCATATGTGAAATGTAAAACAGTAAAGAAATGAAACATAAACACATAACACATAGATTTTTAATGTGGAAACCCTGTTAAGGGAAAAACCACTGGGACTGGCACCCCAAATTTTCACTCTTCTAAAGTGAGCTCAGTTAAGAGCCAACCTTGTTAAAGGTTACAAACACACTGTTAGGTGTGACCTTGTTAGAGGATTTAAAAGATAGTTTGTCTCCTAGTACCTAGCATCTAATGCTACCATCCTTGATCAAACACTCACTTGGCCTATCAATAGGTATCGGGCATATCCAATGCTACTTTCTATGATGAAACTTTTTTATACTCCTTGGGGCGTATCTCAATTACAAAAGACTTTTAAGTCCTGCTCAGTTAAGAGACTTGATGCTTCAATGGTTAAACTGAAACATTAAAATGATTTGTTCACACGTACAACTTGAATTATAGATTTTTAGATCTATTGTAAGTGCATTACCTCTCTGATCAATATAATCAATTCAATACCTTTGCTCCACACTGTTCTTCTCTGTGATGTTGTTTCATTGTTCATCGGTGTCTGCTTAGTCTTGCTCTTTTCTCAGCTTGTTGATCAGGTCTGAATGAAAACTTTCTTCTCCTTAAAAATCTCTTCAACATCTATTCTCTCTCTTCTCTTCACCTCACTCAATTCTTAATGAAATGGTTTTGTCTCTTTATATACATGATTCACCATTTCTTGGCTTTCTTGACAAGGCGTGATCCACAATTCTCACCAATTAGATTTAAAGCAAAACTCCAATTTTATCTCATAGAGATCTTCTTTCCAACTAGACAAAGAAGCTTTAAATCCATTACTTATCTTTGGCTTTATCTTGTTGATTAAAACAATGATAAGTATTAGTTAAGTCTATTTATAGCTCTTGATAGCTAAGCATTTTTTTGTTTCTGAACTCTCTGTTCTGTCGGTCAATACTTCAGTTAGTCATCAATGATAACTGACTGTTCCATGGGTGTGACTTCAGTTTTCTTCAAGATCTCCATTCGTCGGGCAACACTGTATTTATTTCTGTCGGGTTACTCATTGGTTTTCTTGTCGGGCAACACTATGACTTTTCTCGTCAGTAGTTTTGTGCATTTGCTCGTTGGGTAACACTGTGAATTTTGTATTTTACTCTGACCGTCGGTGTATATAGTCACTTTTGTGAATACCTGACTTATATGCATTACTAATAGCATATCCTTTGATTCATCAGTTCTTTGAGGTCTTTGGAAGTATTTCCATGACCAAATAGATTATATCAAGTTGACATCAATGACAATACAATACATTAACTGATTTAATGCCATGCATAATCATCAACTTAACATCTTGAAACATTCAATCAGTTATAGTTCATCAATCTCTCCCTTTTGCATTGATGGAAATACACTACATTATCACACTATATTATTACTAATACAATATGAAATATAACAGTTAAAGTTCATCAAAATACCAATCTTATGTACTATAACCGATACAAATATATTATCCTCAGTAAGTTCATATAACTTAGATTTGATTCTTGTAGCTTTCTTTTTGTCTTTGACCCCTTCACTGGATACATGTAGAATATTTTCTTTCTCTGATATGATGTGTTCTTCTCCTATATCAAACTCTCTCCCTTTCACTATTCTCCTTTCTTTTATGTCTCTTGTCAGCAATTCTCTCTCTTTTTATGTACTATCCCTTTGTTGTTACATCTCTTCCTCTGGATAATGTGATGGATATAATTTATCCTTGATGTATAATAATCTCTCCTATGGATATAATCTCTCCCTGAGATGATAATATCTCTCCCTAAAGTGATAATATCTCTCCTTGAAGTGATAATGGATATAATCTCTCCCTTTGACAACAATGCCAAACAAATATTTTTGACAGTAATGCCAAACATATACTTTCTATCCATAATATACTCCTTGAATTTCCATATCC
The DNA here is from genome assembly GCA_018584345.1 of Thuja plicata. Lineage (NCBI taxonomy): Eukaryota > Viridiplantae > Streptophyta > Pinopsida > Cupressales > Cupressaceae > Thuja > Thuja plicata. Next base: position 398,149 of record MU225300.1, on the reverse strand, counting down.
ATTGGAAATAAAATAACTCTAGTGCTCAGAGTAGATAAATACCTTTCTATGTATAGATTTAACTTTGAAGTCCATCTCTCTGCTTGCATCAACATGAATGATATTCTGATAATATGTAGGTTGATACAGCCTTCTAGTCATTTTACTGACCAATAGACAAGGGTCTGACCCCTAGTCTCTTTCTCAAGTAATCAAATGCATCCTTGGGCAGTGGCTTGGTGAAGATATTAGCCAGTTGTTCTTTATATTGAACATACTCAAGTATCACCTCCTTTGCTTGAACTTGTTCTCTCAAATAATGATACTTGATGGCAATATACTTTTGTTTTAGCATGCATGATTGGATTCTTGGAAATTTTTATTTCACTTGTATTATCATAATAGATAATTACTGGTTCAAAAAATTTTGTATGCATACCTTCCAGTAACTGTTTGATCCATGTAATATTTGAGAAATTTGTAGCAGCAACAACATACTCTGCTTCTGTAGTAGACTAAGAGATGCATCCTTGCTTCTTGTTGATCCATGTAACAAGTTTGTCACCCATAAAGAGTGCTCCTCCAGTTGTGCTCTTCCGGTCATCAATATTTCCATTCCAATCAATGTCGGTAAAGACTTTAAGTTCAAATTTTCCTTCTCTTCTATACCATAAGCCATATTCCTTGCTATTCTTCAAATATATTAGGATTCTTTTCATAGCAGTCATATGTGATTCTCTAGGATTAGCAGAAAATCTAGTAACTATTCCTACTGCATGTGCAATATTTGGTCTAGTATGTACAACATACATGAGTTTTCCAATCATTGATCTGTATAAAGTCTGATTTACCTTTGATGACTTGTCCTCCTTTTTTATCTTACATCTAGTTTCCATCAGTGTTCCAACTGGTTTGGATTCTTCCATCTTGAATATTTTCAGTACTTCTTTCATGTATTTGGACCGTGTAATGAAAATACCTTCATCATTTTGCATGGTCTGTAGACCAAGAAAGAAATTGATCTCTCCAAACATAGACATCTCAAACTCTTTTCTCATTTCATTTTCAAATGATTTGCATAGCATATCATTTCCTCCAAATATGATGTCATCAAAAAATATCTTAGCAATAAAAATGTTAGCATTAGTATCTTCCTTCAAATAAAGATTGTTGTTTTCACTAGTCCTTACAAATCCAATACTTATAAGATAGGAATGAAGTCTTTCATACCATGCTCAGGGTGCTTGTTTCAATCCATATAGGGCTTTGTGTAATCTACATACCATGCCCCTCTTGTCTAGATCAACAATCCCTTCTGGTTGTTAAATACATACCTCTTCTTCAAGTATTCCGTTTAGGAATGCAGACTTGACATCCATTTGATATACCTTGAATGCTTTACATGCAACATAAGCAAGTAATATTCTTACTCCTTCTAGCCTAAAAATAGGTGCAAAGGTTTCTCCATAGTCAATCCCTTCTTCTTGTGCATACCCCTTGCATACTAGTCTTGCTTTATTTCTGGTGACCTATCCATTCTCATTCAGTTTATTCTTAAATATCTATTTTGTACCGATGACATTCTTGTCATCTGGTCTTGGTACAAGTTTCCATGTCTTTTTTTTATCAATCTTCTCAATCTCTTCATTCATAGCACTAATCCATTCATCATTATCTAGTGCAACATTGATAGATTTTGGCTCATAATCACAAATAAGACATCTTGTATTTAGAGACTTACTTCTGGTTCTCATACCAGCCTTCTTGTCTCCAATGATCTGGTTCTGTGGATGATTCCTTTTGACATATCTGGAAAGTATAGGTTCAGCTCTTTGTCTATCATCTTGATCATCATTTTTTCCTTCATTTTTTTCTTCATCACTTTGTGCATCATTTTGAGCAATATCTTGATTGTCGGTATTTGCAGCCTGATGCTCGAGTGCAATGATCTGTTTCTCAGGAGCTCTACATTGTTGGTTGGGTAGAGTGTTAGGTTCTTCATTGTAGACAAACCTATTTTATTCCTCTGGTTCTTTTGTGCTTTCCTTTTCATTATTCTCTGCAAATTCATCTATCTTTATATTTGCACTTTCAACAATTTTGTTAGAGGTTTTATTGAGACATTTATAAGCTTTGCTCTTGGTGGAATACCCTAGAAAGATTCCTTCATCACTTTTGGAGTCAAGATTTCCATTTCTATCATCTTTTAAGGTATAACATTGACTTCCAAAATTTTTGAAGTAACTTACATTGGGTATGTATCCATACCATAGCTCATAAGGTGTCTTCTTGGTGTCTCTCTTCAATTGTACTCTATTCAATGTGTAAACAATAGTACTGATAGCTTCTCTCCAGAAGATTTGGGTGATGCATTTCTCTATCATCAGCGTCCTTGCACAATCAACTATGGATCTGTTTCTTCTTTCAGAAATTCCATTTTGTTGTGGTGTTCTCGGTGCAGAGACATGTCTTTTAATTCCATGTTCATTACAAAAGTTAGTGAATTCATCTGAAATAAATTCCCCTCCTCTATCTGATCTTAAGCATTTTAATTATTTACCACTTTGTTTCTCTACAATTGCTTTGTACCGTTTAAACATCTTGAATGATTTAGATTTATCTTTGAGAAACATTACTATCATCATTCTAGAGTAATCATCAACAAAGAGAATAAAATATCTATCACCATAATAACTCTTTGTCCTCATTGGTCCACATAGATCATTATGGAGTAATTCTAGAATGGCATCAGATGTATGGGTTTCTCTTTTGAAACTAGACTCTGTCATCTTACCTTTTTGACAATTCTTATACATGATATTGTCGGTCTTGGTCATCGTCGGTAAGCCTCTTACATTTCTCTTTTTGCTTATCTTTATCATGTTGTCAAAGTTCACATAACACAATCTTGTGTGCCACAACCATATGTCTTCATTTCTATCCATTAGGCAAGTGGTGTCAGTGTCATTTAGATAGAATAAGTTACCTTTTGTCTTCTCACCAGTACCAATCAGATTTCTTGATTCATTAAAGATCTTTGCCTTCTTATTTTCAAATGCTACTCTGTGAGCTGAATTATTCAACTAAGAAACCCTCAATAGATTATAATTCAACCCTTTCACCCAATAAGCATTTTCACATTTTATCTGGTTATTTAACATTATAGTTCCTCTACCTTTAACTTGACAAGGTGTATCATTACCCATTCTTATTGATCCCCCTTTATAGTATTCAAAAGTCTCAAACTTTTGTTTATCACTGGTCATATGGTGAGTGCAGCCACTATCTATGATCCTGACATCATTTTTGCTAACTTTAGATATGAGTGTAGTTTCTACATACCTTTCTTCATCACCATCTTAATCATCCTTTACTGCCACAAACACCATCTCAATGTCTTCATCAGATTGGGTGTCAATATCATCATCTTTGCATTTAGCCAGGTAACTAACCTTCTTTCCTTTGTCCTTGTAGTCTCAGGTATCTCTTCTTTCTGATTGTCAGTTGCCTCTGTAATCACTTCTGTCATACTTATTTTCAAATGAGCTATCATTACTTCTATCATATTTTCTTCTGTTAGCACATCTTGCAGAAAAGTGTCTAATCTTTTTACAATTAAAACAAACAAGTGGTAATTTACCTTTGTATTTACCTTTGCCTCTTTGCATTCTTCTAGCCATAAGTGCTTCAATCTCATCAATATCTTCTTCTTCACTTTCACTATCACTATCTTTTATCATAGTGTGTTTATGACTTGATTTACTTATTCTCAAAGAAGATTTGAATGCAGACTTTATGTTTGGTAAGACACTATTATCAAAATTGTTCATCTCAAATGAAATCAGTCTTCCAATCAAACTTCCTAGAGTATCATTGCTATTTACTACTACTCTCATTTCTTGTATGGAAGATACTCTAATAGGATAAGTAGGCAGTAGGGTTCTTAGAATTTTACTTACCACTGTATCTTCTTCTAGTAAACCTCCAACTCCTCGGATAGCATTGACTACCTCTTTGATTTTTGTGTTGTATTGTGTGATGTTTTCATCTTCTTTCATTTTGAGATCATCAAAATTTCCTCTACGGCTTTCTGCCTTGGCTCTCAAAACATTTATATCACCTCCATTTACAAGCTTCAATTTGTCCCACATCTGCTTTGAAATTGTGCATGATTTGACATCTTCAAATTTAGCATCGGAGAGTGAGGAAGCAAGCTCTATCATCATGCAGTTGTGATCATGCTTCTCTCTCATTTTTTTAATTGTGGGTTCTCCTATGGGAAACACATATTCAGTATCTAAGTATTGAGTAACATCATTTCCAATACCTGATAAGTTGAGTCTTATTCTCCTTTGCCATGAAGAAAAATTGTCTTTGTTCAACTTAGGCACATCTCGTCTGTTCATCTTGTGATCTTTAGCTTAGGTCTTGAAACCTTCCTTATAAGAACACAAACTCTGATACCAATTGTTAGTAATAACTAAGAGGGGGGGTGAATCAGTGGCCTCAAAAATTAATCCTTAAATCAACCCTTAAAACTTATTACCACATTTAAGCCTATAGTTATATTCAGTCCTACAAAATGAATGCCTTGAAATAATTATAACACGTTACTACTTGTCGGAATGCTTTGTAAAACCTTCTTCTGTATGTTTACCAATAAGCAGTCTTCTATTAACCAAAACATAGTAAATAGCTAGAGTATACCGATCAATCCAGAAATGCATATGTGAAATGTAAAATAGTAAAGTAATGAAACATAAACACATAATACATGGATTTTTAATGTGGAAACCCTATTAAGGGAAAACCCACTGGGACCGGTACCCCAAATTTTCACTCTTCTGAAGTGAGATCTGTTAAGAGTCAACCCTGTTAAAGGTTACAAACACAGTGTTAGGTGTGACCTTGTTAGAGGATTTAAAAGATAGTTTGTCACCTAGTATCTGGCATCTAATGCTACCATCCTTGATCAAACACTCACTTGGCCTGTCAATAGGTATCGGGCATATCCAATGCTACTTTCTATGATCAAAATTTTTGATACTCCTTGGGATTTATCTCAATTACAAAAGAATTTTAATTCCTACTCGGTTAAGAGACTTGATGCTTCAATGGTTAAACTGAAACATTAAAATGATATGTTCACACATACAACTTGAATTGCAAGTTTTCAGATCTATTGTAAGTGCATTATCTCTTTGATCAATATAATAAATTCTATACCTATGCTCCATGTTTTTCTACTCTGTGTTGTTGTTTCACTGTTTGTCGGTGTCTACAGAATCTAGCTCTTTCCTCAGCTTGTTAATCAGGTATGAATGAAGACTTTCTTCTCCTTTAGAATCTCTTTAGCATCTATTCTCTCTCTTCTCTTCACCCCCACTCAATTCATAATGAATTGGGTTTGTCTCTTTATAGACATGATTCACCATTTCTTGGCTTTCTTGATCTTGGCATTATTCACAATTCTCACCAATTAGATTTAAAGAAAAAATCCAATTTTATCTTCTAGAGATCTTCTTGCCAACTGGACAAAGCATCTTTAAATCCATTACTTATCCCTAGCTTTATCTTGTCGATTAAAACAATGATAATTATTAGTTAAGTCTATTTATAGCTCTTGACAGTAAGCATTTTTTCATTTCTAAACTCTCTGTTCTGTCGGTCAATACTTCAGTTAGTCATCAGTGATAACTAACTATTCTGTCAGTGTGACTTCAATTGTCTTTAGGATCTCCATCCATCGGGAAACACTATATTTCTTTCCATCAGGTTACTCTATGCTTTTCTCATCGGTAAACACTGAGACTTTTCTCATTGGTAATGTTGTGCATTTTCTCATTGGGTAACATTGTGACTTTGCTCTTTTACTTTGACCGTCGGTGTGCACTCTGTCGGTGTATATAGTCACTTTTGTGAATACTTGACTTATATGCATTATTGATAGCATAGCCTTTGATTCATCGATTCTTTGAGGTCTTTGGAAGTATGTACATGACCATATAGATTATATCAAGTTGACATCAATGACAATACAATACATTAACTAATTTAATACCTTGCATGATCATCAACTTAACATCTTCAAACATTCAATCAGTTATAGTTCATCATCTAGATCTTATTTGTTCAATCTCAATTTCATTTACCTTTCTTTGTGCTCTTGTTCTTGCTTCTGCTATTTTAGATCTTGTTCATTTAGGTTGTCTTTGTTTATGTATCTCAATCTTAGCATAATTCTCTAGTATTGTTGATGATTTATGCTTTCTTACTGTACTGCTTACCTCTAACTTATTTTCTTCTGATATTATCCTTTTGTAAACTGCTTCATATGTTCCAAACTGATTAGCTTCCTTATCCTTAGTTTGATCCAGTAGTAGTTCAATACTTTATATCGATTCATTTTCATTTGTCTCATATCCAGTAGGTTTTACCCATAAAGTTCATGGTTCTACTGCTTTAATTATACATGAGTGTGTTCTAACAAAAAAACATATATCCTTCTCATATTTCTAAACTATGTGAGGTAGTATCTGATATCTTCCATACATTCTAGTTTGGAATTCTTTAAAATAACTCCACAATACTATACTATAACTCCTTCCAATTGATCAATATATCGGTTAATCTGACTTATAATTGGTTTTCCTATTATCCAATTTACTTTACCAATGCTTAGGAAATAACTTTGTACATAGAAAAATATACATACCAATAGCGCTCCAAACTTTAATCCTTGTTTCTTTATTTTTCTCAGATTCAACATCAATTGGTCTCTCATCATTTATACTAAATAAAACTTGTTTTCTTCATTAACAATCTCATATGCAACTTGGAATGCTCCTCTAGATATGTTGTCTAATTGATTTTCCTGATAGATCTTGTATCTGATAACCAATGATGCAAATTTCATTTCTTTATCCATAATACTGCTAACAGCAAAGGTTTTATGATCTTGCTTATACCTTACTATACCTTGAATTTAAGTTCCAAAATCCAGTTCCTTTACACATTTCTTTACAGTAGTCGATAGTCCAGTTACTAAAAAGATGATTTCCTTCGTGATCTCGATCTATCTGTCTTCTTCCAACCATATGTAGTCTCTATGTACTCTTCTCAATATGGATTTAATCCATTCAATTTCAAAATTCTTTGGTGTGTGCATGATATGTGTCAGACTTTTTGTTTCTAGATGTCCATATTATTCATTCAACATTTAATTCCCTTTGTATGGTTCCTTATATGTTGTACTAATCTCTTCATCTCTAATATCACTCTGCTTGCATTGAATAAATTTTTTTATGTCTTATGTCAATATTACTCTACTTAGTAACCAAGATAGTGCTCCAACTTCATTTGTTTCAGTTGCTTTCAGTGATGTCAACTGATATTTTGGTTCCTTCTCCTATGATCCGTCGACTAATACAATCTTCTCATCCATGATAATTTTTATACACTCTCTCAAGGTGTTTTGATTGTCTAGGGTTTACTTCTCAATAAAATTGCTAATAAATCCTTTCTATAAGATGAAATTTTATCTCAAGCTCATCTTCACATTTACTTTTCAGTATGTAACTTTCATAAGATAGATATCATTATATATAGGTAAGGTGTCCAACATTCACTTTTTACTAAAATATTTGTTATAGGCCGACAGTGTTCCTATGTACCAATAGTAACACAAATCCACCAATAATAATCTCATAAAAATATCTTCAACTTTTCTAAATACTTATTACATCTATATATGCTATTTGAATGTTCTAGCTCATACTTGATTAAGGGGATAAATGATTATTCTAATATATTTTTTAGGTCCCTATGCAATTACTTACTTACTTAGATGTTGATGGTTGAATTCCCTACGCCATTCGACATAGGGGCCTCCATTAATGTTTCCTTAGCTTCCTTCTTTACCCATATCTTCTTCATTTTCTCTTTGACTTATTCTTGATTTACAGTTCTTTTATCTCTAATATCTCTATCATTATTCATAGAAAAATGATATCTACGTTATAGGTGGCATGACCAACCTTTGAGAAAATGTAACATGGTAGTGAAAATGATCTCTAAGATTCAATTCTTACTTAATTGTTTCCTTTTTTGCATTCTAATGTTGTATGTCTAGGTTTTCCACATGTAACTAAGTTATTCACTTTCGTTCCCCGATAGTATACCATTTTGCTCATTGTCAGTGTTCTGGTTCTGCATTCTTTAGCTTTATGTCCATAGTGATTACATTTATAACAATATCCATATAATTTTCTCACAGATGATCCAGTGATGGATTCAGATTTACTTTCATATTCTCTATGACCAAATTCATCACAGTTGTCACAATAACCATTAAAAGATGTTTTCTCGATAGAATTTATTTATTTACTTTGACAAATGTTTTCTATGTAGCCATATTTTCCACAATTGTAGAAAGTTGACTTATAGGGTGTCTTACCTTGTATATCACGTGTTTCTCCAAATTTTGATGATTCTTTGATTTCCATAGTGTTGTTACCGATATATCCCAATCTGGTAGTGTCACTTGGTTTTCTCTAATTTTTCAATTATTCATCAATATTTTGCATGCTTTGTTCAAATTTTGTAAGTCTTTCATTGAAATCTTTTTCAACTTTTAGATTTTTCTTCAATTCATCATTCTCTTGCTTTAGTTTCTTATTTTTTGCTTGTAGTTGTAAATTTATGTCACAGTACTTTCTATCAGTCCTCTCTTTGAATGAATCTCTCTATTATCTTTCCAATAGTATGTCTTTTCCAATAATTATTTCTTCAACATCTCTCTTTTATGTTTCAATAATTCCTTTAGAACTCTCGGCAAATCTCATTCTTTCCAGTATTTATGTCAATCTCAAGGCTTGACTTTCATGTTATTTCTTTATTTGACTGACTTCTTCAATTAATTCATTGTTCTTTTTCAATAGATCATCAATAGAAGCATCAACTTCCTCAAAATTGATACTTCCTTCCAATAGTCTGTCAAGGTCATAAAGTCTTATGTTTAGTTATTTTGTAAGTTCCTTCCATTTTTCAAATGATGTCTTTAGTTTTTTTCTTCATCTCATGAATCATTTCATTAGCAATTTTAAGGGCTTTTTCCAAGTGCTTCTGATACTTATAACTTTCCATTATCCCATATCTACTCCAAGATGTTAAAATTTTCTCCCTAGAGAACCAATGTGCTCTGATACCAATTGTTGGAAATATTTAGGTATGGGACTGAGAGGGGGGTGAATCAATCCCTCAAAAAATTCACACCTATTCCCTATCAATCTCAATCTTATACACTAATGTTTACTGATACCGATATATGTTTTTTTAATATCTGATAACTGCTATAATATTAATCGATAACTGATAGCTTTGCAAATAAACAAACATAAACATATAAACACTCAAACACTTAACACAATATTTTGGTGTCACAGAAAACCCTTGGTGAGAAGGAAAATTTGCGGTGTGGATGGAACCCACAACTTATCACTACAATAATAAGGTGACTGGTTAAGAGATTCTAAAAGCACTATTAAATGCTACCCAGTTATGGGATTTACCAAGAGAGTTGTTAAATTCTTATACCTTATTAAAATTAACCTAGTTAAAGGATTTTATCTCACTTATACAGTGTTCAACTTGTTAAAATATTTACAATAAGTTCCTGAATAGAACTTTTCAGTCCGGTTAGAGACTACCCGATTAAGGGATTTCACAATCTTGTCATTAAACTATTAGGAATAAATCAAAAGGAAATTTGACCTGTGAATGCTTTCTCCTAAATCTTATCAGATCTTTTTCTACTCAATTCCTTCTCTAATTTTGTAATTCCTCGCTCGGGAATCCTTGGACAAAAGGATAAAACCAAAACTAAGGTAACAATATTGTTTTTTAAGTAGATACATAACACATATCATAGCGCAAAGCGGAAGTCTAACACAGCATCAAGAACTCCCAAGAACAAACCAACACCAACATACATACCGACTACATGATTAACATACAAGGTTCATCCAATTGATATGTTATTCCACAATGATTGTTTTTAAGCCCAAAGTACTATTCCTACCATGGTTAAACCATACAAGTTAATTTACCAAATTAAATTACAAGGACGTCCATGGATTACATTCACTTACACAAAAAACATCTTATAGTCAAATTGTTTTGATTTGGGAAGGTGTAACATAAAAAAGGGTATCCAAAAAACTATCTTGCATCCTCCGGTTGAGGATGGAAATGCCCTCTATCTATGAAATGATAAAATAGGGAAGAAAGAAAACATAATCTCGTACAAAAAAGCACTTTTATCATACAAAAAAGCACTTCCCATATGACAAAAGACTAGGTATGAAACGAAAATACACCCCTTCCCATATAACAAAGTATACTTTGTTGTACGAAACTATACTAGACTTCATCTAGGCTCTGTTCTGGAAGCCATGAATTTTGCATCTAGAGTCTGATTGACTTCGTTCAAAATGCGTCAGAAAGGTCTTGAAGAGATATAAGACATGATGGACCTAAAACCATCTTAGGACTTCAAAATTTTTGTTTCCATCCACTTGAATTGAGTACAATCCAAAAATAGGTGACCATTGATGCCAAAACTTGAAATGAATGGTCTCCTCAGTCCAAAGTCTAGATAGGCTTGCCGATACCAATGTATGACATAAGATACAAGTTATCTCCACACCGGAGAGTACCAAATACATGTGTATCAAGGCTATGGGCACTCAATTACACCATCAGCATAAATACAACATTAAAGAAGGGATCAACATCTAGATCATCTACCACCATAACATCATATTACTGTAGTCAAATAAATATCAAGAAGAGTACACACCAAGTACATAAACATGAGGATAAATTAACTGCATAAATTAATAAAAGTAACTTGAAGAATTAAATGAGCAGCAAGCTCCAATCCTGTAACTGGAGGAAGACCAACTCTATACTCTAATCCCCAAAAGTGGTATAGGATTGCAACGCCACCCAACCATTTGGTACCCATAGGCCTACCCCACCATGCTCATGGAGATAATGACCCGACCACAGGCACATAACACACACAAACACACAAGAGGATACACACATGCCAACCAATTCATGGCTCAAGGTACACATATGAACATGAATGTAAATGTAGTATTCGAGATCACTACTCATAACAAACTAAGGATACTATGTAGGTACTCTAGTGGAGTGTCATCGCTTGGCTTGTACTAGCCCAAATGGTATCTGGTACAGTAACTCAACTCCCTTAGGAGGCCTCGTACTGTGTCCTTGTACCAACTCACGCACGAGACTAGCTGCCGACAGACACTGAACCCCACCCTTGGTACTCCCAAGTGACATATGGTATGGTAACTCTACTCCCTTGGGAGGTCACATACCATATAGGTTAAACTGATACCTTTTATTAAGTTTTATTACCCATGTGTTTATTTGGTTATCACTTTATTATAACTTCTACACATTACCTTATCGGCCACTTCCAGGCTAGGATAATCATGAGAATCCACTCCACACATCTACCCATACATACCCTTTCTCATCATACGATGAGTTCCAAAAGTCAATGCAATTTCCCAACCTGACCCTCAAATGATAAAATACTCAACTGGCCTATATCTAGGAGTTTGGATCTTGCAAGATCCAACATAAGAACACTCATGTGCACATGGTGAATACAACCAATACCATGTAACAATAGAATAAAAATATACAAGGGGCTAGATCTGGTAAAAGCAATAAGAATGAATAATAAACCTCACTCGGGAAAACACATCCGAGTGGAAACTGAAATGATAAAAAAAATAACATATAGCTCAATTGGCCACTCACCAAGAGTGTGTATTCCCATAGAATCCATAATTCATCTCGTTAGAATATGAGGATGGCATACAATGCCCAAAATAACCATTCACTCAAAAATTCTGGCAAACTGACAACAAGGCAAAATCCACACATTTAACTTGACGGAGTACTTTTGGATCAGGATATAAAAATACCAGGAGTGTCCTCTATCCATTCCAACTCCACAATCCTACTCCTTGTAGCAAAGGCTACCAACAACATAATTGAAAATGTGCCAACAAGGCAACATGCAAGAGCTTGATGACACGCAAAATGAAGCAATGCCAAAAACTCTCAGAATTCAAACATCTCAAAATTTGACAAAATAGAAAACCCACTACTAAAACATGCCCAAACTACCAAAAATCAAATAAAATTCAAGTTCTGAGAATATGTGAAAATTCCAGCAACATAACTAGATAAAAACTTCAAATACAAAAATATGGAAATAAACAAATGCTCATGCCCGCCCAACCAAGTCATGGAAATGTATAAAAATGGAGGGGAACACTAGTTATTGACCCCCAAACACTTATAAATTGAAATAATTGATCAAAATAGAGTAGAACATTAAAAATGAGAAAGCCCTAGCTCATTCCAAATGCTCAAAAATTGGAATGAAGAGAAGACAATGGAGAAGACTTCAAACGGGCTGAAAATCTCAAAGAAGATGGATATCCATGCTATGAATCTAGTGAGCCTATCCTCGCAATGATCTGACAAGCCAATCTCCCACAATAAGCAAAACACTAAAATTTCCAAAGAGGGTTTTGGAGCAAAACTCAAATTCTCAAAAACATAAAATGAAAAAGTGAAGTCTAAAAGCTCACTTTTGCCTAATATAAGCACTTTTATAAAAGTGACTCATAAATTAGAATATTAAGCCACTTTAAACTAATTGGCTAAATCCCAAAACTAATTAAAACAATTCCAGGAATTTGGAATTTAACTACGGCAAATTAGTCGAAAAATAATTAAAATAAACCCAAACATTAAAATTGAATAATTTTTGCAACAACTGTGGAACCCTAAATGCATAGACACGCTCACTGGTCAATTCACATAATGCATTATTAATGTGAATTGACCATAATAATAGGATTTTTAATTATTAAAACAATATTCCAGATACGTTGCCCATACATGGACGACATTGGCTCAACATGAACGGCCAAGGTCACTATCTCCCAGTGCCACTGCCGGGGATATAGGTACACACTCGAATCCTATACTCAAGATGAATGTACCTGGTACCTTTTTAATAAACAAGAAAATATCAAGTGTAGGTGCTCACCATAAAAATAGCTCAAGCACAAACAAACACATAATCACGTTGAAGGAGAACGGGACATCGTGTAGATCTCGCAAGTAAGTGACTATGACTCTGTCTCACTTCGTACTAGCACTAACATGAAAAATACATAACGGTGGTCCAGTACAACATCACAACATATATATAATCATGTAATAACGCATTTAAATTAAATTATTTAAATAATCATTTTTCAGCTATTTGAGCATATATCTGCTGAAGGTAAAAGACATATATCCACATCATAAATGCACCATAACAAGAAAACCAATAACTTCCATTGAATACATATATAATTCTTTGTCCAAATCCAAATACAAAGTAAACTAGACATCATCATGAACATTGGATCAAAATATTACTTAACATCATAATCTAACATTTACAATAAGCAAAGATACATGGAACAAAATTAAGGTACGATAGTTAGCTAAACCACTCAGTGCAACCACTAGATCAATCGCATGATTAATCAAGGAGTAACAATATCAGGGTACACTATGATAACTCCCAATCTAGATAGTATCTCAACAAGGTAAGAAATCATATTTAGGTAACCACTGGCACAAACCTCAGTGAAACTATCAACTCACATCACAAGCCAAATTGGTAGATAACAATCATAATCACATTAGTAATATCAGATTGAGCACAAGAACCACCTGAAATGGGTGCATCTCAAATGTCAACATAACACCATTACAAAGGAATAATTACCGAAACATCAGGTCATCTCAACCAATCACAAGGTGCAGAAATAAGGATCGCCAATAGATATACAACTAGCATAGGGACATAAACAAGTTGTTGATGCAATATCATAGATAAGATCATCTTGAACGTACAACCTCTCATGGGTTCAATATGGTCATGAAATACACACACATAAACCATCAAATCCACATCCTTCGGGATGGCATGCAAAACATAAATGGGAGAGGCACTATAGATTTACACTTCGCTTGTCTTCACCGATACTTGTTCATACTCTACATTGTTCCTTATTTCTTCTTCTTCTTCTTCACTATATCTTCTCCTTCTCTCTGATCTCCTTTTAAAGTATTATCTTGACGTAATCTGTATTTACCAACTTTTTCCCTAATTAGGTTTTCTTTGATTCTTGCATAGGCCTATGTGATAATAATATGTCATCCTTGATTCTACTCTTCTCAATTCCCTTCACCGATAAAAGTTTCTAATAAAATTTTTGAATAGTTATAACCTTCTTGCTGATAAACTATGATTTTCTGATAGTACTCTATACTTGATGTTTGTTTCTTATCCTTTGTGGTAGTTTCCAGCAATGACAATATTATCAAAATCATTCTTTAGCCTATAGAGGATTTTCTCAAGTAGCACGGTGTGAATTTGTTCTGCATATGTTAAACATATTTGTTTAGATATAATTACACTCATTTTTATTTTTTTAGAGTTTGTCAACAACTTTGGGTTATTAACTTGTATTAATTCTCTTTCACCTATTACAACCCCCTTCGAATCTTCCCACTGATGCTCTACCATTCCATTTTGTTAGAAGTCCTACTCATCAAAGATGGGTTCCAACACAACAAAGGGAAGAGGTATGCTTGTCTTCTTAACTCCTTTTTACTAAGTGCACAATAGATTTGAAACTCTCTTGTTAACTCCTTTCGGATTTCTTTCTTGTTTGTTTTAAAACCCTACTTCCTTCCTGTATGACTATAATATATTTTATCACTTACCATATAGGAAATTATTGTAACTAATTCATCAATGACTTTGTCTCATATGAGTAGAGGAGATCCATCTGAGGCTCTGGTATGCATTTTTTTAGTCCATACATTTTTAGTTATTTAGTTTTTTTTGACATATATATTATTAACTTGTATTAATGTTGTTTTACATGTTACAACCCCTTTTAGGACTTCCCATGGATCCTTAGAATTTTCCAAGTGCAAAAGAAAGAGATGAGGTAATCAACATTTCAACCACAAACAATTTACAATCCAGTATTTAGTTATTTTGATGTTATATTAAGAAAATATATTTGATTCAACATTTCAATTGTCCTTGTGCAGCCATGTACTACTTCAAAGAGGCTCAATTTTGATGATCCACTACAGTCATAGATATCGATAGAGGCATATAATTCTATTTGTGGTCATTGAAGGACTAATTTATCTATATATTTGACATTTGTATTGTATATGTCGACCTTGACATGGCACATGAAACATGCCACATTTTTGTAACTCTATTATTAACTTGACATTGATGATATTTTTTTATATGTACACGATTACTATTCATTTTGATATATATGAAAGTTGATATTCGATCCTATTTTTTCATTGTGTGCATATCTTTGTACATCAAAACTTAGTTATTTGCAATTGAAATGTGATCAAAATTGTTCACTGCGTATGTCATGATTAGCCACAAATAGGAAATTATGAATTTTTGATGAATTTTGATTAGATTTATCTTAGTAATGGTTTCTAAGGTCACTTTTGACATTTTTTATTATCCCCCCAATTTATAATCCTTTACGCATCAAGATGTAAAAGTCGCTAAATTGTAGGAAAAGTTGTCAAGCAATGTTTTTTGTAAAAAGTTGAAAAAGAGGGAAAAATCTTGAAAAAGTAAGTTGAAAAGTCACTCCTGGTTGTGGATCACTGCTGAAACCACAATCACTATCATAGTCACAATCCGAAGTTGTATTTTTTCATTGTTTCAGATGCATTTATTGGATGGAGGCTTGAGCTTGTTGAGCATCCACCAATCTCAACTTATTAGGGAGATCTTCCTCCCAACTCACCTATTCAATAGGTAACAAACCCCCAAGCCCTCACTAGGCTACTAGCCCCTTAAGTTGCCTCAATACCCAAAAGACTCACTCATACTCTCAAATCCCATAAAACCACTGACACACATCACCTTAGGCGTACTCATCTTGCCCAAATCCATCTTCAGGTCTTCCAACCCTTAAATCACACCAAGTCACAAAATCTTACTTCCACAAGTCCTTACCCAATTAGGACTCCTAGTTACTTGTAGACATAACTCCCAATTCCAATTAGGCACACACAAACCCAAGGTTACTAGAGGGCACATCAATGACTCGCTCTTCAATAGTCAAAACACAAATCTTAACCTCCCTCATCCACCCTAGGAAACAACATAAGAACATGTTGTCTTAACATTGTTTGTACAGTTAAAAATAAGAAACCATAGGATAGTTGGAACATTTATATTCTTCTCCCACACCATGAGTTGGAACATTTGTATTATGGGTGGTTGCAAGAAGTTGTGTCCCACTTTTGGCCAAAAAGTGGAAGTGTTTTCCCTATTTTTCAAATTTATTGTCAATTGATGTCAAAATTTGAGACACTTAAAGATTGAATCTCAAAAAACTTCACTAATGGAAAATGTAGTGCTCGGAGTCTAGTTCTTAAATATGTAATTTATTTTAATACCCACATGGTATAAAAATATTTTTAGTAGGCATGTTTAAAAACCACATTTTCAAAATGCATGTTTCAGGACCATACCACACACGTGTACAACCACCATATTTTGACCCAAATAAATAAAAATTGTGAATCCTTTTAGGGAAAGATACCTAAGACACCAAAGATTGATGAGAATATTTTTTCTTTTTTTTATGAAATATATTTTTTTATTAATTTTAAATTGACTGTAAACTATATTTTTGAAACCTCTAGTGTACGACCACCAATACTTCGATGAAAATTTAACACTTTTTTCAAAATTATTTTTTTAGTCTTCAATAAAATTCTATGTAGATTGATTTCATATAATTTATTTTCTAAAAAAATAAAAACAAAAAAGCTATTAAAGTTTTAGTTAACCTCACTAATTTAAGTTTAGGTACCACTTTTGATTAATAAATATTGCAAAATAGTAAAACTGATCATATCATTATGAAATTTATATTTTTGAAATCAGGACAGTAAGAACTATAATGGGTTTTTATTTCATCAAAAAAATTGATTAGGAAGGCCTTCAGAAAATTACGGTAAGGCAGAAATCTGGTACTTTAGTGCATTAGCCATTATTTTAAAGGTCCAATGCATAGGCTTGGTCCCACCATACCTATGCTGAACCAAAATCCAATGCAAAGAGTGGGTTGAAAATTCAACTTCTAAAAAATGGGCACACGTTTAAAAATGCATACTTATTTCTTAAATATAATAAATCAAAATTTAAAAATGCATTTCTAGGCATAATTATAAAAAAAATTAGAAACGGCCACCCATTTTGAAATGAGTACCCATTTTGAAAAAAATGGGCACCTATTTTTTTAATTTTGGATTGGGCATCCGAGCCTAAATCAGGTGCCCCTTTTTTTCAAAATGTGTGCCCATTTCTAGTGACATTTTTCAAGTTCGCAAGACTTCCACCGAATTGGGACCCAACTTCTTGCACCTACGCTTGTTCTCCCACACACCCCACTACATCTTCACTACCCCTCCAAGGCTACTACTTGGCATTCATACCCTTTCCACAACTCCAATTCATTGTCAATCATGGACTAAGACAAAAAAAAAAAAACACATGTTTTGTGTTTTCCCTAACACAAGACAAAGTTTGCATGGAGATCTACAACCAATACAAATGAAAGGGAACACTATTGTACATCTTTCCACCCAATGGTGCTTAGTACTACACCTTGGGGAGACTTTGGTTTGGTGTGGTTCCCAACGTTTGAGAAACTACATGGGTGAAACAAGGTTATTTTTTGGGTTTACCCAGCCAACTGGAGCTAATGGTATAGATGGTTTGAGGCTACAATAGATGGTTTGAAAGATACACAGTGTTGCTCGTTTCAACTAAGCCACACTCCAAGTTTTGACATAAACTGAGATTGCATTGCCAAATTAAAATGAAGTTGAATCTCTCAAAATTGAGATAGGTTATTGTAGGCCTTTATAGCGCAGTCTCATAGCATCTAAAAAAATTTTGATGCCTAGTATGAGCTCTGAGATATGGGCCTCGAAAGATCATTTCCCAATCGTGCTTAGTGCACATTAGGGACACTTAAGTATGGCATGGTTCCCAATGTTCAAGCAACTGTATGGGTGAAACAAGGTTGTTCCTAGGGTTTACCTGTCCAACCAAATCTAATGGCATGGATTATTTGAAGACATGACAAATAGTTTGAAAGATACACAGTGTTGCTCGCTTCAACTAAGCTGACATAAACTAAGATTTCATTGCCAAATTAAAATGAATTTGAATCTCCCAAAAATGAGATAGGTTATTTTAGGCCTCTGTATCAAGGTCTTGTAGCACCTAATGTTTTTATTATACCTAGCACAAGCTCTGATAAATGGCCTCAAAATATCTCTTCCCAATGGTGCTTAGTGCACCTTAGGGACACTTCGATTTGGCATGGTTCCCAATGTTTGAGTGACTACGTAGGTGAAAAAGGGTTGTTCCTGGGGTTTACCCAGCCAACCGGGGCTAATGGCATAGACATTTGTAGGCCATGATAAATGATTTGAAAGATACACAGTGTTGCTCGTTTCAACTGAGCCACACTTCAAGTTTTGACATAAACTAAGATTGTGTTTCCAAATTAAAATAAATTTGAATCTCCCAAAATCAAGATAGGTTATTGTAGGCCTCCAAAGAATTTTCTTGTATCACTTGATATTTTTTTGATACCTCACACAATCTCCGAGATATGGGCCTCAAAAGAGCACTGCCCAATGGTGCTTAGTGCACCTTAGGGACACTTCAGTCTGGCATGGTTCCCAACGTTTGAGAAACTACATGGAAAAAAAGGTTGTTCATGGGGTTTACTTAGCCAAATAGATCTAATAGCACAAATGGTTCAAGGCCACAATGGTTGGTTTGAAAGGTATGAAGTGTTGCTTGTTTCAATTGAGCCACATTGCAAGTTTTGACATAAACTAAGATTGTGTTTCCAAATTAAAATAAATTTGAATATCCCAAAACTGAGATAGGTTATTGTAGGCCTCAATAGTATCATCTCTTATCTCCTTAATTTTTGTTGATACCTCACACAAGCTCCAAGATATAAGCCTTGAAAGATCACTGCCCAATGGTGCTTAGTGCACCTTAGGGACACTTTGGTCTGGCGTGGTTTCCAATGTTCAAGTGACTACGTGGGTGAAATAAGGTTTTTCTTGGGGTTTACCCATCCAATTGGAGCTAATGGTGTAGACAATTTGAGGCCACGATGAATGGTTTGAAAGATACACAGTTTTGCTCATTTCAACCGAGCCATACTGCAAGTTTTGATATAAACTGAGTTTGCATTTCCAAATTAAAAAAAAGTTGAATCTCGCAAAACCAAGATAGGTTATTATAAGCCTCCATAGAATGGTCTTGTAGCACCTTATGGTTTTTGGATACCTCACACGAGCTTCGAGATATAGGCCTTGAAAGATTGTTGCTAAATGGTGCTTAGTGCACCTTAGGGACACTTTGGTCTAGCGTGGTTCCTAACATTTGAGTGACTGTGTGGGTGAAACAAGGTTATTCCTAGAATTTTCCCACCCAACCGGAGCTAATGGCATAGATGGTTCTAGGCCAAAATGAATGATTTGAAAGATACACAGTGTTTCTCATTTCAATTGAGCCACACTGCAAGTTTTGACATAAACGGAGATTGTGTTTCCCAATTAAAATGAAGTTGAATCTCCCAAAACTGAGATAGGTTATTGTAGGCCTCCATAGAATGATCTTATAACACTTGGTGTTTTTTCAAATTCTTGTACAAGCTCTGAGATATGAGCATTGAAATATTATTTCCCAATGGTGCTTAGTGCACCTTAGGGACACTACAGTCTGGCATGATTTCCAACATTCAAGCAACTACATGGGAAAAAAAAGGTTGTTCCTATGGTTTACCATCTAACCAGATATAATGGCACAGACGGTTCGAGGCAACGATGAACAGTTTGAAAGATACGTAGTGTTGCTCATTTCAACTGAGCCACACTACAAGTTTTGACATAAACTGAGATTGCATTGCCAAATTTAAAAAAAAAAGTTAAATATTTCAAAATTCACATAGATTATTTTAGGTCTCCATAGCATAGTCTCATAGCACCTGACAGTTTTTTGATACCTCACAAGACCTCTGAGATATGGGCCTCGAAAGATCATTTCCCAATGGTGCTTAGTGCACCTTAGGGACACTTTGGTATCGCGTGGTTAAAAATGTTTGAGTGATTGCATGGGTGAAACAAGGTTGTTCCTAGGGTTTGCATGGCCAATCAGAGCTAATGGCATAGATGGTTCGAGGCCAAAATGAACAGTTTGAAAGATACATAGTGTTACTCATTTCAACTAAGTCACACTGCAAGTTTTGACATAAACTAAGATTGTGTTTCCAAATTAAAATGAAGTTGAATATCCCAAAACCAAGATAGGTTATTTTAGGACTTTATAGAATGGTCTTGTAGCACCTTATGGTTTTTTCATTACCTTGAATGAGCTCCGAGATATGGGCCTTGAAAGATCATTGCCCAATGGTGCTTAGTGCACCTTAGGGACACTTTGGTCTGGCATGGTTCCCAATGTTTGAGCGACTGCGTAGGTGAAACAAGGTCATTCTTGGAATCTACCTGGCCAACCAGAGCTAATGGCATAGACGGTTTGAGGCCATGACAAATGGTTTGAAAGATACGTAGTGTTTCTAGTCTCAACTAAGCCACAGTACAAGTTTTGACATAAATTGAGATTGCATTTCCAAATTAAAACAAAGTTGAATATCCCAAATCCAAGATAGGTTATTGTAGGCCTTCGTAGCATGGTCTTGTAGCACCTGACTATTTGTTGATACCTCACATGAGCTTCGAGATGTGGGCCTTGAATGATCACTACCCAATGGTGCTTAGTACACCTTAGGGACACTTTGGTCTGGTGTGGTTCCCAATGTTTGAGTGACTACATGGGCAAAATAAGGTTGTTATTCGGGTTTACCCAACCAACCAGAGCTAATGGCACAGACGATTTGAGGTCAGAATGAATGGTTTGAAATATTAGTCACTCAAACACCTTGCATATGAAATTCACCATCTATACTCCAAGGTAGGATACATAATTAATATTTTTTGCACTTTATTACATTATAACTAACATTTTTTGCATTTTATTACATCATAATTGGTATGGTAAAAAATCCATACATGTAATGATACAAAATTCTATATGTATTTATAATCAAATGGTACACATTATGATATACAAATGTAACGATAAAAAATTCAATATATATTTATAATCAAATTGTACATAGTATGATATACATAATTTATCCTCTCAATATTTACAAATCAGCCACATGGCCACTTTTATATACACAATTTGGCATCTAATATGCACATGACATCTTATAACGATTTATATATACAAAATTTGGCATCTAAATATGCACATTACAGTTTATTGTTGTTTTTATATACAAAATTTGGCCTCTAAATATGTACATAGAGCACCTCCAAAAAATTGAAGTTGGAACGTTTCACAAAAGATATTTAAAAAATTGTCAAAATTATTCTACCATATTGTAGAATAATTCTTCTACATGGCTCAGAATCAATCAAGTGAACCTTTTGGATCAACTCTAACCCTTATTGTGTCAAGTATTGCATCGTGGTCAGATTCACAAACTTTCCAAAAATTCTTGTTAAGAGGTCTACCATGATATTTAATTGTAGACACCTAAAATTGGTCAAGAAAATCAAACAAGAAATAAAGTGAGAAAATCAATTCAAATCAGAAATTAATTGAATTATTAAAAGCCTTTGGATTAATTAAATCAAATAATTGTGCAATTGAGATTAAACAATTGATTGCATAGTTAAAATCAAATTAATTCCAACCCTTTCAAGGGTGCAAATGGCTAAATAAATTCAATTAAATCATTTATTGAAATCCCTTCATTTCCTCATCCATCACATGGTATAAATTAGATCAACCAATGAGGATTGAGAATGGGAGCTCACATGGATCAAGCCAAATCAATTCTCCATCACACATCTTTGAGTTGCATCTTGACCACTCATTTGGTCCCCTTATTTGAAACCAACATTTAAATGGTCTCACCAATTGAAACCCCTAATTCATCCAAGCCTTAATCATGGTTCACTAATACATTTGGTACCAAATTGCAACGGCAGTGTCGTTGCAGTTTTTTCATCACAACCTTGTCGTCATTGCAATTGCGACGGTCTATCGTCACAATTGTGACAACGACAAGGTTGTGACAGAAAAACTGCAACAACAGTGCCGTTGCAATTTGGTACCAAATGTATTAGTGGTTTAATCAACTCTACCCCCTACCCTTGGAAAATCCTTTAAATAGAAGCCAATTTTGATGCATTTAATATCACACACACTCATGAAGAAAAGCATCATCACTATAGGCAAATAGAATCAATTTCATAGCAATTACATGTTAGGATTTGCATTATAGTGAGCAATTTGAGCTAAATAGGCACAATCTTGATCAAATAGCTTCAATTCTCATCCTAGGACTGTCATTTATGGATGCTTTAAAATGAGAGCATTATTTCTCTTTCTTAGTTAGAGAACCATGAGATGCTCATTGTTGATTTCAATTCATTCAAGCTTAATTTGATGTATTTTCAAATTTGAATTGATAGATACAGTACTAATTTCATGAAGGTATGATTTTATATACACAAATGGCACCTACCGTGGGGCTGTAAGCCTCATTTCTAATAATTTCATAAAAAATTATGTATTTGAGTGTGTTCTTTTGAAGAAATTTGTAGATTGCTGGAAAAGTGACACGTAGACACCTAAAGTGTGATTCCTTTATGCAATGAAATAGCGCATAGAATACTTTATTTCATCTATCTTTCTTTCTTTCAATGCATCTGACCTTGAAGTGATGCATATAATTCAAAGGATGATGCCTTTATGCAGCGAAGGAGTGCGTAGCCTCAAATATTTGCACGTCTTGGGATTTTTTTGATGCCTTCGATCCTTATTTTAAGTGCATTTAATCTTCTTTAAACACATTTAATTTGTGTTATAATGCTCTATTCAGTGATAAATAGTGCTCTTTTTACTACAAAATAATGTGTACAATAGGTTAAAATAGTGCGTAAACAACTTTAAAGTAGTGTGATGTCTTCTTTAAAATAGCGCGTAGGTCTCTATTTAATTTTAATTATGCAAATCATTAAAAATAGAAAGCTAATGACATTTTATTTGTTGATTTTCAGATGGACATGAAAGATCAGAGGGTGAAGAAAGCCACACTTCAGATTCACAAAGAGGACAAGGAGATTAAACATTTGTTGAAACGTGAGAAGAACCTTCATAATTCAAGCATTTTAGAGAATTTGATTGAAGAAGAGAAGGTTTATGAACATTATCTCAAAGTTGTTAAAGCTTATAAATCTAAATTCATTTCCTTAAATTGAAGTAATTCACCTTGAAATATTTGAAAGAACTTTAAATGTTAGGTGAATTTTAAGATTTTCATTTTGGATTTGGCTTTCCTCATTTTGTGTGAGTTGTGTTGACTAACTTGTTGTAGGAGAGGATGCAAAGGAGCTGGAACGATCACCACTAGGTGAGTAGTAAAAAGAAAACAAACAATCAAAAATGTGCCTAGCTTTGCTAGCTTTGAATTGAGGTATTTTTCACATCCTCTTGCATTTGCTTAAATTGTGGCATTCAAAGTTGAAATATAGATAATTAGAAGCCTATTATTGTTCACCAAGGGAGACATTAGGTCTATGCTCTCAACTTTTTAAGTTGATAAAAATGTCAAACATGTCAAATTTGGTGGTATAAAGAAAGGTTGGAAATTAACAAACACATAATTAAAAAACTCCATGTTTGTGGAAGCGAAGTGCTAGGTATATGCTCTTCACTCTTTGAGTGAATCAAAAATCCAAAAACACTTCAAATCCCTTAGTTTAAGAGGTGGAAATGAAAAATTGTCAATTGTGCTTGGAATTGTGAAGATAGTAGGGATGTGCTCTTCACCTTTTTGGTGAATCAAATTCCCAAACCTATTTGAACTTTTCAATGTCTTTCTTTCCATGAACATGCTAGAAAATTAGTGGGCCTATCTCCTGAGATTTTCCTTTTTGAGGACGATAAGACGGAACAACCCAAGTGGGATACAACCATTTTAGTCATGGTAATCCAACCCTCTACAATAAAAATGTATCCATCCTTAATAGGATGAGTGATAGAATGACTTGAGAATCGAACCTCCTCTAGTAGTCCTTTGGGATTGCACAAAATCATGTTTTTATACATGTGGGAGACCTCTATAATGGGGATGAAACTCAAAACATTTCAAACGGAGTTGAGTCTACAACCTGGTTAAAATAAAAATGCTTACCTCTTAAATCCATTATTACAAGCCAACTGTAGGTAGATTTCTTGGAAGAATTTATTGTTAAAACTCATGGAAATGATCAAGAATATACACTTTTGTGTAGAAATAAGGGTCAAAAATAAGATCTATGTGTGTACTATGATTGTGTGTTCATTTTATAGAAGAAAAACATCCATAAAGATCTGATCACATTGTTAACTTTTTTTAAAAATTATCAAACCAGTGACAAACTGCAACTTTCACACTTTCCTAACGCATAAAAACATTCTTCTGATATGTACAAACATTCTTCTAATGCCTTAAACCTGAAGTGGTGCATATAGACATATTTAATATCACCTTTGAATAGTCAAGTAATGCCTACAAACCTCAAATAAAATGTATAAACAATCAAACAGTGCCTATTAAAAAGCAAGGAGTGCTTTACTTTTTTCCAGTGAGTGTGTATAAACAGTGAAACAGCACGTACTATACACTGAAGTAGCACGTATAGACTAAGACATCAAAACAGAGGGTATTTCGCAAAGGTTTTTTGAAAATTTTGAGATTATATTTGGATACCCTTTTCAGAGTTCTTTATTTTCATCATCTCAGACTAATCAAATATTTTCATTTGCAAAATTTTAAAATCTTAAGAGGATTTACAAGAAGGCTAACTTCTTTTCTTCATGTTAATCCTGGTTTTTACAAGATTGCACCACATTAGGAACACATTACAACCATACTGAACATATTCGAGAGGAGAGTTACCTTTTCTGAGTGAAGCACGTACTTCTTCACAACAACCCTTTTAAATTGAAGAATAAGTAACACCTATTGACATGGCATTTCCTTTTGGACTCATGGATCCCGATCTCATCAATAATTCTAAAAATTATGCCAATAACAACCAAGATGGTGAGAATAGGGATGCTAATCATAATGGGAACAATGGGGGAGGAAAAACCCTTAACAATGGAGGTGTGGATGGAAATAATGGAGGGAATAGGGACCCTCAAGAGGAGGAGGCCACCAAAGAGAGGGTTAATTAAGCAACTCAAATTCCCTTTTTCATGAAAATCATGGAGAAATTATTAGAACTAGATAGGAAAAAATAATTCTTAGACCTATCTCAAGCGGGGCTGAAACTTCTCCATGATTATGATGTCAACAAGTTGAAGAAGAAAGAGGAGGATGCTAACCCAATTGATATCATGAATAAAAATTTATATTCTTTCAAATGCAATTGGATAACATGAAGAAAAACATGGCTCCCAAGCCATTTTAAATTGAAGATTTATGTCCATTCCCATTTGAAAAATCCCTAATTATGGTACCATTCCCCACAAATACAGTTTTCCCTAAATAT
The DNA here is from genome assembly GCA_018584345.1 of Thuja plicata. Taxonomy (NCBI): domain Eukaryota; kingdom Viridiplantae; phylum Streptophyta; class Pinopsida; order Cupressales; family Cupressaceae; genus Thuja; species Thuja plicata. Next base: position 372,274 of record MU225300.1, on the reverse strand, counting down.
GACAAGTATGAGGGAAGATCTAATCTGCAAGATCATTTGAGGGAATTTTGTGCATTAATCTTGGAATTCATGCATGATACCACATATTTAATGAGATTATTTACAAGAATTTTGGGAGGAGCTGCAATAGAATGGTTTTCTAAATTACCATTTGGTATTCAAACTTTTGAAGAGCCAGCTTCCAAATTTGTGACTCATTACTCATATAACATCAAACATGAGGTCACCATGATTAACTTATGTAACAAAAACAACATTATGGGGAAGGATTTTTTACTTTCATACAAAGATGGAGCGTAGTATTTGCTTGATACCCTAGAAGTGTACCCAAGAAAGAAAAAATGGGCATCTTTATGAATAGTTTGAACACGGAGATGAACTATCTATTGAGATTGCAATGTCCATGTTCCTTTCAAGATGTGATTGAAAATGGAGTTACAATGGAAGAATTTTTTTTGAAGAGTTAATAAATCAAACTTTATAAAGAAAACAAAAACCCTCCTAACAACCACAACAACTCCAACAATCATAATCACACTTCAAATAATAGCAATAAATTTTGGCTTAAGAACACCAAAAAGGGCCTTGTCAATGATGGGGTTGTTGAAGCGCATAATTTAAAATCCACTCCCTTCAATCTCACAAGATCTTCAAACTAAGCTAATAATGTAAACCAAGCAGCCAAGGTTCTGTTCAACAACAACAACGTGTAAAACAAGCAAGAGGCTAACAAACCAAGATCATCCTTTAGCCCGTCACCAGTAAGGAAGTTCACATACTTCGATGAACCACTTGAAAATTCTCTAAGGACTCTCATTGGTAACAAGATCATTTTCCTACCCAAATCAAGGCCTTATGAACCCCAAGTTAAACCTTCATGGTGGAACGATGCTCATATTTGTGAGTATCATCGAAATAGAGGGCATAAGACAAATGAATACATGAGACTAAAACATGAGGTACAAAATTTGATAGATAATGGGATCAGTAAGGTGGAAGGGCCTCAAAACAATTAAGATCATGTAGCTTTAAAAACTCCTTTCTTCAATCATGAGAAGGGAGAATCTTCAAATAGTAATCAAAACAACAAAGGAGGTAATAACAAAGTTAATTTAGCACATAGCTATGATAATGTAATCAATTCCTTGTCAGGATATGAGAATACTATCAATGTCATTATTGTAAAAGATCAATAATCAAAGGAAACCTCTAATTTTTTTACTAGGGGGCACACATCAAAGGTTACCTTACAAGGAGATATCCCTAAAAATATTGGTCTTAATCAACCATCTTATTCTCAATGGAAATACAATCTTGTGGATCAATTGCAAAATAATCCCGCTCAAATTTCAATTCTTGATTTTTTGAAACTTTCACCAAATCATAAGGAGATCTTACAGAAGGCTCTTGTGGAGACAATCATTCCCAACAACCTAGATGTGGATATATTTCAAAACATGGTGGTTCATCTCATTGCACCTCATTGCTTGTCTTTTTTCTAACAAGATGACATGTCCATTAATCATCCCCAAAATATTTCATTTCATATAGAGCTTTTGATACAAAAACACTGTGTCAAAAGAGTCCTTATTGATGGGGGAGCTGGTATAAACATTTTCACTTTTATTCTAGTCATATCCCTAGGATTTTCTGAAAGTGTCATGGATCCAAAGAATAAAATTATCATTATGGCCTATGATGATGAAGAAAGGTCTTCTAAAGGAATGGTGGTATTTCCTGTTCAAGTAGGACCAATAATAAAGGATACTATTTTTCAATTTCTTTATATGAAGTTAACTTATAACATCTAGTTGGGGAGACTATGTATACATGAAATGCAAGTGATGTCATCCACATACCATCAATGTATCAAGTTTCCATACAGGAAGAAGAAATTACTATAAGTGGAGACGTGAACCCTTTCCAATATTGCAATATTGTTACACATGTGAATGAGACATTCATGCCACATAATAATGAAGGGGCTACCCCAATTGACCCTAAAGGGAAAAAGTAAGAAGATGGTCCTAGTTCAAATTTGGTCATTAACTCCAATCAAGACAAAACTAACACATCTACATCAACTAAGAGTAAGGAGAAAGTTATTTTTATAGATACAAGTAACAAGGATGCTAATTTAAGTGTTTCAAATCAAGAGGAAGGAGGTTCAAACCCCTCTAGGATTGAAAATGAAGGAGTCCAAGAAACACATTATCAAAATATGGATAAGTTGATGAAGAAATTTGAGAAACAATGCAAAATCCATCAAAAGGGTATGGGAGAATATTTTGTGTCATTTTTTGACTTACCTCCTTCTCCAAAATCACATGGGAGGCCAACTAGTGCTCATTCAAGTCAAAAATATAATGCCCATTTTGTAAGAGAAAGTGACAATTCATCAAAAGGGGAAGAAGATAATGAAGTTTTAAAATAGTTGTACAAAGATGAAGAAGCTTCAAGTTCTCATGTAGAAAGGGTCCAAAATGTGAGTATCCAAACACATCAATATGGAAAAGGTTTCCAAATCATGCAAAAGATGGGATATAAAGGAAGAGGACCCTTGTGGATAAGAAACAAAGGATTACTAGAGCCTATACAACCTCCTTGGAGATCCAAAGATGAAAAATCAGGAATAGGGTACCAAGAACAAGGGAGTGGTTCAAACAATGTCAAAGATTCCTATGAACATGTCCATATGGTAGATTCTGAAAGTGAAGATGACTCTGGTCAATGTGAATGGGATTACTTATTTAAGGCTTCTTTTCATGACAAGGAAGTGGATGTCATTCACACTTATGATCCTACATCTAGTACAAACAGACAATCAAGTGTGGACCAAGGATCAAGTTCTACTCAAGTGCCAAACAACTCTCAAGCACCAAATTTAGGAAAAACATCAAATGAAAATCCATGGGTCGGTGAACCATGGGTACCTTTGTGGGTAGGAGATTCAAATGTTAGGTTTAAGCCATGAGCATTTAATCCCATAGAAATCCAAGAGGACTCAAGTGAGGAAGATTTTGATCCAAGTTCTATGGAACACCTTGAGCAAGACCATGTCATTGATTTGAATGATACAATGTATGAACCCTCTAATGAAGTCATGTTCTTAAATCTTGTGGATACAAATTTTCCCAATGAATCTTTATCTCCTATCCATCCTGAACTAATTGATTGGGACCTAGCCGCACCAAATGACATACTCTCTTTTCATAATGACAACTTTGTGGACTTATACCTAAATGCAGTTGAACCCTCTTTCACTAAATTATTCAATCAAAGAATAGTAGTGGAAGAAAGGGACCAATCTCTCAATCCAAAAGAAAAATAAAAAGAGAAAAGAAATAAAAAAAATGAAGTGGTGTAGTGGTGAAAACCACAATGTGGCAATGCTAGACCCAAAAAAGATAAAAAATAAAGGATGTTTCCGAAGGTGAAAACCCAACTATGGTTCCTAAGGAAGAGAGATTGGATACCTTACTAGAGCATGATGAAGAAATATCTCCTATTTTGATTGAACCAATAGGGAAGGTTAATATTGGCACCGATTTAGAACCACAATTTATACACCTTGTAGTTTCATTAACTCCACTTGAAAGGTAAGATTTCATCAAAAAATTTAAAGAAAAGAAATTCAAATTTGCATGGTCTTATTCAGATATGCTGGGGTTAGATCCAAGTTTCATCATGCATCACATCAATGTAAGACTAGGAGTTAAGCCGGTTAAGAAAAAGTTAAGAAAGATGCATCCTCATATAGCCTTGCTTGTAAAAGAAAAATTGGAAAAATTTTTAAAAGTGGGGTTTGTTAGGGCTATAGCTTATTCCTAATGGATATCCAATATTGTGCCAGTCTCAAAACATGATAAATCAAGAAGAATATGCATGGAATTTTTAGACCTTAACTTGGCATGTGGATGAATTTCCATTGCCTAGTATTGATGCTATAGTGGATTTGACAGTAGGACACTCTATGTTCTCCCTTATGGATGGCTTTAGAAGATTTAACCAAATTAAGATAGCACTAGAATATTAAGAGAAAACAACCTTCACATTCCCTTGGGGTACATTTTTTTGGAATGTCATGCCTTTTGGCCTTAAAAATGCTAGAGCTACTTATCAAATGGAAATCACCACATTTTTTTATGATATGATGCATACATTTCATGAAGACTATGTGGATTATATCTTAGCTAAATCACATGAAAGGAAGGATCATCTACCTATCTTGGAAAAAAACTTCACAAGGTTGGAACAATTTAAATTTAGGCTAATCCCAAGAAGTGCGCATTTGGAGTACAATCAAGAAAGTTATTAAGTTACACAATATTAGCAAAGGGAATAGAAGTTTATCCTAAGAAAGTGCAAGCTATGATGGAAATGGATGCACCAAATAACATAAGCCAAATGAGATAATTGCAAGGAAGGTTGCAATCCATAAGAAGATTTATATCTCAATTGGTGTAAAAGTGTCATTCTTTCACTAGACTTTTACATAAAGACATAATTTTCAAATGGGATGCACAATGTGAAGAATATTTTTCCTTATTGAATTCATATTTGGTGAATCCACCTATACTCATGCCACCTATCAAAGGAAAGCCTTTACTCTTGTAAATTTTGGCAGCAGGTCACTCTTTAGGAGTATTATTGGCCCAAGAAGATAAAGATGAAAAAGAAAAGGAAATCTATTATCTTAGCAGAACATTGGTCAAATATTAACTCAACTATAGCTTCATTGAACGATCTTATCTCATAGTATTTTTTTCTTCCCAAAAGCTGTGTCATTATATGTTGGTGCACAAAGTTAAGCTTATTGCTAAAATCAATCCTTTAAAGTATCTACTTAGTAAAATAGCTCTTACAGGAAGATTCGCCAAATGGGTGATGGTTTTGAGTGAATTTGACATAGAGTATGTGGATAGAAAATCCATCAAGGCACAAGTGATAGAGGATTAATTGGTGGAGTCTCATTTAGTTGATAATCATGCTATTCAAGTGGAGTTTCAAGATTTAGAAATAACTAATGTGGAGGAAAAAACATGGAAACTCTACTTTGATGGATCTTACACCCAACATGATTTCAGGGTAGGAATTTTCTTGATTACTCCTCAAGGTTACACAATTCCAAAGTCATACAAACTTCTTTTTCCTTGTACCAACAACATTCCAGAATATGAAGCTCTATTCATAGGCATCAAAATGGCTTTAGAGTAGAAAGTGACAGAATTGCAAGTTTATGGTGATTCTCAACTAGTCATAAATTGGATTAATGATGAGTACCAAAAAAAATATTACAATTTGATACACTACAAGAAAATGATAGATGATTGGAAGAAATACTTTTCTTTGATAAATTTTGAGAAAATTCCAAGGGATAGAAATAGAGAAGCCGATGCCATGGCAATTTTAGCCTCTCTTCTTCAAATTCTAGAACAGAATGCTAGATATGAATTCTTGGTGGAATATTTGGTGAGACTCACATTTGACCTTCCGGATTCCCAAATCATATGCTTGTTAGTCAGACATGACTCACCTTGGTATGGACCTATTTTCACTTACCTACAAGACCAAAGTTTACCCTTGGACCAAACCTAAAATCAAAAGAGACACTTTATACACCAAGCTTCCTATTATACCATCCTTTCTGACACATTGTATCGCAAGATTCTTGATGGAATGCTTCTTAGGTGTCTAGAGGATGAGGAATCAAAATTAGCTTTATGAGAGGTTCACGAGGGGATCTGTGTGTCTCACTCTAGTGGGTTAAATTTAGCTAAGAAAATCCTTTGCATGGGATACTTTTGGCCAACTCTAGAGAAGGATGCTTGTCACTTTGTCAATATATGTCAAAAATACCAATACCATGGAAACATGATCCATGCGCCAGTGTAAGACTTACACCCAATGACCACATCTTGGCCCTTTTATCAATGGGAGTTTCATTTAATTGGGATGATTTATCCCCCTTCATCCAATGGTCATAAATAAATCATAACTACAACTTAATATTTCACTAAATAGGTAGAAGTTGTTCCTTTGACAATGGAAATAGGTAAACAAATTTCAATGTTTATTATAAATCACATCATTTGAAGATATGGCATTCCTCATGCTATAATCATAGATAATGGAAAGAAATTCAAAAACAAAGATGTGGATGACCTATGTGACAAGTTCCATATTATACACCATTCTTCTTCCATTTACTATCCTCAAGGGAATGGAAAAGTAGAGGCAACAAACAAAAACATCCTCAAAATATTAAAAAGGACAGTTGATAATTTAGGAAGAAATTGGCATGTACAATTAAATCCAACATTATGGGCATATAGGACCAGCATAAGGACACCAATAGGAGCCACACCATTTTCATTGGTCTATAGGGAAGAAGTTGTATTGCCTTTAGAGGTTGAGTTCCCATCCTTAAGAGTTTCTTTGCATGGTTTGATAACAGATGAGGATTATAGGGTTGCTAGGCTTTAATAGTTAGAATTACTAGAAGAACATCAAACCCAAGCATATGAACACCTCAAAGTGTACCAAAATAGGATGTCAAGGAATTACAACAAGAAGATAATACCTAGAACATTTCAAGTTGGGGATTTAGTGTTGCCAAAAAATCCTAAGAACCAAGTGGAATGAGAAAAGAAATGAAAATGTGAAGCAAACTGGTTAGGCCCATTTATCATTACTTCTTCTTTTGGCACGGGAACATATAGACTGGCTGATTATGATGGAGAAGGGTTACAAGAGTCTATCAATAGTATCCACTTAAAGAGGTTGTATACCTGATTAGATGAAAGTGTATAGGTTGAAAGAGTATCAGATGAGAGAAAACATCATTCTTTGTATAGTGAAAAGAGATCCTAAAATAATCCAAAAATAGTGAAAAGAGATCCTGAAATAATCCAAAAATAGTGAAAAGAGATCCTGAAATAATCCCAAAATAGTGTAAAAAGATCCTGAAATAATCCAAAAACAGTGAAAAATGATCCTGAAGAAATTCAAAAATAGTCAGAAATAGTCTTGAGAAAAGAGAAAAAAGTGCAAAATTAAGCATGAAGAAAGCCAAAACATTCAAATATGGATCCTGAAAAATTGTTGTCTTGGTGAAAACCTAATAAATAGGCACCTTGGTAATAAATTAAAATCAAAAATCAAAAATCAAAAATCAAAAAAATTGAAAAAATTGAAAAAATAAAATTGCCTTGGTGAAAACCTAGCAAATAGGTGCCTTCATAGAAAAAAAAAAGGAAAAAAGAGCAATAAATTTAGAAGGGTGAAAACCTGGTAAACATGCACCTTTTTTACCCTTAAGTCTTTCCTAGTTGCATTTGTACATACTGCATTGCTCCATCTCATTTATACATACTCATTGCATCTGTCATTTGTACATAATCCTAATAAAGTCTCTGAGTTGCATTCTGTCAAGCCTTGTTCATCATTGGATTTCATTTTTCCCAGGTTTAACTTTGTTCATTTTCACTTGGGGGCATTCTTTTCAAACTAGTGGATTTCAAGCAATTTTGATTCACAACCTACGCGTCAAAACTTCAACAAATAGACTTTGAACCTTTGATTTACATCATTATTCAACCAAAAATTTGATCTCAAGACTTGATCCTTGACCTTTCGTGACCTTATTATCAAGATTAAAAATTTGTGAAACAATCAAAAGATCAAAATGGATGGAATTCTATTAGAAAATGACAATAATACAAGCACTTATAGTTTTTATGGGTTTGTTTGATTGAGATGTGTCTTTTTAGCTAATTAATGATGTTTTGACTAGATTGGTGATGATGAAAGAAAGACATCTTTTATTTCTTGTTGTGCAGTTGTCTGGAGGTTGATTCACCAAGATATGTAAATGCGACTAACAAAATGATCATCAAAGAATCATCGAGGACATTTTCATATGGAGGAGATTAAATCTTTGTTTTTTTACGCAAACAAATACCTTAGATATTTAGATCTTCCATATCTTAATACCAACATCCAATTGCAACATTGAATCTGATGAAATTGGTATTCAGACTCCCGTAGTTGGATTTTTCAACTAGTGAGGGTTGTACTAGTTTCAACTAATTGAAATCTGATGAAAGAAGTATTCATATCATCATGGTGTGATCATCCAATCAGTTATGGTTGTACGTGCTACTAGTTACAAGGCTCAATGATGAAAGTATATCCATTTGCATTTCTTTGCAAAAGTGACAATTAGTTGAATCTTCATTTTAGATTAATTGCATAAAAGGATTTTCCTAAGCTAAGGGGATAGCATCATCATAAAAGGGGTTCACATCATAATTTTTTTGGTTCAATCATTTATATGGGACTTTCTTGTGCATTTATCATTGCATTCATTAATCATTAAACATTATTATTTACAAGTCAAAGATCATTACCCATTAAGCATTATCCGAAATCTCCAAATGTATTTATCATTCATTTAAGTGCATCTCATAGATATATTGCATTATCAAAATACAAAAAGAACATGCATTCATTTAAGTTCATTGAATTCCATTACCATTAAGAGTTGCATACATCATAAATTAAAATCATTTATAATTAAATTTGCATGCATTTTGCATCCATCTAATTGTCATATATAAGGCCTTGCATCCATAGCATATAAATTAAGTGCATCATAGAATCACCAGAATCACTAGAGCCTAGTGTCTCTGTCTAGCCTGTGCTAACTGAGCCTGTCTGGCTACTCGTTGTCATCTTTTTCCCCACACTGCTAGAGGAACCTGATGAGTGTGTATGGCGCCAAATCCTTCACTCCTCACTCTCACCCTGCCACCTCTCATCCAAAATCTTCTTCGAGCTCTACCACCACCACCACTACTCCTCTGAGGAACTCACTGGGCTCTCTATCTCCCACCTCCTCTCCCCCTGCCACTGACACCGTCGTCATAAAAAGGGTCATCAGTAACAGGAATGGTCTCACTAGGATCTATGAAGTATGGGAATTTATGTCATGTAAACCACTGCGTATAATATCTTGACATACCTATGTATCAGCTACATTATCTCGCATATCCCAAGTTGTGTATCACATCCTATAAATCTCATCGCAAGAATACTCAAAGTCAAACTGTGGACCCCACATCGATCTCTTGGCCTATACTTGTACATATAAGGCTAAGCCCTGTGGAATGTCTTGTGTCCTGTAAAATTGTCTGAGTACTCTATATAAGAAAAATCTCTTGATAACCAGTGGAGATTTACCAATCATCAAACAAGGAGAAAACATGTAAGGAAGCTCTACATCATCCTCCCACCAAGCCTCACAACCAAGATACAGATGCCATACCACCTGATCCATGTCATCTAACATGCATTTCCAAACATCTAACTTTCCTAGATGAGGCTAGACAATTACTCCCTCGTATAATAACCCATATGGACAATGAGGATCATGAACTCATCTAGCAATTGGTCTAGTAACAGGAATGTGCTCCCATGTCCAGAGTTGGAGTAACACTACACTTGCAGAAAGAGTTACACTGTGTATGTATACCACATCATGTAACTCATGGTATAACTGCACTAGAACACATGATCCCCAATCAAATAGTCTCAGGTATGCAATCATATACTCAAGGAGCTGACCCCATCCAACAGTGAAGCCATGCCCTCGTTAAGAAAGTAGCAAAAATCCACCAATTAGTGATCCAATTACTGTTGGAAACCATGGAAATGAAATGAACTGAGCCCATGGAATTCTATCATTACTGATCATAGGATCATTGAATACTCATCTTCATTCCTCCCCATCATAGACCTGATCATAATAAACTCGATCTCCTCGAGTCAAAATTTAGAATAATCAATATACAGCCTCAAGTGCGATCGTAATCTCTCCCAATGGAAAATGAAAGGTATTATGGTCAGAGTGCCATTGCTCTACCATAGCTGTGAGAAAACCCTTGTTCATCTTGAACTGTGGCATCTCTAGAAGGTACGATAACCCACATTGACCAATCTCATATCTCTCCTATGTTGTCAATTGATTGACCATATCTAATGTCCAAGGTGGTAATTCCTGGATATACAACTTTCAGAATCATGCTTGTTTTGCAATCAAATAAAATCATATTAGTATCATCATTTTTTGGATCATCCTAAGTCAATTTATTTTACTATCAATCTATCTCTCTTCTTGAGCACATCTATTTTCTTCCTGACTCTATATTGTGAGGACAGGGAAAATATCAAAGTATCCTACCTATCCAGATTGAGATTATCAAGCATTCATCTAAATGGTTATACTAACATCAAACACATTTTTTTTATCACAAAATCAGGCCTAATCAAACATGCAATCAATCAAATATCTTTATCAAATCAAAGATGATCAAAATCAGGTTTTCATTTTCAAATAAGGCTATGTGGCACTTCATCTTGGTATACACATTGTTTCATGATGATGTACGTGCTAAATCTCTTACACACTAGTTCGATCTATGCTATGTGTTAATTTATTGATCAAACATGCCACTTTTTTATACGAGTCAGTTTACATGCTATGTGTTACTTAACCTATGCTACGTGCTACATCATTTGGGTTTTGGCATTAGGGTTTCCTATGCTCTACTTGATCTATGGTAAGTATTAAAATATGTGTTTCTAAGTGTTAAATCACATAACCCTACGTGCTACTTTAACTTGTGAATGTGCTACTTCCTAGTGTACACTTTATTTTACCCTATTGTATGTGCTACTTTAGCAAAAAATAAACTTTCTACCCTAATCAACGTGTGACAGTAAATTTAAGCAGTATAATTTCACAATTGACTAAACAAAAGAGGTAAAAAGCACTCACTAGAGGTCCATACTCAGCTGATCGTTGAAATTGATGCATGTGCTCCTAAATTAGGAGAACCATCATTGTTAATTCACTATTCACTCAGAGCAAAAGTGGAGGTAAAAAGTGAAATTGAAATGTGAAAGCGACATTTTCACTCCAATTTATACCTTTTTGACCTTTTGAAAGGTTATTTTTTCCTTTGACCTGATTGAGTTGATATTTTTCATCACAGGGGCATTTTCAAAATTATCTTATCAAGAAACTCATCAAAATTGTCCAATCTTAAACCAAATTATCCCACATCATTTTGATTTGTTTCCCGAGGGGGCATCATATCCATATTGAGGACTGAAATCAAAGATTTCATATCATTTTTTTTTTCATCATCAGGGGTAACATCCTATCATCAATCAAATCTGCATCAATCAATCCAAATCTAAGGAATTGAAATTTTCAATCGTTATCAGTGGGGAATTTTAAATCAGTTATTCACATCAAGTTTTTCATCCAGCATCAGTGAATCAAACATCAATCAAAGTCAGATCAAGCATCATCGCTTCAAATCAGGTTAATCAATCATCAAACATTTCTTTGAACCAATGTGCTTCACACATCAAATCAAAGAGGGGCATTTGTAGACCCCTGAAATTAGTCAATAAAATCAAACAAGGAATAAAGTGAGAAAATTAATTCAAATCATAAATTAATTGAATTATTAAAAGCCTTTGGATTAATTAAATCAAACAAATCAAATAATTGTGCAATTGAGATTAACCAATTAATTGTATAGTGAAAATCAAATTAATTCCAACCCTTTCAAAGGTGCACATGGCTAAATAAATTCAATAAAATTATTTATTTAAACCCCTTAATTTCCTCATCCATCACATGGGATAAATTGGATCAACCAATGAGGATTGAGAATGGGAGCTCACATGGATCAAGCCAAATCAATTCTCCATCGCACATCTTGGAGTTGCATCTTGAACACTCATTTGGTCCCCTTATTTGAAACCACCATTTAAATGGTCTCACCAATTGAAACCCCTAATTCAACCAAGCCTTAATCATGTTTTAATAAACTCTACCCCTAGCCTTGGAAAATCCTTTAAATAGAAGCCAATTTTGATGCATTTAATATCACACACACTCATGAAGCAAAGCATCATCACTATAGGCAAACAACATCAATTTCATAGCAATTACATGTTAGGATTGCATTATAGTGAGCAATTTTAGCTAAATGGGCACAATATTGATCAAATAGCTTGAATTCTCATTCTACGACTATCATTTATGGATGTTTTAAGCTGAGAGAATTATTTCTCTTTCCTAGTTAGAAAGCCATGAGATTCTCATTGTTGATTTCAATTCATTCAAGCTTAATTTGATGTATTTTCAAAGTCAAATTGATAGATGAAATACAAATTTCATGAAGTTATGATTTCATATACACATTAATCAATGGAATATCTATTGCAAAAACAATATTAGAGTAATGAAGAATATGTCTATGTCTCTCAAAGTCCTAAAACAATTAGTGAATATAATTTTTTATAGGGTACCTGCATTTTGTAGAATGATAAGTTAATGCCAATATCAATGCAAAGTGTATTAAGATAAGTTTATGAGGTCTTAATAAAACTTGACACAACAAAGGTACCTTCTAAGCCATTTCCCTATCACAAAAATGGATCATATTGGGTACTCAATACCTTCTCCATCAATGAATGTAGTTGTCAATTTTTTTTTGGCCTCAATACAACAAGACAAAAAGTAATATGTTCCTTCTTGATTTTTCTCATCTGCAATAACTACATATACATGACCTAAATTTAATAGAAGGATATAAGTTAATACCAAAATCAACATAAAGCACTAATAAATTGAGCCTAAAATTTATTTTACCTAAGCAATAAATTGAGAAATTACCTGGTTCAACTAGGTCATATACATGGTCAAAATCTATTGATGCTTCAATCTGTTTCAATTATAGTACTCTAGAAAGTTGATATGTATCTAGGGTTTGCAAATGTCTAAAAGACCATTGATCAGCCCACTCTCTTGATTCACATTCATCCCACACAAAATGCATACACGAAGAGAAAAAGCATGCAATTTGTCTAGTATAAATAGCTAATGATGTTGCATTTGAACTTCTAAATGAATGCATGTCACTTGATCCTGCAAGTGTACAACAATCTACATAGTTTTCAATGTTAGCTTCATATATTAACCAAAAATATATACAAACCATAGGCTCAACTACATTACCTAGTCTCATCATAGAGTTACACCATTGCACAATTGTTTCTGCATCTATTAACATTGCACCGCCATCGTACTTCAATTCCTCTTTGGTAAGAGCTCTTTTCACACATGGTGTCGCACCATCATGTTCTCTCTTTCCATTCCCTAACTTAGTGAAATTCCAAAAATATTGTAGACCGCTTGTCACATGCATCATATTCAGCCATTATAACATCCTTGCATTCTTTAATTATGTGGTGCAATTGTCTGACCATTTTATGTGTTGGTGTATCTTATATATCTTTCCCTTAAACAATCATAGAAAACTGTAAAGAATCCTTGCACAAACTCTGACGAATGAGTATGATCATCAATAATATAGAATTGATACTCTCTTGTAACCTTTCTATCCTCCTCTATACTATCATGTGCATGCATTAATACTATGTGTACAAAAATTGTAACTTGTGTAGAGTGGTAATACATAGGTTGCAGTTCATTTTGAGGTTTTAGTGTATAATTCTTAGCAAAATCAACAATAGAGACAATAGGACCAAGGGGGAAAGTGTCCTTACACAAATTTAACTTCTCATCTAACCACCTTGATCTATGTGTATGACCTATGTACTCATAAACTAGTTTCTCTTAAAAAACCTTCATAAAATCAGCTACACATATATCCTTTTTCACTAACTCGCACCTCTTTAATTCTTTTCCATATATAACACTATATGTGAATGACTAGTATTTTCCAATAGAAACTAGTTTCTTACCAATTTAATGTGTGCTATCTATATGTATTCATTCATGCAACTATTTCAAACCACCACATGTAGGACAAAAACCTTTCAAACAAATCATATTATAATAAATGCACCCATCATTCTCATTTACATAGTACACTTGAAATAAATTCTCTTGGTGACTTAGGAGGTTCTTCTAGACCACATTCCTGCAAAACATCATTAGTGTGAAAAGTACAACATACACGGCAATAAATATAATAATGCATGGAAAATTCAACATGGACCCTACAACAACATGTAGTACGTGCATGATTAATCTTAACACAAAAAAAAATTTCATCTCAAAACATCTTTGGCTAAATCTAATCTAAAGAAAGCTTTGAAGAAACATTTCATAAAATTGTGTTTGATTCACATCTAAATAGTGTTTTGGATGTGGCTCACAATTTATAAATCCAATTCTCCTTCTAACAACATCTCTTTGGTTGGGTCAAACCATTGTGCTGTCATGCCAAAAAAATCAATTACCACTCTTAATGCATCAACAACAACCTTTTCCTTGTGTGGGAGTCTACCTCAGAATGCTCAAAGAGAATTGTTGTTAGGATCCTCAATTTTCTCTTGCCTCTCTAAGGCATTGTGTAATGTTTTTCTACTTATCCTTAATGACTTTCTTGTTTTTCTTATTAAATGTGATTTTTTCACTTGCTTTCCCATTATAATTGATATGAGGACACGTCAAGTAACATTAGCATTTTTACTACATGATTTGCAACTAATGGCTTGGTATGCATCAAATAGATTTTTCAGAATGGTTCTTTCACTATTATTTTAGGATGTTCTTAACCCCAAAGTTTTTACTGTCACTCTAAATTTCAAATTTTTAATCATTTCAACAACTAATTGGCATCTTCCACTTTGATTTAAGTTTTCAAAATAGTTTTTCCACATTCTTCTAACCGTTCATCTACATATTCTTTCAGAAATTTTATCCTACATATCATTCAAAATATTTTCATCAATGTCAATTAGAAACTTTGGTTTTCTATGAAATATTCTAGGTGTTAATATTGGTGCATGCTCTTTGTTTTCATTACATGCATTAATCACATAAAATTCAATTGCTGTATCTTCTTTAATTCCATTGGGTGCATTCATTACATCAATTTCAAATGGTGTATGTTCATCGCATTCATTAGGTGCATTCAAAGGATGCATTTGAATTAGTGTATCTTGATCATTTTTATATCGTGCATTCATCATATCAATTTGAATTGTTGCATGTTCATCATGTTCATTAGGTGTATTATATGATGTACCTTCATGTAATCTCCTCATACGCTCCCTTTGTCTTTCATTTGTTTATTCTCATTGTTCATTCATTCCTCTTTTGTTCTTTCCCATTGTTGATATTGATTATCCTACACATAACATCATGATGAACATCCACAATAAAATAGCAAGAAAACAAAAATTTAGCATCAGTATGCTATAATCTAAAGTAAGAATGATAAAATAAACTCAAAAACAAACCAAAATACAAGACAAATCAATCATAAAAAATGAAAACCTAACTATTACTTGTAGACACCTAAAATTGGCCAGGTGTATCTCAAGCATTCAAAATTGCAAATCTCAGCTAAATGCTTTAAAATCTCATCTCAATGCAAAACAAATGGATCAAATCAAATGGACATTTATCAAATCAAATGGACAAAAATCAAATCAAATTAAAAGATCAAATAATCATGAAATCAAATAATTAAATTCAAGCCTATAAGGGATTAATCAAATTATGCAATTGATTTTTCAATTGTATAGTTCAAATCAAAAAGATCAAATCCAACCCATTCACCCTTCCATGGCTAAATTAATTAAATGATTCAGTTATTTAATTCCTAATATCTTTTAGACAGCCAACCAACTTTCCCTCCATTTGAAAACACCTCAAAGCTTTTGACTTAACCAAACTTTGATCGTGATCAACTCACTCTACCCCCTACCCTTGGGAAAATGTTGTAAATACAAGCCATTTCCTTTGTGTTTGGGATCCAAGAACTTCAAGAGAAAAAGAATCCTTATTATAGGCATATGGAGAGCATTTGAGAGCTTTTGATAACATTTCATCATTTGCATAACATTTAGTATATCATGTTTTAGGAGCATTTGTTGTTTTCTAACATATCTTGGAGCATTTTGAGCATTTTAAGCTAGATTTGAGCATTTTTTTATCATTCATTTCTCGTTTTAGGATTGTCCTTGAGACAGATTAAGCCTGAGAGCTCTCTTAACAAAGCTTAGATAGAGAACCATGAGATGATATGGATTTTTATCTTCAATTCTTAGATTAAATCATATTATCTTTCCATAGAATTGTTGTTATTAGTCTTAATTTCATGAAGGTGTAATCTTACACACACAAATGGCACCCACCGTGGGGCTCTAAGCCTCATTGCTAACATTTTTATCATAAAATTTGGTGTGTTTTGTTGTGTTCTTGGTGTTATTTTGTAGAAAAGAGGAGAAGAGTTGCTTATGCGATGTTAAGAGCCACCTACGAACAATACAACGTCACCTACAAAGCTTCATTCATCTCTGTCTTTTTTTCTGCAGCCACATGCTAGATAAAGCGTACCGCCTGCTACATAAAGCATTTTGTCGGCTAGATAAAATGAAAAATCACCCAAAGGTTCAGAAACCAGAGAAGCGGATCACAAAGCTTAGTAAAGAGGTGAGAATCAAAACCAAAAATGACAAGGAAATACATACAGCAAATTTTTTAGAGAGTTTATTTGAGGAAGAACACTTGTATGATCACTACATTAAGGTGTTTTTTGCTTACAAACCAAAATTTCCTACTCTTTAATTGGTTTTCATGCCTATTTCTTTAAATCTTTAATTGATAAATCTTTCGTTAAAAGAGATTTTAGCTGGGAATTTGTCATTTGAGTTTTTTCAACCTTTCTTCACTTTGCCTCTCTTTGTGTTGACTAACTTGTTGGAGGAGCTGGAGTGGGAACGATCACCACTAGGTGAGTGAAAATAAGCCAAAAACACTCAAAAATGCGCCTAGCCTTGCTAGGTTCAAAAAATTCAATATTTATCTAATCAAGCTTGCATTACTTAACTTGTGGCAAATTCTTTAAATCTAGCATAAATAGGGACACCCTACTATTTTCTATTCAAACAAGACATTAGGTATATGCTCTCAAATTTTTGAAGTTGATCAAAAAGCCAAAAGTGTCAAGTTCGGGTGGTAAAAAGAAAGGGAGGATTAATTGAACCACACATCTCATTTTTTTAAGAACCTCCTTGTCAAGAGGTTGAAAATGAAAAAATATATTTGAGGTGTTTGGAACAAAAAAAGACAATAGGGATATGCTCTTCACTCTTTGAGTGAATCAGATTCCCAAACTTGTTGGACTGAGTTTGGTTTTTTCTTTCCATATTCATGCTAGTTAAATATAGCTTTAAAGGGCCTGCCTCCTGAGAATTGCCTTACGAGGATGGTGAGAGGGAATGACCCAAAGTGGGAGATATTCACTTTTACCATGATGTCGTATGACCCACTATAAATGAATGCACTTTACCTTAATCGAAAAGTGACTAAAACTTGTACAAGCCATCCTTAGTTTTGTAGTAGTCCTTCGGGATTGCACACAATTGTACTTTTGTGCATGTGGGAAGCCCTCAAAGGGGTAAAGGATCTTGTCAAGATTTAGACCAGAATAATTTGAGACCTGATAAAGTAGCAGACCTACCTTTGTAGATCCATTATTAAAAGCCAAATTTGTTCACTCTAAGATAGACTGTTTGGAAGAAATTCTTGTGCAAACCTGTTAAAACATCTAAGAATATACACTGTTAGTGTGGTTTTAGGGATATGGTACAACTTTTATGTGTGTTAGAGTTCATGCATGTGTTGTTTTAGAGTTCATGCATGACAAAACTTACCTTATGAGGTTATTCCGTAGAAGTTTGGGAGGTATGGCAATGGAGTTGTTCTCAAAGTTACCCTCTCGCATTCGAACCTTTGAGGAATTGGCCTCTAAGTTTGTAACTCATATTCCTACAACATCAAACATGAGGTTACAATGCTTAATCTATGCAACACAAAACAAAGAGAAGGAGAGGGATTTCTACTTTTCCTACAATGATGGAGAGCGATATTTGCTAGATACCCTCGAAGTGTACCCGAAAAGGAAAAGATGGATATTTTTGTGAACAGCTTGAATCATGAAAGGAACTATCGATTAAGGATACAATGTCCTAGATAATTCCAAGACCTAATTGAGAATGGGGTGACAACAGAAGAGGTATTGATAAAAAGTGGAGAAATCAAACTCTACCAAGATAACAAGAATAATGACAACAGCAATACCTCCAACACCAATCAAAATCAAAATTCCAATAACAACAATAGTCAATTTTGGACAAAGAATAACAACAATAAAGGAGTGGTTAACGATGGAGTGGTGGAGGCTAACACTTTAAAGGCTACCCCTTTCAATCTCAATCAAAACTCAGCTCAAGCCAATAATGTAACACCCCAAAATTGGCATCTTGCAACCCTAACCAATTTTGTTGCATTTGTCATTCTTCTAAATCATCAAAGTCCTATTGTACTAGGCAAATTCTGAGTTTTCACTGACTCTACTCGACCT
>MU225300.1:301655-313738 GCA_018584345.1 Thuja plicata | reverse complement strand
TATATATATATATATGTATACACATATGTGTTGTGTATGGTAGGTTTACAAGCATACATTTTCATTTCTTCATAACTTGTGTGGGTTTCAAAGAGCTATAAAATATGCTTTTAGTTCTATATAACCAGCACGGGTTATGTAGAACTTAAAATGGTACTTTTTGCTTTGCATAACCTGTGCGGTTTATTTAGCACATAGGAACTCATACGTGTTATGGGTTGGTAAAAGGCTTGGAAAATGACCCTAAGGCTTGAAAGCTCATTTTCCCTCCATTTTTGTCCCTTTATACATTTTTTAATCTTCCAAGATGATTTCTCAACTTTGTCATCATTGGGTTTACAAATGATCAAGTGGGTATCTCTAAAGTTACCACCATAATCTCACGTGTCTTCTCATCTTTTTACCCATATAATGTTTTCTATTTTTTGATAACATTAGCATAGTAAGCTTTAATTTTCTTTACCAGTGGCTTGATAGTCCTCAGAGACATATGTCTACCATTTTTTTAATAAATTTTGATATACTTGAAAAAATTCAAAACAAATTATACATTATTGTTCTTCACTTGATTCTATACACTTTTTAAAAAAAATGTATTTCTGATTATTTTGATGCAAGTTATGCTCAGCGCATGAACAGGTACCAGATTTTCAGGATGTGATCACTTCAAGAAATCATAAAAAAATACTTAACAGAAAATTAAAAAAAATACAAAAATTCTAGATCTCACTCTTACCTATCATCCTACCAAAGGGTTTTGAAAAATAATAAATGTAACTATATCTTTTATGAAGCGCACGGAAACAACTATGTTATATTTTTATGAAAAAATCAAGAATAATTTTTCGTGCGCGACAGGTTTGACCATCTTAATAATATCCATTTTTTAAAAAATTTAGTAGTTTAGAAACTAGATTCAAAGTACTATAATTCTTATTCTTCGCATAACTCCTATGTTTGAGTGCATGACGCTCAAATCTCTCTGTGAAGTTCATGTTTCCCTAATTTAAGGAAAAAAGTGGCCACTTATACCCCCTTTTTGTTCACCATCTCAGTGCACTTACCCAAGTATGTTATAACAATAATCATGAACAAATATGTCTAACCATACAGAATCATCACATACGAGGACCTAATCATTAGGAAGACCTTGAATTCATAATCATTGATACAAAGAATCGCTTGCATAGAAATCACATATGTTTGTCAGGTATCCATCCTAACACATAAGATCCTAAAATATCATCATCATCATCAAATGGTGGTCACATAGAAAAGGGATAAAAGCATTGATAAGTACATCATTGTCAAACTAGATTAGAATAGAATGAGTTAAACAAGCACCTCAAACAGATACGTGTCAACAAAAGAAGCACTAAGATACCTTCAGCATTACCAAAGGCACATTAGGGTTAGAAGGGTATTACACTATGTCTATGATAGCGCTTCTTTTGGTGGATTAGTTTGTGAGATACTTTTGAGTCTATATCGGGCAGTTGTGCTCCTGATAACTTGTTGTAGTGAGTTGTCACCGATTGGTGTGTTTGATGTCTCAGTTGAGTTCTGTAGATCTTTAGAAGGTGTGGTCATGATATATCTTTCATGGGGTCATAAGGAAGTATTTCCTATGATAGAAACTTGTTTCCTATGATAGAAACTCGTTTGGATTACTGTGCTTGATTTATGATGGATTCTATGACTGGATTGAAAAATAAGTTTCTTGCTTTAGGTAGTCTTCTAAGTTTCTGACATCGGTTGAACTAAGGAGATGTTTTGCAGGAGAGAAAAAGAGGAGGAAGAAGTCTGGAGAAGGGTTGAATAGAAGAGAAGCTACTAGAGGATATCTTTGAGACTTAGGAACATCTACAATAGGTCTGAGTTGAGTTTTGTTTTTAGGTTTTCTTTATACTTGGCCTAAACTGGGAAGGCCTTACAGCCCAATATGTATAAAGAAATTTTGAGTAATAAAACTTTTTGTTTGGATGCAAATCATGTTTTTCTTGTTTGTATCTTGTTGATTTCCATTATTTTGATAAATGATGTAAGGATTTGACATCTCCTTTGGGGATTCTTTGTCCTTGATTGCATCAGGTATAGTGCAAACTTGTGGCAGTGATGTATGTGATCAGTGATATCTGAGGTAACAAATTGAAGATCTAGATAGAGCTTACATATAGATAGAAATGGATCAGACAGTTGGTAATCTACTAGTGTTTATGGTGACAAAGCTTAATTGTTGAACTGTTCATGCATATTCAGATGCAATTCAATCAATTCATGTTTTGTTGTGTCAATTTTGATATCTCAATTGTATAAAGGGTGGTTAGCCAAACTAGCGGTGAGCCTTTGTAACAATTACCTCAACCAATGTCACCCTAGTCCAGTTGTTTCATTTCATGAGTATTAGCTTCTATGTCGATTTTCCCAGTTTGGGTTTCCACGTAAATCTTGGTGTTCTCTGTGTTGGGTTTTCTGTGCTTTTCATTTTTACATCTACTGTGAATGTTTAATGTGCTTAATCGATAGATCATAAGTTTTTATTTTTGTTATTTAATAATTTATCAACAAAACAATTTAGTTTTATATAGTGTGTGCGAACAACTGTTTCACCCCCCTGCTCTCAGTTATTCGGCCTACTCAACAACATCCACTAAAGAGAATACCATCATTCATCAATCACATGCTCAATTTTTTGCAATCTACAACATACTAATACTCAAGGAACATTACATCCAATATACATCCTATCTTCAACAAGCTTTCCACATCTACACAAGCTAAACTCACAATCATCAATGACACCATCACAATACATATCAATAATCTCACAATTGAAATATCACAACAAGTAGAGGGTTGACATCAAAAATTCAACATCACAACACATATTAGCAAGTTCTCAACTACAAGCATGCAAATTGTTGACATCAATGACTACACCAACTACCAACACTCTTACCTTATGGTTTTAACAAACTACTAATTTTTTCATCAAGTATTGTTAGTCCACTTATTCCTATTTGGAGAATGATGTATTATCCATGTGTTAAGAATATTGCATCATTCTTACATATAATTGTAAATGTTTCATACAATAATTATTAATTGAGAGTGTTTATTAGTATTATAAGTTATTTTTACAACTCATATTAAAAATTTTGTTGGCTTGTTAGTCCCACAATTATTTATATTTATTTATTTGTTACTCTCATAATTATCTGTGTAAGGGATTTTTTATAAGAGGTTTCCTAAAATATAGAATATACAAGTCTTATAAATATGTAAACGTATTGAGCAGAATAAACATATTATAGTATACTATCATTATGTGAAATTTTTATATTTAGCTTCTATAATTCCTGCTCAAATCTCTAAATATATAAAGATTTAAAGTAATTTGCCCTCAAATTGAACTCCTTTATAATTTCTACGTGCAATCAACAATGAGAGATCTCTGAGACATTAAAAATAAGGAAAATATGGCTAGAAATGAAGATTGGCTAGAAATGAATTGACAATAGTTATTTGAGGTTGTGCCAAAGCTTAGATTGGACTTGATGTTTTTAAACCTTGGTTATGCTCTCAAATTGGATATATATGGAGGGAAAATGTTCTAATAAGGGAGTGGATGCACCTAATAGGAAAAAATAGCCAATTCCATAAGATAAAACAAAAAGAATGTAACTTTTGACACTTGAATTACTTGTATCATTATTTTCTATAAAATTAGTGGTTTCATAATCACCATCAAAAGACATAAAAAATCAAAAAGAGTCTAAAGACAACAAGAGAACAAGAGAGATAATAAGACACACTTAAACAACAAAACATGAGATGTTTGATTATTAGGTTTTATATTTGAAGTCAAAATGAACTCTTATTCTCTTTCTATTATTTTAGTTTTAGATGGTGTTTAATCATTTCAAACTAATGATTTCATAAAATAGTTCCACTAATATTTCTCAAATATTGTTTTATTTTCAATTTCAACCCCTTACATCATTTATTTATGAAAACCAAAAAGCTAACCCATTAACATAATTCTAATAATTGAAACACAAAGTCATTAACATAATTCTAATAATTGAAACACAAAGTACGTTAGGGTTCAAGCCATTTTGTGTCTTGATTCTACAAAGGACAACAGAATGCCTAAAGTCTCCTCTCGTTGGAAAGGACCAACAAAATCCAATTGCTACCTAAGCATTTTTCTTTCAAAATACACATTTTCTTGCAGTACACATTAGAGCAAGATTAGACAACACTAGCACAGTCTCATCAATAATGAGAACAATATTTTTGTCCCACTGATTGTAAAGTTGAAAAACCAGGCAGCTTCCACTGAGCAGGCAAGAGATCTATTATAGTGCTATTGACAGTACAATTATCGCTTGCAGTAGAGATTATAATGCACTAGTGACTATTATACAAAAGTCTTATCAGGTTATACCCATTCAAGAGAAGATTGATTTTAAGGCATAAAGATGAAGATCTACATAATGGTGCAGGCATGAGCATTATCATCGCTAAAGAGCGTTGTATATCTCTCGTTGGTGCGGTTTGACTCTGAAAAATACCTGTAGTCGGCATTGAGAACGTGACCTGCAGGAGCCTCCCTGTCATAGAACTTTGAAGCACAGGGATTATACACCAGATTGTATGGTACGTACGGCCAGAATTCTGCACTGTTCCCCACGCTTGATTTCACCTTCTTCAACACCTTGTCCCGATCCACGTACCCAATCACTCTTATCTTGTTCTCCTCTGTGTTCACCTCCACCGACTCCACACCTGCTCCACAAAACACTCTCTACAACTTTTATCACCCCAATCCTCTTGTGGCTTTTGTACTTATTTCACTATTGATTCAGTATAGAACATGTACTTGAAGGTCAGCTTTAAACATTACATACTAACCAAAAAATTAAGTTTGGAAAAAGTAAGTCAACTTTGACTATGTAATACTTTTTGTCTAGGAATTGCTTATGGGTACATGACATCAAGATCTTTTCTCTTTTCTTAATGTCTATTTCTTGATGAAGTTTGATCCCAAACGTCTAGGTCATGTCACAAACATCGGTATAAAATCATTTTGCATCAACGCTTCAAATCACATTCTGTGATTAATCATAAGAGTGATATATTTTGGATCATAATCGGTGATTCGTGGTAGGGATGATAAACATATCATCTCCACAATGAATCACAGAGAATTATCCAAAACAATAATGCAAAACAGTTCTACAGAGTTGGATCCAGAAATTATATATAACAAACATCATAAACTGTGAAAATCGGATGAATTTATAATTATATACAACAAACATCATGAACTATGGAAATTTGAGTCAACAGTGTATAATTTTTGCATCAACTTTTCCCATCACACTCTATGATCCATCATGAAGATGATATTTTTCAGATCATACTACGTGATCCATCATGAAGATATCATCTTCATGATGGATCACATAAAGAGATCCAAAACATTGATACAGAACAATTCTACACAATTAGATCCAAAAATTATATACAACAAACATAATAGACTGAAAATCTAATGAATTTAATATATTATTTGCTATATAAAATTTTAATTGTTGTAAATGATCATTATGAAATTTTTCCTTTAAAATTTTCAGTGCAATGTATTTGATGAATATATACCCAATAAACCTTTTAACATCTTTTTTCCTCATTAAATAAAATTTCTCACAGATATACATAGTATTATATTTAAATTTAATAACAATATATTATATTATTACCTATTACACACGCACACGCACGCGCGCACACACACACACACACACACACACACACACACACACACACACACACACACACACACACACACACACACACACACACACACACACACACACACACACACACACACACACACACACACACACACACACAGTGTTAAAATTAGTTTACGTCAAGGTATAAACACAAACAGAACCAATGAAGATGAACTTTAAAAGGTACTTATGAACAGCCATATTGACTCAATCATGAGCAAGTCATCCTACAAATACGATGCTGGAAGAATCAATTTAAAATTCTATTTGATACTGATTAGATATGGCATCTCGAATGGTGAAAACTATAACTCTGCAGAACCAGCAATGATAATTATTTATCTCTGACTACCATGCATTTTTTCTCTTTGATATTTTAAATAACCTTTAATTGAAGAGACAGTGGTCTTGACTTTGGTTTCACACCCCGGACAGTCCATAAGAACTTTGAGCTCCACAGTCTGCAGTGAAATGCATAAAAATAAACAGTAAGTCATAGTGATATTTGCAATATACTTGCTTTTACTCTGAAATCGCACAAGTTTATACTTGCCTGGAACTCATATTTATGCTTGTTTCTCTTTGCATTGTCACCAAACAAGCTTAATCCACAGCCCAAAGCACCCATTTTATTGGAGATGAATACAGAGATGAAGAAATGAATACAGAGATGGGATTATATAAGCTCGAAATTTGGCGTGTTGACCCATTCTCTTTGTATGAATTTTTTTTTTTTTTTTCCAAGTCTCCTTGTTCTTTCTTAAATGCTTTATAAATTTGCAAACTTACTGACTTTGTATTTTAAAACTGAATGGTGTAATTGTCAAATGCTGTTGCAAGGCAGTTATGGTTCATGACATTTATTAGTAGTTTATTCATTGACCAGTCACCCATCTTATTTTGTAATGATTTCTTGACTAAACTCACATATATTGTTTTGCTGTGAAGTTGCCTCTAATTAAAATATTTGGCTTGTTGTTTCTCTGCACTTGCTTTTCTTTTACTTTCCATTTTCAAAATGAAATGGAAGGTGTCCGAAAATGAGACTACTTTGTTAGGTATTGGTAAAATACCTATCAAATGATAAGTACATTTGATAAATTTTTTCATTTATAAATATCATGATAGGTACACGAGATGAGTTTTTAAAATAAAAGTAAAGATATTAAATAATATATATTAATAAGAGAGATTACAAAAAGTCATATGAAGGAGTAGAGAATAAAATATTAATATTCTGTGGAAACCATTCTATCATTCTTGAAAAAACAAAGTAATAGAGATGCCCAAATCTCTAATCTACAATATTCTAAACTGAAAACTCATATACATAAACTAGACTTGGTCTAAATATCATACACATTTTTACTGTTCAAAATGACAAACTACACAAAAATAAAGCTCTTATAAGACAATAGATCATCTACAACTAAAGAAGTTCATTACGAGAAACCAAATTGTGAACCCCAATGAAGAGGAATACTCAAAATAAGTACAACAAGGCCCTTGACTACAATCTATGAACTAGAGCTCAAAACCAAATGTTGATGCATGCTTTGAAAGGGATACATAACCTATAATTCATAATTTGACTTGTCTGACTGGATCCACCAAGTGATCATGCTCGTCTCAAGAGGGGACTAAGGAGAGGAGGTACAGATAGAGAGATGGTTCTAAAACTTTTGCCTCAAGTGTGGCAAGTCAATATGAACCGTGGAATTTATCCAAAGCCACTTGCATTGGAGCAATGTCAATATGCCCTAGTATTTACTCAAACTTCGTAATGGCATCATCATGATGGTCACAGACCAATCCAAACTTAATGGGACATAAAAACTCAACATTGAAATTGCTAGAGGCAATATCAGTTAAATCAAAGAAACCCCTAGTAGAACAAAAACCAGCTAAAATATTATTCACTTGGCTAATGCATTATCTGGAGTAGAAATGAAAAATATATGCATCTAGATGTATGTCATAGATAATTTTGTATCCATACATAAGTCCTACAATAAATCCATACAAAAAAGTTAAAAATCGAGAAGCTTCTTTACTATAAAGAGTCAACGGATTTATTTTGATCCATTCTTTCTCAAGAATCATAATTTCTTGAACACTTATGGATACAAAGAGCGGGGGTGAATCAACATAAACAAAAAAAAAATAACACTTCTACCACAATTCTTAGTTATTTGTAATTAATCCAACTAACCATCAGCAAAAGATATAGAAATGACAACACACACACATGAACACTAGGTTTATGTGGAAAGTCCAATACGGAAAAAACCATGGTGAGAATCACACTCACTCTATGAAATAACTGATTACATAGTTTTAGGCTAAAATCCAAGGAAACCATTGTCCCTTATGTTTAGGCACACTGCCAAGGAACTCACTATCTCTAAGAGGACTTGCACAACTTTAGGGAAAGATACAGATCTATACAATACTCTCAAAAGAGTAGAGTGTCTTCCAAAAAGAACAAAAAGATGATGAAATGAAAGGATGTAGGATCTCCTAATCAAATTTATTTAACCTCTCTATCAAATTCAATAATTTGCACTTATGTTCATCCTTATTTTCTTTAGTTTGTCTTCACATTTGATCCACACACACACACACACACACACACACACACACACACACACAGTATTGTTTCCTTAAAAACTAAACAAGGTTGATGATAAGAAATATAGGCAATGTTTATACAAAGTCGGCCATCATAAATACAAACACTCAATGCAACCTACTCCAGGGGTAAAGTGGGCCCGAATCCATTACAATAAGTCTTACTCAAATGATTTTATCAAGGAACGTACATCACAACATTCTCCATAGATGAACCCAAATGTAATGTGTAGAAAACCATTAAAAGCATGTTATTAATCAACTCGATAACACTCTCTACAGAACATAATGTCATGTGAAGCACAGCACGCCACTACATGATCACTCATAACAACTTAACTCTTCCTTCATTCTACACCTCAACCAATAATACAAATCCA
This sequence comes from Thuja plicata, assembly GCA_018584345.1. Lineage (NCBI taxonomy): Eukaryota > Viridiplantae > Streptophyta > Pinopsida > Cupressales > Cupressaceae > Thuja > Thuja plicata. Next base: position 304,923 of record MU225300.1, on the reverse strand, counting down.
ATCACCATAAAAAACTGAGTCGACCAGATGCCAACACAGAAAATAATATTCTACTCAGGATAACATATCTTCACTTACAAAGAAAACTATTATTAAATATCTAAATTGAAACATTGCACAACCCATATAAACATGTCATCTAAACTACATAATCTTAAATACCAATGTGAAGTATTCTCTGAGATTTTCCAATCTATTTTTAATATCCAACCTTACTGTTAGCAAATAGTGCACCATGACTTCTTTTAAAGAATAGTTGGGGACCTGAAAAACATGAGTGTCTAATATTTAGAGTTCATCATTATAAATAGAGCTACAAGTTTTCATCATATTATGCAAAGCAATTTCCCATAAGGTATTCAAATACTCTTTCCTGCTTATTCATGCTTTGTATACTTCTATCTTTAGGACATACCTCAAAATGACTTACTATTACCATCCTAACATCATCTGAAGACATATAATCTTTAGATACTCTTTCTTGCATAGAACAACTATCCATCAAATGTAAACTTGCATATCAAACATCAAATACTCTTTACTAAATAATAAAACTCTTTGTTAGATGCAATCAACACTCAAAGCATACATCATTTTACCAACTTTTTAATCACAGAAAATTAACATCAATACAACCAATTAGTTTACACCAATGAAAACACTAAGCATATAATACTAACAATTTTCCCCTTTTTCATTGATGGAATAACCAACAAAAAATTATACTAAATTTTCTTCTCCCCTTTGACATCAAGGACAAAGGGCACACACAAAATAATTATTCTCCCACTTTTAGAAGTAGTACTAAAATTTATTCTTTAGTTGACAACCTCAATCTATAGCTGAAAACATATCTACTTTGAAAGCTCCCCTTTCAAGCAAACCAAATCTCTACAATCCACTACCTTCACAACTCCCCCTGGGAGTAGTCACCGCATCATCCATGGGACAAAGGATAGCCAATAGTTCTTCCCCTAGAAAAATGCACCTCTCTTATACATCTAGTCTAAAAAAGGAGGGGTAATAACCCCTTTCTATATAAGACACTCAAAATTATTCTTAGCTAGAGCCTTAATAAAAATATCTACAATTTGTTCCTTAGTAGGTACATATTTTGACTTGACTTCCTTCTTAGAAAATTTCTTTCTCAAGAAGTCATACTAAATAGAAATGTATTTTTTTCTTTGAGTGCAACACCAAATTCTTTGAAATATTAATGGCACTTGTGTTATTACATATCATCTAAATAGCTTCATCAAAAATTACCTTCATATCCTTAAGGTCTTCTTCATCCAAATTATTTGAGTGCAACAAGATATTGTATTATACTCTGCCTATATAGTAGATAATTAAACTGAATCCTTATTTTTTGCTTGTCCAAGAGACCAAACGGTCTTCCAAAAAATGTACCACCACTTATACTTCTTCTATCATATGAACATTTGACCCAGTTAGCATTAGGAAAATCTCTTAGTGATAAATCACCATCCCTTCTATACCATGGGCCAAAATCTAGCTTCCCCTTCAAGTATCTAAATATACTTTTTTACTACCACCTCATGAGATTGTTTCAAATTATCTTGATTTATGATATCCAATCATACTGCATGCATAATATATGGTCTTGAAGTGTTTAAGTATAGCATTCCACCTAGATCATAGATTTGTATAGTTTCTAATCAAACTTTGGAGATTCATCATCCTTGCTCAACCAAGTACAATAGCCATAATAGTTGCAACTAGTTTAGAGTTCTTCTTTCTAGACTTCTTGAACATTTCTTTGATATACTTGGTTTGAGAAACAAAAATACCATCTTCCTTCTGAATAACTTGAAGACCAAGAAATAATTACATCTCGCCAATCATAGACATTTCAAATTATTTATACATCTCTTTAGAAAACTTCTTGCAAAAATTATCATCATCTTAAAATATAATATCATTAACATATACAATTATTATCAACAACTTATCATCTTCAACCTTCAAATAAATATGACTAAAGTTAGCAAGTTTACATAATCCATGCCAATGCTATTATGCTTCTATAACGATTGTGTGTCAAATTTTTCAACATCAACATTTCATATCACACTCCATGATTGATCATAGGATGAGAGAGTTCAAGGATACAAAATATTGATACACAATCATTCCAAAATCATACTACCAAAGATGACTACCTGTCATACCTTTCTTGAACTTTTTTTGTAGTAGATCTACCTATCCAATCTAGCATACCAAGCTCTAGGAGCTTTCTTGAGTCCATGCAATGCATTTTTTGAGTCTACAAACCATATTTGAATCACCTAATAGCTTGAAACCATCTATTTTCTCTATGTAAACTTATTCTTCTAGTTGTGCATTCAGAAATGTAGACTTAACATCCTTTAGTCTTTCTTTGTTTCTGGTGACTTTTCTATCTTCATTTAGCTTATTCTAAAATACCCACTTAGTTCCAATCACATTTTTGTCCACTAGTCTAGGTATGAGTTTCTATGTTTGATTATTTTCTATTTGATCTAGTTCTTAATTTATAACTTGTATCCAACCCTCATCCTTTCTTTCTTGAAAACATAAGTTTTTTATTCCATTGTAGATAGGAATCAATATTTTTTTTCACCTTTCTTATCAAGTCTTAGTCTTGTTTGTATGTCTCTATCTTTTTTCCAATAATTTGATCCTTAGAATCATGCCTTTCAACATAGTTAGCAAGTGTATTTTGTTTTTTTCAATTTCATTCCCTTCTTATTCTAATCCTTCATTAATTTATAGAGCTTTCTTTTCTTTTGTAGGATTAATAGGAACCTCTTCTAACTCAATTTCAAGTTCAAGAGTAATTTGATTCTATTCTTCATTTACTTGAACATTTTCACTTTACACAACTTTCTTCAACCTTATATTTGTTGGAAATAATCAAGACTAACCAAGTTACTGAGAGGGGAGGGGTGAATTAGTAACTCTTAAAACTTTAAAACATTTCTGCACATGTATATACTTTGATCATTCATTCATCTAATCTACTGCAAGCATGAAAGTATAATTATTCATAACACATAAACACAAAGATTTGGTGACCCAGAAACCTTCCAAATAGAAAGTAAAACTTGGGTGGGGATGGTACCCACAAAACTTTGGTAATGCAGTATAAAGTTGGCCGGTTAAGGCTTATAATGATCACTTCTGATGATCTTCCCTGTTAGAAGCAATTAGGACTGCTAGGTCCACCTTGTTAGAGGATTTACAAACATACAATGAAGTATGCACT
>MU225300.1:270443-295210 GCA_018584345.1 Thuja plicata | reverse complement strand
ACTTATTCCTAAGTCGGCCCTTCATAAGTAAACAAAGTATTACTGAGTCGGTAGAAGCTCGGGTTCCTCAAGCTGGCTCGGTGATCTTCTGATACTCGGCATCCACTACAATACTCGGCATCATCATTTTCTCGGTAAGAGTAGAAGCTCGGTCCATACTAGTCCCAAAGTGTAGCTTGGAACTCGGTAGCCGTTGGTGACTCGGTAGATATAGTGTCACTCGGTAACCGCTGGTGACTCGGTAGTAACTGACTTCTCGGTTGGCTTCAACTGATGGCTCGGTAGTTACGGTGAAGCTCGGTGACTACCGTCTGCTCGGTACATGTTGCTCTTCTCGGTAACCTCTGAACTGTTCATATGCTCGGTGACTACTGTTCTGCTCGGTTTGAACTGTTTACTGCTGAGCTTTACAAAGTGATTGCTGAATGCTCGGTATAAGCTGTGGACTGAGTGATGAGCTTGGTAAGCATTCAGAATCAAATAAGTGTTTTCACTGATGAAAAATATAACATAATTCCAACAATATTATAGCATCAATGCACCTTCTTGCCGTAGAGTATCCCAAGAAGATACCCTCATCAGATCTTGCATCAAAATTTCCAAGGTTGTCTTCTTCTCTTTTGATATAGAATTTGCTTTTAAAGATTCTAAAATATTTTGATAGTAGTTTCCTTTTCGAACCATAGTTCATAGGGAGTTTATATGATTTACTTTGTTGTGTACCATGTTAATAATGTAGATAGTAGTGATCACAACATCTCTCATATACACAGTAGGTAGATTAGCATATGTCATCGTTATTCTAGTCATTTCTACAATATTTTTATTTTTCTTTCAATAATTCTATTTTGTTGTGGAGTCTTAGGAGAAAATAATTATCTTCTAATTTCATACTTTTCGTAAAAACTATCAAACTCATATGATGTAAATTGTTCTCCTCTATTAGATCTCAAACAATTAATTCTAGCATCCATTTGGTTTTCAACCAAATTTTTGAAAAAAATAAATCTATCAAGAGCTTCAAACTGTAACACCCCAAAATTGGCACCTTACAATTCTAATCAATTTTGGTATATTTTATCATCATCGAAGTTCTATTGTACTAGGCAAATTCTCTTCCTAATTGACTTTAATTGACTTAGTCTCAAATGCAGAAAACCTCAATTTGCATAAATCTCACACTTTATTTAATTCCTAATTTCTCATGATTTATTAGCTAAAAATCCCTATGATTAATTAATTTAATTCTAAAGTCCTAAGTGCTTTTAAATTAAATTAATTCCACCCCCTTTAGCTAATACACATCAAAAGTAATTAATAATTATTTGGTTATTAAGATGAATTATCCTCAAATGAATTTTCATAATTCAAGATGAAGAGTCACTTATGTGGCAATAATTCCTTCTTTAATTAAATAATTCTCTCAAATTTGTCTCATCTCCCTCCATGGAAATGAATAGTCAGTTGTTTCTTTCCAAGAAACTCTTCATCCTCTTTCCAGGCTCTTCTATATTATGGACATTTTCTTCTTCATTTGGGGGGCAATCTTTTAGAGTATCAAAATTATAGCGATTTCTAGTCTCAATTTTTTCTCATTTCTAAGTTTTTTGTTGCATAATTAGCATGGTTTCATTTAGAGTAATGGCACTTTGCATACTAACTTAGTTTTCTTATGTATCTAATAGTTTAATTCTATCATCCTTTCAATTTCTTAGATTAAAACATGCATTTTCATTCTCAAATTGTAATTGCATCTCATATAGAATACATAGTATTTCAGTTTTTATAATGCTTTCAAATCCTCCATTTTAGCAATGGTCATGGTTGTTGGCTCTCGTTCTGAGAGTAAATTTGACACCCCAACTAAATAGGAGGCAACAGGTCGATTCAATCAAATTTTTGAAATGGACAATTCATGTTCATCTTGGCAAATTTGATGATTGAGCAAGGACTATGTTGAGTTTGTGCCTGATTTAGAGGTCACTTTCAAGCACACATTTTGGCACCCACCGTGGGGCAGAAAACTGATTTCTGACCTCACTCTCGAATTCTTTTCTGATAAATGTTTGTGCTCTATCATATGATTGTACTTGTCTATGTATGAATTATCACGTGATAATTCTGAGCAGGTCATGCAAAGGTTTGCACTTCCTCGCACGAAGCCTTGCAATTCCTCGCGGGAAATCTGGTACTTCCTCGCGCGAGACTCGGGGCCAGTTTTTTAAAAAATTTACTATTTTGTAAGTACAATTTCTATTTTTTCTGACCATTCTAACATGCTACTGTTTCTTATTTTTCTGATTTTTCTGACAGCATAATAGTGGGCTACAGGTCGCTTGACAAAGATACAAACTTGCTAACGGATTTCTAGCAGGACAATTATCAAAGATTATTCTAAAAACATTGTGCTTGTTTTTTTCGCTTTCTTCACATAGTATAAATAGGGCCTTGTTAAAATTTCTTAGGTATCTTTATAGAAAAATAGGGGAATAGGCTCTTCATTACATGGAAGTGATGCCCATGGATGAATCCAAGACCCAGACATTGCTAGCATGATGGAGACCTAGGGAAGCAAGGAAAGATCAACGAACCTTTAGCACGTTCACTTGTTAGGGGATTATGCTCTTCTCTCTTTGAGAGAATCAGAAACCCAAAGGCTTGTGAATTGATTGGAGGAGAGTTATCTTGGTGATGAATATGTCTTGCGTGTTTGGGTAAGGTGAAGAGGTAGAGAAGTATGCTCTTGTCTCTTTGAGAGAATCATAAAATCGGACCCTCGAATCCAAGCCAAGTTTGTGTCACCTTTAGAGGGCCTGCCAGAAGTTGAACCTCTGGGAACGACCCAAGTGAGTACACACCTATTGTCGATGATTCCACCTCACTATAATAAATACTTCTTTTTGAGTCCAAAGAGTCCAAAGCCATGGTAACTTCTTTCTCATTATTTCAAATATCATCTTGAGAAAGCCTTGCTTGTTGTACTGAGCGGCGCCACTCCCAGCCCTGCTTGCAGGGGTGTATGACTTTCAAGTGTTGGTGTGGCCACGAGGTCCCATCCCTGTATCAGGGGCACTGAAGGTTATTGTGAATAGAAGCCCACTAAAAACTTTCTTAGTTATATTCCTACCCGGATCACCTCTGAAAGAAGACATAATCTATGGGCAGGGAGAGGAAAGAATCTCTCCCCTAGATTCTCAACATAGGTATGCACCTGGATTCTTGAAGTGGTATATGATGTTGGCCCATACTTTAAGGGTAACCTTCGAACATATATACTTAGTCCTTGGAAACACCAAAAACACGGGCGCCCTCTTGGGGGTGACACTATTGTGTGAGGTGCACGCATACACATAAGACAGCGGGGCACGGATTTTGTCTTCTCTACCATTTTTTTGTAGGGATAACTAAGTGTTTGTTTCAAGCCTTAAACTGTCCAATCATGATTAAACAAAGACTCCCATGATTTTTCCAAGTTGCTTTGTCCTTGGTAGAAGTGTTTGCGACTACTGCTTGCATCACTATTGTCTGATCAAAACTTCATGCTTGTTGATAATTGCTTGTCACAATCAAACTAAGCTTGCTGATCTACACTATCATTAAACTATCCCAAATCTGGAAATTATGTCAGAGAACAGTCCTGACTATGTCTTGAAATCTAATTTTTATCTCAAAAATTGAGGTGGTCTATCAAAATATGGAGTTTTCTCGCACGAGATTTCAGAAAACTGAGCACTTCCTCGCGCGAGCTTTCATTTTCTCGCACGCAGTTAAGAGTTTCCTTGCACAAAACAACACTTTCTCGTGCGAATCTATCCTCTGGTGTCCTAAAACAGCAAGTTATTTCCTGTTGACTGATGATTTTTTTGCCTGATCTAAATTTTGTCTGAGATCTGATTACATGTTTCCCTGTTGTCTGCAGTCTGAAACTGATTGTCTCGAGTTGTGAACCAACTGATTCTTTCTCAAACTCATTTTGTCTCTTTTTTCTCTATCATACCTTTCTATGCTTTTGTACCTTGCAATGTGATAGTCACATCTCAGCTGTTCTAGCCATACGCTTGACGATTCATGCCAGGTGCATCTCACATCTTGGTTGTTCTATCCTATTACCTCCTTTTCGCTATTTCTAGAGACATAGTTCTGAGTTAGGTCTTAGCTTTTCTCTCATTTCATCTTTGTCTATGCCTGTTACGACTAGAAGCGGAAATATATTTCCCATTCGTGGTTCCAGAATAGGTAGAAGTAAACCTTGTAATCAAGGAAAAGGTCATTCTGAACCCATTGTTCAATCTAATAGTCAAGAGGGATCCTCACGTTCCTCATCCCCATTTAGTATAGATCTGAGTCTGAATCAGAAACCAGTGTTTGACCTGTGCTCTAATCCTTTGTTTCAAGATCAACAGAATCCATTTCTTTCAGATCAACAAAGCTTCATAAAGTCACCTGTTTGGGTTGAACCTATCGACGATCCTCACTGCCTTAGTGATCCTTTTGATCATATCAATCCTTTTGATCCTATCAACCCCTTTGATCTGCCAAGAGTTACATTGACCATCAATTCTCAGCTCAATACTCACACTCATATCGAAGCTGTTCACACGGCACAATCTTGCATCAATGACATGGCAACTCCTTTTGATTACTTACAAGTTCAATATAATGGGGTCAATGACCAATCTCAAGATGAGCAGGGTCAACAAGAGGAGCAGCATCACCATCGCCCTCCCCCACATGACAAGAGTCAAGATCAGGGTCAAAGCATTTATGAGATCCTTGGTAATGATGATGAGCCGATAACTCAAAATGACATAGATGCTGCAAAATCTAATAAGGCTCTCATCGAGATGATGGAAATTCTCCTTGCATAAGATAAAGAGAAATATTTTCTAGATTTGGCAAAACAAGGAGTTAAGCTACCCCCAAACTTCCAAGTGGAAACACTTGTGGCTAAAGAAGAAGAGAGTGAGACTACCAAATTGCATAAGGTGATTCAAGATATGAAAAATCAAATTAGCCAACTTATGAAGGATAAGGACAAACCCACACAAAAATTCATGATGGAGAGCATCTATCCTTTTCCTTTTGATAGGAGTCTTCATATGCCACCTTTTCCCAAAGGTGTAGAACTCCCTAAGTATGATAAGTATCTGGGTACCACTGATCCTCAAGATCATTTGAGAGAATTTGGGGCCCTATCTATGGAGTTTATTCATGATCAAACGTATATGATGTGTCTCTTTCCCCAAAGTTTGGGTGGACCTTCCATGGATTGGTTTTCTCGACTACCCACCGGCATCAAGACTTTTGATGAGATTGCAAATCTCTTTATACAACATTAGTCTCACAACATATAGCATCCCTTCAACATATGGGAACTTTGCAATCTCAAGAAAAGACAAGGGGAACCATTCCTGACATTTATCTAGAGATGGAGACAACTTTGCACCAAGTATCCTCATAAAATACCCGAATCTAAGAAACTCGATATCTTCTTGGACAATCTCACTCCTGATTTTGGGTATCAAGTACAACTTCAAGGTCCCCTTAATTTTGACAGCATTATTAAGCAAGCTATGAGGATAGAGGCATTCATGGTTAAGAAGGGAGAGTTGACTTTATACAAAGACAATAAACAAGGTTCCTCCTCTTCCAACAAAGATAAAGGGAAGTTTTTCAACAAGAATAGGGACATTGTGAATGATGGAGTGGTTGACAATGTGACCCCGGCTCCTTCAATCTTACTTCTAGTATACAAGCGACCAAAGTTGTTGAAAAGGCTGCGACAAATACCCAACCGCCTTCTAGATTTTCTAGTAACAAACCTTGGGCCCCTTGACCCAAGCGTGAATTTACTTCTTTGGCAGAACCACTTGATGTATTTTTCAAGACTTTGGTGCAAAATCAGATTATCACTCCTTTGGACAAGCGTACATATGATCTGCAACCACGACCCCATTGGTGGAATGAAAATTCATACTGTGACTATCACCAAAACAAGGGTCATAAGATGACTACTTGTCTTCAATTGCGCCATAAGGTCCAAGATCTGATTGATAATGAGGTTATTGTTGTGGAAAATCATAATAAAAATTTAGATCACCAGGCATTAAAAGATCCCTTTCCTCGTCACGAGAAAGGTGAGTCTTCCAATGCTAAGAACAACAATGCCAAGGTTAACTATGCGCATTCCACTTATGACAATGTCATCAACATGATTGAACCTATTGAAGTGGAGTATTGTAATGTGATTACTACTAAGGGGAGCGGGGATGTTCCTAATCCTAAGACCCCATTTGTCTTGAGAGGCCCTGGGTCTCACTCGTCTGAATCTGAAACATCCAGGATTGCGCAAATGTTGTTACCAGATCCTCTGTTAAGATCACGCTCAAGGGTCCTGACCCTCCTAATACTACATCCTCACCGAAACAAGCTGTGAATAAAGCTATTGTTGGTCCTACCAACAAGACCATGAAATTGGTCCCCACACCTCCTACTGCTATTTATAGCATTCTAGACCAGCTGCAAAGAACCAACGCTCAAATAACAATCTTTGAGCTATTGAAGATCTCGCCTACTCACAGGCAGATTTTGGATAAAGCCCTTACAGAGGCTAACATCCCCAAAGACATCAATCTTAATAAATTTCAATCCATGGTGGGTCACTTGACTTCACCACACTATTTGTCCTTCTTAGAAGAAGATGATCACTCGATTAGTCACCCGCATAACGCTCCTTTGCATATAGAGGTCATGATTGGAAAACAACTAGTCCGTTGTGTCCTTATTGATAATGGTGTTGGCCTCAATATTTTCTTTGCTCACTTTCTCGCTCAACTAGGTTATGATGAAGATCGCATAGATTCCTGAAAGAGAATTACTATCATGGCCTAAGATGAAGAAGAAAGAAAGTCTAAAGGTTTAGTTGTGCTACCCATTTGGGTTGGACCAGTTGAAAGAGATGTCACATGTCAGGTGTTGGACCTTCCTCTTGCTTATAACATCCTGCTGGGAAGACCGTGGATCCATTAAATGCAAGCGGTTCCTTCTATGTATCATTAGTGCATTAAGTTTCCTTTCCAAGGTGCAGAAGTGACAGTTCCTACTAGTATGGGCTCTTCTTGGAATGCGCTCACACAGTCAACTGATAGTCTTGTTCCTACTAATAGAGAATACACAGAATTCTGTGATGCCAAGCTTAGAGACATGGAACAGACTTTTAAAATCAAAGACATAGGCATGGGGGGTATCAAATAGAACTTGTGCTATCATTAGCAGCTCTACCTCCATCTCCTCGTTCTTATGGGAGACCTTCTGAGAAAAATAAATCTTCTACTCCTCCTGAAATAGTTTATGATGGTGTCTTTGTATGGGCTTCAACACCATTAGAAGATGAAGATTAGGAAAGAGCTATTAAAGCTTGGCTTTGCAAAGGAAAGGACATATCTGAACAGACTGCCCCAGCTCGTGAACTAAATCCCAATAGTGAAGGTCTGAAAATTATGAAACGCTTTGGATACAAAGGGAGTGGCCCAATAGGAGTGAATCGTAATGGGTTAGTTGAACCTATTAAAGCTATGGGTCAAAAGACAAAAGACACAACTGGTTTAGGCTTCAAGAAGATCTCTTTCCATCTAGGGATTAACAAATTTGTGCCAAAACTGGATCCTCCACCAAAACCTGAAGGCACAGCTACAGTTGACACTATAGAGGATAGCTCTAACGAGGATTGCTTTCCTTATCCCATTCCTCCAGACTTGGCAGCATTCTTTGATAAGCCAGATAATTTTGTGCTGCATGTCAGTACAGCCGAGATCGATAGTGATTCTGATAAAACCACTCCATTTGATGCATTAACCTATGAACAATGGAAAGTGTTACAAGACCCTAATTTCCAAGGTGAGCGGTACATACCACCAAAATTTCAAGAGCAGTTGGCACAAGAACAAGCTGGTGTCGCAAGAACTCCCAAGCCTTCATGGTGCAAACATCCCAGTCAAAGTTTAGACATAGATTCTCATGAATATGAGTTTGATAGTTTGTCAGAAGGATCCTATGAAAAGCTTCTCGACATAGGTGAGGGTTCTATTGAAAGGTCTAATGAGTCCGAGTCCATAAATGTTAATGTGTCTTCTACTTCGGTCACTAGGAGTCAAAAGGATTTGAATACACCTTTGGATGAGATCGTGCTAGGTCTCAGCTTACTAGTTAGTTCTTTCAATGACTATACTGTGAATGCACTTGAACCTATCACTTCTCTCTCACTCCAACATCCTAAGCTAATAGACTAGAATTCACCTTCCTCATCCAATGAAGTCCTCACATTCCAGAATGACTATGCTCTAGCCTACTACCTTCACGCTGTTGAACCTATAATGTCCTCCACTAGTGAAGAAAGTGTCAACATGACCGAGGCTGATATCAAGTATCTTAGTCATAAAATCAAAAGAAGAAAAAATAGGCGCTCTGATGGTGAAAACCACATTGTGGCAGTGTCAGAGCAAAAAAAAGTAAAAAGAATAGACGTATCCGAAGGTGAAAACCTCTCTCTGAGGTGCCTGGGGATGAGATACTTGATGTGCTTCTGAGTTATTTCTAGGAACGCTCATCGGTGCTAATTGAGCCAACTCAGCCGGTAAATTTGGGTACAGAAGAACATCCACACATTTTCATGTGGCCAAATCATTATCTACAGAAGAACTCAAAGAATTCACAGACTTCTTCAAGGAGAAAAAGATGAACTTTGCATGGACATATTCTGACATGCTGGGTGTAGATCTTGATCTCATCATGCACCACTTGTCAATAGCTCCGGGTGTAAAACCAGTCAAACAAAAACTTAGAAAGATGCATCCACATGTGGCTCTACTTGTCAAGGCAGAGTTGGAGAAACTTCTAAAAGCTGGGTTCATCAGAGAAATTGATTATGCGGAATGGATCTCCAACATAGTTCCAGTGTCAAAACATGACAAATCTATCAGAGTCTACACAGACTTTAGGGATTTAAATAAATCATGTCCAAAAGATGATTTTCCACTACCCAAAATTGATATGATTGTGGATATGACAGCAGGATATGAAATGTACTCTTTAATGGACGGATTCTCTGGCTACAACCAAATCAAAATTGCGCCAGAGGATCAAGAAAAGATTTCTTTTACTTGTGCATGGGGTACTTTCTGTTAGAATGTTATTCCTTTTGGTCTTAAGAATGCTGGAGCCACATATCAAAGAGCAGTCACTACCATATTTCATGAAATGATGCACAAAACAATGGAGGACTATGTTGATGACACCCTCGCTAAAATCATGGACTGGAAGGCACACCTCACTAATCTAGGCCCTATACTAGATCATATGGAAAAATTCAGACTGCGTCTTAATCCTAAGAAATGTGCATTTGGAGTAACTTTGGGAAAATTGCTTGGTTATATCATCTCCGCGAAAGGAATCGAGGTGGATCCTGCAAAGGTGCAAGCTATCATGGAAATGCCTCCACCTTGAAATATTAGGAAAATTAGAGGTCTTCAAGGTTGGATTCAATCTATCCAGCACTTCATCTCGCAACTAGCTGACAAGTCACAACCATTTACTAAAACTCTACATAAAGGTGTGACCTATGAATGGAACAAAGAATGTGAACAAGGCTTTCAAAAAATCAAACAATATCTAGTCAATCCACCTATATTAATGCCTCCTATTCATGGGAAGCCATTAATCTTATACATCTCAGCTATAGAAACATCTCTGGGTGCTCTATTAGCTCAATAAGATCAAAACAATAAAGAAAGAGCGATCTATTACATTAGTAGAACATTGGTCTCCTATGAAATAAATTATTCTATCATTGAGAAAGCTTGCTTGGTGGTGGTGTTCGCTTCCCAAAAACTATGACATTATATGCTTTCTCACACTACTAGGATAATTGCAAAAATTGATCCATTAAATTACTTACTCAGTAAAGCTACCTTCACAGGTAGACTAGCTAAATGGGTCATGCTCCTTAGTGAATTTGATATTGAATATGTCGAGAGAAAGGCTATCAAAGGGAAAGCAATTGCTAATTAGTTGGCTGAGACGCCTATTACAGACCATCAACCATTAAGGATCGAGTTCCTAGATGAGTCCATCATGCTTCTCACACATCAGTCATGGACCATGTTCTTTGATGGATCATTCACCCAGCAGGGGTCAGGCTTCGGAATCTTGTTCATCACACCTCAGTGATATTCATTACCAAAGGCTTACAAAATGATGTTTCATTGCACCAATAACACTGCTGAGTATGAAGCTTTGATAAATGGATTAAATATTTCTATTGAATGGTGTTTCGATGAGCTAAAGGTCTTTGGAGATTCATAGTTGGTTATTAATCAGGTGAATAACATCTATCAAACAAAAGATGAAAAAATGGTGCCTTATAAGAAGATGGTTGATGATCTTAAGAAATAATTGGCACATGTTACTTTCTAGAAAATTCCAAGGGTAGACAATAAAGTATTTGATGCCATGGCTACTCTAGCTTCCATGTTACAAATGCCAGAAAATGACTTCAGACATGAATTCCTAGTGGAGACGTTATGCTACCCTGCCTATAATTCCCCTGAATCCCGGATGATTTGTTCAGTCATTGGACATGACTCATCCCGCTACCATAATATTTAATCCTACCTTCATGACCAGATTATTCCTGACACTTACACTCAAAATGAGAAATATCATATGATCTGTAGTGCTTCACGGTTTGTCATCATAGCTAATGACTTATATAGACGAGGTCTAGACGGTACCCTCCTTAGGTGTTTAGAACCTGATGAGTCTAAGCGTGCGTTAGTAGAGGTGCATGAAGGTATATGTGGGTCTCACTCAAATAGTTTGACACTAGCTCGTAAGCTTATTAGAGCTGGTTACTATTGGCCAGATATGAAAAAAGAAGCTACACAATTTGCTAAATCTTGCAAACAATGCCAGCTTCATGGAAATCTGATCCACGCTCCTGCCAAGGAGCTCATTCCTTTTGTCAACTTTTGGCCATTTTAGCAATGGGCCTCTGACTTAGTGGGTCAGATACATCCATATTCTTCAAGGGGACATAAATATATCACCACTGCTACAGACTATTTTACCAAGTGGGTCGAGGCAGTGCCTCTCATTATAGCTGATGGCAAGTCTGTGGCTATGTTTATACTAAATTACATCATCTGCAGGTATTGTGTACCCTCATCAATAATCACTGACAATGTGGGGAAATTTAAGAACAAGGATCTAACAGATTTATGCAATAAGTTCATAATCATTCAACACCGGTCATCTATCTATTATCCCCAAGGTAATGGACAGGCAGAAGCTACAAATAAGACCATTCTCAAGATCTTACACCGCACGGTACACAAATCTGGACGAGACTGGCATCTCTGGCTTTATGGAATTACCGCACCAGTATACGGACACCAACAAGGGCTATGCCCTTTTCTCTAGTTTATGGTGTCAATGCAGTGCTTCCTTTTGAGGTTGAGATTCCTACCTTGCGAGTCTCTCTGAAGGGCCTCATTACTGATGATGATATCAGAATATCTCAGCTTCAAGAGCTAGAACTACTGGATGAACATCAAAAAATAATATATCAGAAAAGAATATCTAAAAGTTACAACAAGAAGGTTAGACCAAGGGAATTCCAATTGGGTGATCTCGTCCTGAGAGAGAATCCCAAGAATCAACAACAATGGGTCCAGAAAGGAAAATTTGAACCAAGCTGGCTTGGTCCGTATGTTATCACTGTAGTGTTTGGGTCTAGCACTTACCAGCTCTCTACCACAGAGGGTGAACAACTCAAAGAGCCTATCAACGCTCTTCATCTGAAGAAGTTCTACAGTTGAGATGTCTTCTGAATGCTCATGTACATACTTTATTCTGAAAAAATCTTAAAAATTGCAAAATGTCCTAAAAAAATGATCATCTTAGTGAAAACCTAGAAAACAGGTTCTTTGGTGCATCTATTATCCTGGTGAAAACCTGGTAAACAGGTGCCTTGATAATACCAAAAATTTTGAAAAATCAAAAAATACAAAAAAATTGAAAAAATGAAAAATACAAAAAAAAAGAGAAAAATGTGCCATTGATGAAAACCTGGTAAACAGGCATCATGGTAGCAAAAATAGAATTTCTACCAAGATGGTGAAAACCTGGTAAATAGGTGCCTCTTTTTCTGCAATGCTCTATCTATCACGGCATCTCTTGGCTTTCTTGTAGTTTTTTTTCCCACTTTAGTTTTCTTTCCTGCTTTAGTTTTCTCGCTCATGCATTTGCTCTTAGTCATCTTCGATATTTTACTCGACTTCACATGGATTGAAACTGGTCACACTTGGGGGCATCTTCCTGGTCTAGGGGGCATGGTCCTATCTTTTGGATTCTCTCTCCTCTTCGCATCAGTCACCAGTGGTTCTCACTGAGTCTGCCTGCTAATGCCTAGATCTCACATCTATCTTTATATTTGAGAATCTCTCCCGCGTCAGTCACCAGTGGTTCTCACTACCTCTACCTACTGTCGTTGTACTACTAATATTTCTCACATCAACTCATGATCTACGTATTTGACATCAACCCATTCATTACTTGGGGGCATGGATCCCCACTTTGATTGCATCTTCAGTTTACACTGGAGTCGGTAATCTTGTCAGTCCTAAAGGACAACTCTCTACTGGCACAAACTAGTGTTTCTCAACACCCCAATCAAACAGTGTTTTTCAACACTCTCTTTGGACACATCTATGTTTCTCAACACACATTGGACATTGCAATGTAAACATCTCTCGATAGCTATAAAACACATCGCACTCACAAGCACAATGGTGTTTTTCAACACCCCAAACATAGGCACATTTGTAAACTTTGAAACATATTGAGCTATGATTGAATCTCTTTTTGTATGCTATCTGTTCTCATGAATTTCATTGATATTTTTTTTGTCTACTGCTTGTGGGTGTGGTTTTGATGATTTGACAGCATCAAATAAATAGGGTGTATGTGATAAGAGCTCCCGCACTAAGGTGGAAAAGCCTCACATCCCTCAATCTTGTTAATTTGTATGCCAAGGGGAGGTTGGAACTATCTCCTTGACTGTTATTGCTCTGTTTGTTTACTTATGTACTCTTACTATATCAAACTGGAAACAATGTTTAGGTCATCTTGGCTTTTGTGCCCTGGTGCTTATGTTCGTTTCCTACATTTTATCTGATGAAAGTCATATTCATATTCTTATGGTTGTAGTGGCACTGGTAAGGATTGTATTGACTCTGATGTTCCAAAAATACTCAATGATGATAATTATACGATGAGTCCAACAACCAAGTCCTAGATTTGCATTTAGCTTAGGCTTGCATTTGCATTTTAGGCTTACATCACGATAGTTTTGATGCTCTCTTCATCTTCTTCTCATTCTTTGAAGGTCCTCATCTTTTGTCCTGGATTCCTCTCGACTGCAGAAGTGTCCGATCATTTCTCTTGATCTTCATTCGTATTCTTTTTGGTTAGTACATGTCGTATATTGCAATATCCTGCATGAGATGATTAGTACCATTGCATCTCCATACATTCATTTGCATTTACATATCCATAAACATGTGCATCCATTATAAGCATAAATCAAATCATGCATACCATTTATCCATCTAACATCTATCATTACATTACATTCATTCATACATCAAATAAAACATGTGCATAAACATTTGCATATTTATCTATGGCATACATTTCTAATCTATGCATCTAATCATATATGAAACATCTCACAAGACATACAAATTTAAAGCAATATATAAACAAGTACAATGATGCCAAAATCAAGCTCATATATATATATCGATCAGTCAAATGTACAAGGGTGCTACTCGAGCATAGTATATCAAAATGGTGGTACAACAATGTCTATCAATATATCTCATCTAGCCACTCCCACCTAGAGGAGGTGGAGGAGGTGGATGTGTCTGCTGCTGAGGAGGTGCGTGTGGTGGTGCCTGTGGAGTGACCCATGCCCCAGCATACTCTGAAAAGGGAAAAACCTGGTCAGCCACCTTAGGAACTGTGATCGTATATGTTGCATAGTAATAGGCTGACTGAGTAGCCTCATATCTAGCTTCTATCTAAGCCCTAGCCAGTGCCTACTACAAACCCTAGATCTATCGGTCTCGCTTGGCCACTCGTGTCTCTTGGATGATCACCTATGTGTGGAATTCATCTTGTTCCCTCTGGGCCTGCCTCACTCTCTCTTGACTCCTCCTAAGAGCCTCCTATAACTGTGCTACCTGTCCTACTAGTGGATCGGCGATAACAGTATCAGCCATAATGGTGTCCTCTCCCTGCTTAGTGGCTCTCTCCTGAGTACCACTACTCCCTGCACCTGCATCCAAACCCATAGGTCTAGAAGGAATGGGAATCTACACATTCCTCATCCGTACTATCCTCTCCTACTGAGGTGGTACCTGCTGAGGTGGCACCTGCTACTTTAGTGACAGCTGTTGTGCCTACTGCTATAGTGGTGGCTGTTGTGCCTGCTTCTATGGTGGTGGTTGTACCACCTACTATACATGTGGGCCCATGCCGATAGGATCTATAAATCTAGGGAAGGGGTGTGCTAAAATATGATCCCTATATGTAGGTGTCATCCCTGCATTCATCACCCCTACTAAGTAATCCCACCTAGCTGGTGGTACCCAAGAATCTATCATGCTCCTACCTTGATCTAACTGTCTCTGACAACCCTTCTTCATCTCATCAATGAATTAGGCGTATGTACAATACTCCTATGAGACATCCTGAGGTCTCCCAAACTATTGCAAGACTCATGTCAATAGAAAGTGCTCAATAATGCTGATGGTACACCCGATCAAAGGACGTAAACAAAACATATGTGGCAACTCATGTCATGCATCGTCCCAAACCTTGGTGGCTATCTAGGGCCACCATATAACTGCTGCCATGTCATCTAGCTGTGCTTGCCACTGATCCATCTTACCCAGCGCTGGCTAAGTCATGGGACCTACATATCTATTTATATATGGCTCCAAGGGCTGCCGAGTATCATGGAAAATTGGTCGACATATGGGAAGGTGCTCCCAGGCCCAAATCTGAAGAACGATGACTCTAAATGCCATGGTCCGCGCACCCTGATACACTATCTCATGCATCTCATGATACATCTATGAGAGCATACACTCACCCCATCCAAATCTCACTATTGTTCTAGCTAACATCCTCTACAGCATGCCTCCCCAGCCACACTCCAATCTGTGCTAACCCCTATTCGGTACTAAGTGGCAACTCAGGAACAATGCCAAGACAAGTGCTAATGTGTGATCCACACTGTATCTGCTCATCAAATTCTCCTAGGAGATAGCTCAACCCATCACTAGATCATCCTATAAGATTTCCCTCAGCACCAGTCTACCTGTCCTTGGCTGAGTGTTATACTCCATGCGAGCCCCGTGGAATGGTACTCTCAGGATCCTGTAAATATCCTCAAGAGTGACTGTCATCTCCCACTGCGGCAAGTGGAATGTGTTCGTCTCTAAATGGAAACACTCAACAAGGGAACCCAATAGACCATGATTTACCAAAATATCGGGTGCATCACGAAGATATGACAATCCTAGCCCGTTGAGATGGGCACCATCAGCATCTGATAGTCTTCGCAGTAGCTCACCCATGATAGGATCATGCGACCAAAATGCAATATCAGGGAAGTCAACCTGCAAAGCAAGTGATGACACTGGATCAGTATCGCAACATGATGGTTTTTCAAAGTAATGACAACAAATGCAGCTATGTATCTATCCTAAACACAGTTTTGAGGCATTATAACTAGCTGACTCTGTGACATAAAAAATGACAAATTTTTGGACTGAGAAGGATTCCCATGCGAGGAAACTCTTTTCCCCTGTGAGCTTTCTTCCGTGCACGAGAAAGGATCCCTTCTTGCATGAGATTCCATCGCATGCGATGAAATCTCGTGCGGCATCGATGCGCACTTCGCTTGAGCACACAGAAGGGCCCCGTGTGAGGAAGCCCTAACCCGCGTGAGGAATCTGATTTCTCGCGTGAGGGGCAACCTAGGCCTGTGTGAGGGAATTGTTTCCTCGCACGAGACTTGATGCGACAGACCTAAAAATCTCTAAAACATGCTAGAAAGGATCTAAAAAGAGATAAAAATTTGAAATACAAGATAATTTTTTTATTACTTACAGGTGCGTCATACTCCGGTGGTCGGTCGTCTTGTCGGGAGTGCTCAAATTGATGTGAACACATGGGAATGCTATCAATGTCAGCTGGAGCTCTCACCATCGCTAAAGTCAAAAGTGAATAATGATTTGAAAATGACCCCTCCAAGCCTTATATAGCTTTTGACCTAATTCTCAATAGTGCTCCATTTTCTGCAAAAATTGCACCCTTGGCTAAATCGACCGTTCTGAATCCATTTTCGTGATCAAAATCAAAATTTGACACTCCTAAGCAGCTCGAAATCATGTTTTAAAATTTTGGGACCGACGCGATCGGACGCTTGTGTACTCAACATTCTAACATTACTTTCTTGTCAGAATCATCTCATCATCATTTTCTTATCTTCTGTAATCTTTTCATCAAAGTTAACTATGGTCAAACTTGGTCAATTATGGTCAAACCTAGTCAACAGGACCTCCTGATCGCTCTAAATTGATTCTTCCTTCTCTTGATCTATCTCAGATTTCTCTGGATCCTATCTGGGATTTCTCGCTCTCAATCATCTTTCTGTTGTGTCATCTTTTGATTTCGCTCCCGAGGGGGCAGGATGATTGCATCATTGAATCTTTTTGCATCATTCTTGAATCAGTCTGATCTGAATCAAAAGTCCCCATTGCTAGGGGCATCTCATCATTTGGGGCATATTCAGTTTTTCGTACCTTATGGTCAAAATTAGATATTCCATGATCTTGAATCTCCAGGGGCATCTTGATGCCTCGCATCTTGTCATCTTGTCATCTATCTTTCTAGGTATCTGAGCAATCTAACTCAGATCTTGAAGGATCAAGCTTCTTTCTAGAGATTATTCTTGAAATCTCATTGGATATTGGGGCAATCTAACCCTAATTCCTGAAAGTCATGCTTTGTTCTGAAGATGGCTCTCAAAAGCTCTTTAGACCATTATCTAGGCAACCTAACCTGGGTCTCGGAGGGCTAATCTTTGTATTGGGGCAATCTAACCCTAATTCTAGAGATATCCCTAAATCTTTATCAGCTATCAGTAGACATTGGGGAAATCTAACCCCGATTCCAATCTTCTCTCAAGTGGTATTCAAACCGTTGTCTTCGCAATCTAACTTAGACTTCAGAGAATCATGCTTCATTGTGAAGGTGGTTCTGATTCTCGATTTGATCAGTGTCTTGGCAACCTAACCTAGACTTCTAAAATCTTCATCTGACACATCAAACTATTCTTTGAATCAACACATTGTTCGCACATCAATTCAAAGAGGGGAAAAATGTAACACCCCAAAATTGGCACCTTACAATTCTAATCAATTTTGGTGCATTTTATTATCATTGAAGTCCTATTGTACTAGGCAAATTCTCTTCCTAATTGACTTTAATTGACTTAGTCTCAAATGCAGAAAACCTGAATTTGCATAAATCTCACACTATATTTAATTCCTAATTTCTCATGATTTATTAGCTAAAATCCCTATGATTAATTAATTTAATTCTAAAGTCCTAAGTGCTTTTAAATTAAATTAATTCCACCACCTTTAGCTAATACACATCAAAAGGAATTAATAATTATTTGGTTATTAGGATGAATTATCCTCAAATGAATTTTCATAATTCAAGATGAAGAGTCACTTATGTGGCAATAATTCCTTCTTTAATTAAATAATTCTCTCGATTTTGTCTCATCTCCCTCCATGGAAATGAAGAGTCAGATATTTCTTTCCAAGAAACTTTTCATCCTCTTTCCAGGCTCTTCTATATTATGGACATCTTTTTCTTCATTTGGGGGGCAATCTTTAAGAGTATCAAAATTATAGCGATTTCTAGTCTCAATTTTCTCTCATATCTAAGTTTTTTGTTGCATAATTAGCATGATTTCATTTATAGTAATGGCACTTTACATACTAACTTAGTTTTCTTATGTATCTAATAGTTTAATTCTATCATCCTTTCAAGTTCTTAGATTAAAACATGCATTTCCATTCTTAAATTGTAATTGCATCTCATATAGAATACATAGTATTTTAGTTTTTATAATGCTTTCAAATCCTCCATTTTAGCAATGGTCATGGTTGTTGGCTCTTGTTCTGAGAGTAAATTTGACACCCCAACTAAATAGGAGGCAACAAGTTGATTCAATCAAATTTGTGAAATGGACAATTCATATTCATCTTGGCAAATTCAATGATTGAGCAAGGACTATGTTGATTTTGTGCCTGATTTAGAGGTCACTTTCAAGCACACACACAAACTACTCTCTTAAAAATGTCACCCATGTCTTTCTAGAATAGTCATCAATAAGTAACATGAACTACCTTTCACAATTGAGTCATCTTTTTCTTATAGGAATACATAGATTGGTATGTATCAACTCCAAAAGTCTTGTGGTAAAATATTTTATGTTCTTGAAAATATATCCCTAGTTTTCTTTCCCATATGATGTTCCTTGAAAATAGTGTTATTAGGCCTAATAATATTTGGCATGTCTCTTACAACTTAAGAGGAATTGATCTTCATCAAATTGTCAAATTTGATGTGTCCCTTTGTTTTGTGTCATAACCAACATCATTTTTCAGTTGGAAAGAGCAATTGTCTCCATTATTCTTCAAACAATAGATATTACCATTTCGCATACCCTTTGCAACACACTTTCTAGAACCTTTTATTTTTTCACATCTACCTCCATGAAAACTAAACTCAAATTCTTTACAAAAAAATTTAATTATGCTTAAAATACTTTTCCTTAAACCCTGAACATAATATATACATCACTAGCCTTATGCTTTCCATCAATAGAGATAGTTCCCTTACCACATATGGGTGTAGATCCTTCACCATTAAAATGTGATTGATCCTCCATTATATTTTTCAAGATCATAACAATCTTCTATTGTTTTTCATATGATTTGAACAACCAGAATCAATAATCCAGGATTCAAATTCTTCTTTTGCATGTATAGCAGTCTTTGCAGTGTCTCCTATAGTATTCCAAATTTTAAATCTGGCGTTACCATTTTCCTTGATAGCCAAGAATAGCACTTCATCATTTGAATCATTTCCATCTTCATCCTCTGATGAATGACTCTCCATTGAGAAAAAAATTCCTACCCTTATCACTATTATATTTCCTAGTATTTTTGGTATACCTTCTACATCTATTTCCTTTCATCATCATCAAATTTCTTATTATGTTTCTTGACAGGGCATTTAGTAGCATAGTGTCCTACTCTTCGATAACTAAAATTTTTAAGGGTAACTTACCTTTATATTTCCTAGAAATTTTCTTGAGTCTTCTAAAAAACATTGTTGCTACTTCATCTGAATTAGGACATATCTCTAATTCATCTTCAGCCTTTTTAATTTCCTTGAAAGCAGCATCTTTCTTCTCATACTGGCTCTCTTCAAGTTCAGACAACTCAAAAGTAATGAACACCATAGAGCTCCTCCAAACTATATTTATCCATATCATGACTCTATTGAATAGAAATTAGAAAGGTTTTATAGGTCTTATTAATAGTTCTCATCACCTTCAGTAGCACTTGAATGTCTTCTAGGATTCCACCAGTGCCTCTAATTGAACTACCGATTCCATTTATCTGATGCAAGTAGCCTTCAAAATTCCTGTCCTCTTTCATATTTAGAGTCTCAAATTTATGCTTCACATTTTGCAACTGTTAGAATGAAGGAACACTTGGGGGGAGGGGGTGAATCAGTGTTCTATAAAATTTGACTTATTAAATTGATTCTCAAACCAGTTAATGCATAGAATAGAAAAAAAAAGTGAAAGAACATAAAATAAATAAACACCACACCATAACACATGGATTTTTATCATGGAAACTATGTTAGTGGAAAAACCACAGTGGGTATGACACCCACAAGCCAATACTTTATAGAAAATATTGCCTTACAATAGTAAGGAATGCACTTGCATTCAGGCTCATTGCCTAGAGCTCATTGCTCAATTTTACCTAGGGCTACAACCCTTTACAAGAAGGCTCAATTCCTTACTAGATGACTACAATGATCACAAGGTATTTTGAACTATTATATTAGCATCAACTATGATTGATTATGGTTCCATATAAGCACATGAATCTGATCTAATACACTTTTTCGTCTAGTTGTCATGTTCTTTGTTCTTTTTTAATCAGACTATCATATCACACTTTCCTACATCAAATCTGCATATAGCTAACTTGCACACTTCACACACACACATCAAATATCATCCAACTACACATCAAAAACCCTAATCCATCAATTATATAGGTACGCAAGCATGGATTTGATCTCCCATGTCAGTTACCAAAAACATCCTAGGGAAATGTAATACATTTATACCAAGCTGGTCAAATTCACAATTTGAATTAATTTCCCTCCAAAACTATTTTATACTTGCAGCTAATTGTGTCAGCTTTATCATTGAAACATAAGAGTTAGCACCAAAAATAAATTACTATGTCTGTAGAAAGATCTTTCACCATGCTGGCCTATTAAACTGTCAACCATGAAATAACACTACTCAGATCTTTGAAACTCTATCCAAACATGTCACCGAACTTTCAAATTCTAGAAGTAACATCTGTATATATCTAAAATTATTCCCTTATATGCACACCAAAATATCTTAACCTAAAAAGAAACACCAAACCCTTTAGTTTAAACTTCTTGTACATTGTGTTTCTCATCCCTATACTTAGTCAAATCTGATATTGACTTCGGGTATGATCTCCTAATTAGTTTCCCACATAGATTTGGGATCTAAGAATCATATTGTTGCCATCAATGAAAAAATTCAATGTAGTGTCTCTTTTCATTTTTTCAAAAATCTTCCCCTCTGGCATTGATGGAAACACTTAGTGAAAATTGACAGTATCCAAAAACTGCATTACTTCCACGGATCTTAACTTCCCCAAAACATTTCAAACAAAATTCCACATTTTTTATTGTCCCTCCTATCCTATATTCTTATACTCCCCTTTTGAAATCAATGGAAAAGGGTTCCAAAAATATCCTAAATTCCCCCTTTAGACTATGCATACCAAAACTTATATACATATGGACATACAAAAACTATCTAACTTACATCAGCTTGAATATATTTGAACAGATTGACTTTAATTGCTACAGATTTTTGTCCCAACCTTGCTTGAGACTTCCCAATACTTATATGTGGCCATTAAACAAATAGTATTATTCTTCCACCACTTGTAATTTAATTGGGGCTAAGGTATTTATGGCTTCTTGTGCCTCTTTCAATACACTGAACAAAGTCTACAATTTAGGATTAATTAGACTCCTAAGTTCTCTTACTTTGGTGATGACTCTTTCCTTGTATTTCTCCAAGCTCTTGATCTTATCAAGAAAAGATAATTCTTGACCTTCCGAAAAATATGTGGAAGCATTCCTTTATCTACTTCACTATGTCCTTAATGAAGTTTTTTTTGGATAAGCATGACTTGTATATGTTCCCACCTTCATTCAGAGCATCTTGAATGCTCTTAATATGGGTATCTAATACTAACCTATCATATGATATCCTACCCTATACCTCATTGAACCTTTTTTCATCAAACTCATTCCTCATATTTAGTTCAATTGATCTCTCAAAAGATTCAAAATGAGCACCTACTACACTAATCAGGTTCTTAAGTTTGTTAGAGGGGTTCTTGCTTCAATATTTACATAGGTTTGCATCAACTTTTAAATTATCTTGGATGTCTACTCCAAAAAAATGATATCTTCAATATGCATCTTAAGCAATTCTTCCCTTGCTTTAACTTTAGCAAATTAAGTTAATTTGAGCATCTGAAGGGGTGTGAGCACTCAATGATCAATCGGACCATGTGACAATTTAGGATAAATCTATATTGTATCCTTAACCAAAAATTAATTTAATTCCTTGGAAGTGTCTCTTTTCTTGCCCTTATCTCTCATAACTTTGACTACTACTTCTTTGTTATATTTTCCCTCCTTAGGATCTTTTGCATTCATTTGCATCATCTGATATGGATTTTTAACATCCTCTATCTGTTCTTCCCTTCTTGCCTCTACCACCTTATTTGTTTCTTTCTCTTCCTCTTCCTCTTTCTCTTCCTTTGTCTCTTCCTTTCTAGTTACCTGCTCCTTTTCTGCCACTTGAATTGGTTACTGCCACAGTTATAGGAACCTCCATCACATCTATCTCAACTTGTTTTTCCACTTTTGTAACAATTGGAAAACTAACTAGAGAAACACTAGGAGTGACAGTGGCTGGAAGACCATGTATGGATGTTGAAGTTCTTGCACCTTGACCCACAAAAAAAACTTCATACTTTTGCTTCTCCATATAATCCCTCGTGAATTTCTTTATTTCTTCCACAACATCCTTTGTGTTCCCCATCATGAACTTATTTATCCTTTGATTGTTCCTGAAATATTTCTTTGTTTCCTTAATTATCCTTTTAATTTTGTCATATGCTATGACCCGACATAGATCTATTATCACTTGTTCTCTCAGCTTTTTATCCTCATTTAATGCATATGTCTTTCTTACATCTAAAATGTTGTATAAAATTTTTGGTACCTCTAACTCAATCTCAATGAGTGCTCTCTTGTATTTGTTCAAATATTTCACCATTTCTTCTTCTATCACTCTTTCTACATCTTTGTCAAAAATTTCATAGAACTTGAATAGTGGTCTTAAGTCTCCATGCATGATGATATTATTTTCATCATTATTTACAGACATTCCAAGTTGATCAGATTTGAGTTTAGTGGACTTAATTACATTTTATTCCCCTCCACCAGACCGTTTAGGCTTGGGGACTTGAGGAACTTGGGTCTTCTTTTTATTCTTTAACTTGTTCACTTCTTCATCAAATTCACTAGATTCATCATTCTCAATGATGACTTCTTCTCCCTACTTCTTCTCTACTGATTTATTTTTCTCCTTAATCTTCTTCTTCTCTCGATTATTTTTCTTTTCCCCTATTTGATTCACTTCTTCTGGCTTTTTTTCTCCTTCGGCTTATTTCTCTTTATCTCTTTAGCAGATGGAGACACTTGTAGTTTCTTCAATGTAGCATTTACTATCTACCTACCCAAAGCAAGGTGGGTGTAGAGCTAGATTCTCCAACCACTATAAGGTTCCTCATCATCTCTACCTTGCATAGTTATTTTAATATGACAATATAAAAAATCCTTGAAATTTTCTACTTTCCTTCTTAAATTTATCTCATTTTCATATGCCTTCAACTCATTATGTACTTTCGGACCTTTCTCATTGTATGTTCTATAAAATTTCTTCACTGTGATCATTAGGCGTTCTTAGTAGATCCTTGGCATACATGTCTAATATTTATTCATCTACTTCATAACCCATAGGCATTACCCATGAGGTTCTGGGTTCAACTGCTTCCATCATGCATGTGAACCAGTGAGGGACATTTCAAAGTAATAACCTTGTCATGATTCCCCTCATCGTGAACTCTTGACACCTACTACTATATTAAAATGAGTAACCTATCCTTGGTGCCCATTCAATTCCATGATGGTGAAACATTAAGTCCGGAAACATAATGGTCACCTAGTTACAAACTTAGTCTTCAAAAAAAAAATTAGTGTGTTTTTGGTGTGAATTTTTGGGCATGAAAGAGTATGACCCGTGTGAGGTGATGAGAGGAAAGTTAATTGAGAACATCACAAAGATAAAGAAATATAAAAAATAATTCTTTCAAGTTTGGAACTCTAATATTCTAAATATTCTTCTATTTTATGAATGTGTGTTGGTCCAATTAGTTAAGATTTATTAGTGTCCCTTTTATGATTATATGATTAAGTAATGGTCTTGAATTGTCGTACCATCATATTGCTAATGTACTTATTTATGCCACCCATAAATATTGAATTCCCTTTTTTTCATTTTAACAGGTAAATTTTAATATTAGTTTATTAATAAAATGCTTTCAAAATCCTTACTAAATAATTGTATTATCTCAACCTTTAATTGAGACCTATTTAGTACTCTAATACTGATATTGTGCCAATTAATATTGTCTATAATGCTACTTTTATAGCGACCATTACACTAGCCACATAAAAGAAACATTATAACATGACCCTATAATTAGTCCTACCTTATTTCACTAATTACTAAGGTTGAGGGAAACAATTATTTATTATTGTCAATTATTAAAAAAAAATTGTCAATTGATTAATTAAACTATTTAACCTCAATAACCTTACCCATTTATCCAAAATTTTCAAGGAAGGGAGGCAGCAATCTTTGAGCATGGAGGGGAAAGGTGGAGGGAGCGGTGGCCACCTTGGTTCAAACCTCAGCCACAATCGTGGTTGTCGCCACTGTGTTGTGGCTCGGCCAAAGCTAGTGGTTGTCGCCATTGTTGCAGCAAGGTTGCGGGCCTTCCCATCCCAACAGGGGTTTGTAAAAAAAATACGCAAACTTTATTTTTTTAATAAAAAAAATATTTTAAAAACTATTTTAACCTTTCCTTAAATGACTATTTTTTGAAAAAAAAGGATTATAT
>MU225300.1:241215-270295 GCA_018584345.1 Thuja plicata | reverse complement strand
AATTAAAAATGACATTCATTTTGATACTATTTACTTTTAAAGAATATATATACCTATGTGCATATGTCTAACAACCAAATCTGTATGTGTTAATCCAAGCCTAAAGTATGTTTACATTCTAAATCTAATTTATTCACCAAATGTTTTATATTACAACCTCTGTGTTATAACACAATTTATTTTCCTTTGTAGTAAATAAACATATACATATTTTTGAAAGCACATACTTCATAAACAGAAATGTCTTATTTCACAACCTTTATTGCTCCAAAAATACATTTTCTTTCTTTTCTGAATACAATAGGGTGACTAATGTGTTATTTCCTTTCTTGTCAAGAATGTGACAACTTGTACAATAGAGAGATGCAAATTTTTTTTACAACATGATCTAGAGACGTGATTCCTCACATGGACTCACTCCATTTCTTGCAAAATGTGTTAACAATACATATATATTTTTGTATAAAAACACAACTTGCAACTTGAGATACATAATGCAAAACACCTTGGAGGCTTTCTTTCACACCATCTTCTATTCTTTCAACCACAAGCCAAACCAACAATATCCAAAAAAAAATGGCCATGGAAAGCTCTCCTCCCAATCATAGGCCTATTACAAGGCCACCCCTAAGCTTGCAGAACCAATGCTAACCTGAGGTACACACAAGCCAAAATGCAATACACACACAAAGAACACATAAAAAACACACCCTCCCATGTCTTAACACAAGAAGTTTGAATTAAAGCTTCCTAAGGGTGAAGGAGGACCAAATACCTCAATGGGAGAATAAGGTTATAACAAAAAAAAATAAGCCTTCAACAAGATAATCTTTCCACACTTTTACAATACAACTTCTCACCATTCCCCCATAGCATGCTTAACAAAAAAAATGTTCATTAACCCTTATGACTCTCCAAGAAAAAAAAAATGCTACTAGCTGTATCGTCTTAAAATGGAAGCACTTCCATTTTGGTATGTTTAGCACCTTCATTTAGTGCGCTTGCATATTGGATTTGCATTTAGGATGCATTTGTGTTCGATTCTTCATGATTAGGTGAAATTAGGGTTAGGATCTTATGGATTCTCCTTGGTTTCCTTCTCCATGACTCTATTTTCTAGGTAGGAACTATGTGTGGGCCCTCCTATACTTCATCATACTCTCTTTAGGCCTCTAGGCCTTCTTCCCAGCATTCTGGTATGTCTCATCACCTTCCTAGGTCCCTGGTTGACCTGGGAATCTCACAGACACCACTAGGTGACCTGCCTGGAACCTCAGGTCAGGGTCAAAATTGACCCTGACCAAGGTCAGGGTCGAGGTTGACCTTGACATAGGTTAGGGGCAAGTTTGACCTTGACCCTAGGTCAAGGGTGAGGTCTACATAGAACTTTGACAGGTGTTGGTCCCCGCTTTCAATTCTGGAGCTTATCGGGGTCCTAAACTTAAAATAGGTCCTCGAGTTTGGATGCGGAAGTGTTTTATCTGATATCTAATTTAATTCATTCCCTCCTTCATTGGTGATTGTGATTGAACCATAATTCAAGGTGAAATTTGAATTTGGGTCCTCGCATTTCCCTAGGAGACCTATATTGAGATCTCTATATAAACACTCTTGTTTGCCTTCATTTGATCATGAAACAAAATCGAGAGATGACATGATGCAATGATGGTGCAAATAAGAAAGAGGATGATATAGAAGGACAAATCTAGCAGGACATGTTGATACATTCAATATTTTTTTTGGACAAGCTATTGTAGATCTTCATTGAAGTAAGAAGGTGCTCTTTTCTATTAGATCTACTATTCTCAACATTCAAGCATTCAAAAGGACATTATCATGGGGTAACAATTATAGATTGTGAATTGGTAGGAGTACTTTAGCCTTGGGGGTTTGGTATGCTTTCTTTATCATATTCAAATATATGCATTGCTTTCTCATTTCCATGTTATGTTAGGATTATTAATCTAGAAGATTAGATCTTGATATTGCATGTTCAAAGACTCTTTTCAAAGAGAAAACACACACATACATACATTCTATATCGGCTATTCATGGAGGTGGAGATCACCAAAATGGAGGTTTGACTAAGTAAAAACCCTATATAGCCACCCCAAAACCCTCTTTTTAGATATTTGTAGGTGTTTTTTTTGGGAGCTACAGGTACAGGACAGTGGATCTAAGACCAGATTTGGATACCCTTTTCAGCAAACTATCAGGATCTGAAAATAGATTTTCTGTCAAGGCAGCACAGGTCAGGGTTGAGATTATTGGGTCAAAGGTGAGATTAGTGGGTCAAGGTTGACCTTTTTCATAAGACGGTGTCGGATCAGAAAAAGATTTCTAGGTTTTGTTCATCTTTGCATTCCGGTTTCGGATCATACTTCAGATTTTTCCAAAAATAGTGTACAGACCTCAAAAAACAATAGTCTTCAAATCTGCTATGATATGAGGTAGGTATTTTACTCCTTAATTCTTTACAACTATTCTCAATTATTTATCTCAATTATTTATCATAATAATTAAGTGTATTAGACTAAAATTGGACTTAGGGTCTCTTTGCATGTGCAAATTCCTATCATCTAAAAGACCTCATGTTCAACACCAATTTTAGATCTTACATTTTGGTGAACCCGCGATAGACAACTCTTTCTTTTTGGTGTTAGATTTACATTTCATATTAGATCTTTCATGCATATAGAAGTATGTTTTCTTTTATGCTCCTTCATTTATACTTCAAAATTCATAAAAATCATAAAATTTCTTTAAGAAAACACAAAAATATTTACATGCTTGTTATTTTATTTTTGTGCTCAACATGTATGATTCTTGTTTAGAATAATTTGATGAGGATTTTATTATACAAGAGGATGGATCCCTTAATGAGGTACATGGAAGTGAGTGTGCAAATGGTTTGAATGGGATCACCATGGATCCCATTCCCACTTCATCCTCCTCCACAACCTCTCCAATTGACTTTTACCATAGAGTGCATACATGGTTACCTTCATACCCCTCTATTTGCAACATTGAGATACCTAGAATGGTATTTCCTAAACCTTTGATGACGGTAAAAGGATGTCCTCAAATAAATGTTAAGGGTAAACCTAGAGATCCTTTGGATTTCTTTGATAACACGGATTCTGTTTCGCATGCTTATCGCACATGAAATAATCCTCAACCTACTATCCCAGCTACTTTACCTCCTTCTCAACTTGTGCTTCCTCCAGCACCTAGGTTACCTTCTTCCTTTAAGGAATATGATTTACTTGAGTAGTTACGCGCTACTCTAGCTAAGATCTCTTTATGTGAATTACTTCAAACTTCTCCTACATATCATGAGGTGTTGCAAAAAGCTTTATCCACTCTTCCCACTCTGCCTCCTAACCAAGAGAACATTAATTCATTTTTGGAGTGCATGCATACTATGCCTTCTGTACCTCCTATTGTGTTTTCTGATAATGATTTACCTTATGTTGAGGTGAAGAATCAATATGATGCTCTTATGGTTGCTATCTCTATTAGTCAGAGTATCATTCATAGAACACTAATTGACAATGGATCTGGGCTTAATGTTTGTAGCATGGATATGCTTAGGGAAATTAAAGCCGATCTTACAACCATTCAACCAGATAATATTCCTATTCGTGGCTTTGATAACATTACAAAGAAAACTTTGGGTATTATTATGCTACCTATCAAAGTTGGTCATGTTCTCCTCTACACTCCTATCCATGTTATGCCAGGACCACTCAATTACAACCTTTTATTAGGAAGACCTTGGTTACATACTATGCATGTGGTTCCTTCTACTCTGCATTGTAAGGTGAGGTTCATTTATAACAATCTGATGTACACATTACATGTGGTTGATGCGCCAAATCCTTTCCTAAATATGGAATATGCTAAGGTTTCTGAGCCTATACAACCCAGTGAAAAATTGGAGCAACCACTTGAAGTTAAACAAGTTGAAATTCCATCTTCTTCTCTAACAAAAGATGATTGGGGAACATTAGATTTCAATCCTTCTTTTATAGGGGAATACAAATTTTTGGATTTAGCATTTATGAAAGAACAAAGTGAATTTGAAAAACAAGTGTTTATCCCTTCTCCGTTATCTGAGGAATTAAAAAGCAACTTTGTTGCTGCTTCAGGTAATGAAACAATTGAGACAATCAAGCCAGATTGCTATGATATTGTGACATATGCTGCTCCTTTAACTCAATCAGATATGGCTGATAGATATGGTTCTAGTTATCATTTACTCAACAAATCAGGATTTAATGGAAAAGATTGTGGTAAATATGAGCAAGGTATACAAGTACCCTTGGACAATGAAGGTTGTGATTATACTTATGGGTTAGGATTCAATCCTTATAGGAAACCATTCACTTTTCCTCTTAATGTTAATTATGTTTGTGGTGGACATTTGAAATTGGTTAATCTGCTTCTCCTTGACATGGATCAAAAACCTAGTTTGGATATCTTTCCTGAGGATGAAGCCCTCACTGATTTTGTGGGGGTTTACCAAGATCTACCTAGGTTTCATCACAAAAGAAGCAAACTCTATTGTCTGAACAATGAAGCCTATTTTGGAGAACATGATGAACAAGATATTTCTCCTTTGCCAATGGATCCTCCCATACAAAGTAACTTATTAATAACAGAGACCATTGAAGTTCAAGTTCATGAGCATGATTCTGAAAAAACAATAAAAATTGGAAAATGTTTGAGTCAAGATGAACATGATCAATTGGTTTCCCTCTTGCTTGAATATAAAGATATTTTTGCTTGGACATATTCGGATATGTCGGGTATAGATCCTAATATTGTTACTCGCAATATTTTTCTTAAACCTAATGCTAAACCTGTAAAACAAAACATCCACAAGATGAATACGGGCATTGCCTTACTAGTAAAAGCTGAAATCAAAAAACTATTAGGTGCTGGGTTTATCCATTCTATTGATTATTCTGAATGGATTTCTAATATTGTGATTGTTTCTAAGGGGGAAAATAAGATTAGAATGTGCACCAATTTTTGAGATTTAAATAAAGCATCCTTAAAAGATGACTTCTGACTACCTAATATTGACATGATTGTGGATTCAACAGCAGGTCATGCTTTATTATCTTTTATGGATGGTTTTTCGGGTTATAATCAAATATTTATTCCTATTGAGGATCAACTTAAAACTGCATTTATAACACCTTGGGGGACATTTTGTTGGTTCATGATGCCTTTTGGATTAAGAAATGTGGGAGCAACTTATCAATGTGCCATGACTTCAATTTTTCATGATTACATTCATAAAATTTTGGAAGATTATGTGGATGATATCTTGGAAAAATCTATACAAAGAGAGGATCATGTGTTCATTTTAAGACAAATATTTGAAAGAATTAGGAGCTACAATATGAGATTGAATCCTAAGAAATGTGCTTTTGGAGTAGATTCTGGAAAATTACTAGGGTTTATAGTCTCTAAGCAAGGCATAGAGGTTGATACTAAAAAGATTGATGTTATTGTTAACATGCCTCCTCCTAAGAAAATTTCTCAATTATGCAGTTTACAAGGTAAAATACAATCTATTCGTCGCTTTGTTTCTAACCTAGCCAATAGGACTGTTCCTTTTACTTCTTTACTCAGGAAAGATACCATTTTTTCTTGGAACCATGAATGTAAGCAATCCTTTGAGCAATTTAAGGAATGTCTTTCTAATCCTCCTATCTTACAACCTACTCAATTTAATAAACCCTTTTATCTATATACTTTTTCTACTTCCAATGTTGTAAGTGCATTGTTGGCTCAACATGAGAGTGAAGGAAAGGAAAGACCAGTATATTATATTAGTCAGACCTTATTGGACTACGAAACATGATATACTCAATTAGAAAGACAATGCCTGGCTTTAGTTTATGCTTGTCAAAAACTTTGGCGTTACTTGTTGAATGTTGAGGTCAATGTGATTGCTAAATTTGATCCTCTAAAACATCTCTTTTCAAAAACTGATCTCTCTGGCCATCTGAAAAAGTGGGTGATGTTGCTTACAGAATTTGATCTCAATTTTATCCTTCAAAAGTCAATCAAAGGAAAAGCTTTAACTGATTATTTAGCTAAAGCTCCTTGTCCTCATTCTGATACAAGTGTTACCTCAGTAGAATTCCCAGATGAGAATATATTTGCAATTAAACAGGAAGATGTTTGGGAATTATATTTTGATGGTTCTAGATGTAAGACAGGTTCTGGTGTGGACATTATCTTGGTCCCTCCTACAAAGAAACCAATCCTTATGTCATACAAAACTAACTTTTCCTTGTACTAACAACATCATGGAGTATGAAGCTCTTATGGCTGGCTTACGAGCAACTTCATCCCTTCATATTAAAAATTTGGAAATTTATGGGGATTCACAATTAATTGTTGAACAAATTAAAGGAGGTTATCAGAATAAGAATGATAAAATGACGTAATATCAAGATTTGGCTCTAGATATTCTTTCACAATTCTCTTCTTATACGATTCAGACTTTACCTAGGAAAGGCAATCAACATGTGGATGCCATGGCAAGTGCAGCTTCTTTGGTTTGTCTTGAGAATAATGACGAAAACTTTAATTTCACTATACATACTCTTAAAAATCCTGCAATTTCTAAGAAGGTTACTGTTGATTGTTTTAACTTGCATCTTGATGAATGGTATTCACATGTCTTTCATTTTTTGAAAGATAATACTTTTCTGGAATCAACAACAAGGAACACATGTAATCATATTAGAAAGCTTGCAGTCCATTATATAATTTTAGGAGATACGCTTTACAAATGATCTTATAATGGTTTGTTATTAAGATGTCTTAACAAAACCGAAGTACCTGTAGCTTTAGCAGAAGCTCACTCTGGCTCTTGTGGAGGCCACTTTGGTGGCAAATCTTTAGTTAATAAACTTCTTAGAATGGGATACTATTTGAAAATGATGGAGCAAGATTCCTTTACATTTGTTAAAAAGTGTCCTCAATGTCAACAACATGGTAATTTAATCCACGCTCCTGCTCGTGAGCTTCGTAATCAAGTCGCTCTGTGGCCTTTTAGCATTTGGGGTTTTGACCTTATTGGAAAAATCTCACCAGCTTCTTCTCAAGGACATGTGTATATCCTCACGACTACAAATTACTTTACAAAGTGGGTAGAGGCCATTCCCCTATGTTCTACTACTGCAGATGTTATTTTTTATTTTATCCTTAATTATATTATAGCATGATTTGGTATTCATTCAACGATAGTTTTGGATAATGGTACTTCTTTCAAAAATAAAGAAGTCATGAAATTCATGGAGAAATATCACATTCAACATAGGTTTTCTACTCCCTATTACCCTTAATCTAATGGTCAAGCTGAAGCATCAAATAAGGTTATTGAACAAATATTAAATAAAATGGTTAACAATCATGCGAAAGATTGGCATACCCAGCTTACTTATGCTTTGTGGGCCTACAGGATTAGCGTTCATACGGCCACCGGTACTTCTCCTTATAATATTTTTTATGGTACTGATGCTATTATGCCTTTGGAATTAGAAATACCATCTTTTCGTGTTTCATTTCATGGGATTATTGACAAAGATACTTTCCAAGAAAAATGATTACAAGAATTAGAAATGTTAGATGAACAACGGATAAACGCTCTGGAACATATTAAAGCCTATCATAAATCACTCCAAAAATAGTATAATCACAAGGTGATTGAACGGTCATTCTTGGTAGGTGATTTAGTCTTATATGAGAATCAAAGGAATGTGAATGCTTTACCTGGTGAGAAAGGGAATTTAGCCCAAATTTGCATGGCCCTTTTGTGGTTATTAAGGACTTTACTTCAGGTGTGTATAAAATTGTTGATATGAATGGTGTCCCTCTTAAGGAACCTATTGATATTATGCATCTCAAACATTATTATCCTTAATTAAATATTTATTTCTTCATGTATGTGTGTGTTCCTTATAGAATAATCATTTTATAAGTTATATAAATTTGAATGCATTCATACACATTTTTCTTTCTATTAAAAGTTTTTTGTGCATTGATGAAAATACAAGTAATCAACCATAAAATGAATTTTTCAAACAAAGTATTTTTCATAAATAAACTTCTTCTAATTTTGGTATGTATATGGCACATGTGCCATATCTATCAAACTCTATCTCTATGCTCTGAGGGTTGATGGCTCCCAGCTCTCTCTGATCTATGGTGTGAGGCTGAGGATCTTGGAATGGTAGTCTGTGTGTGGCTCCTTGATATACTCATCTCATAGTTACACTCCTGGGATCTTTGTAGATTGGCCATCAACTTCTCCTCTCTTTCTTTACATAACCTCAATTCTCATTGTACACATAGGAAGATATATGCATGTCTTCCGAGATCCATTTTTCCTATAAGGGAATATCGCTCACTAGCTGGTAGTCGATAGGATATGCATGTATCCTTCAGAACCTCAGATACAAAACTCCTCCACTCTGCTATGCTTGCTGCAAAAATTCAAGAACTGTCTTTCAATACTTTTTTCTAGAAACATATTCATTTAACCTATTCTAGCTATATTACATATGTCATACCTGGATCTCCCTCATGAGTATCACCGAAGAATCTAGATGGTGGGGGCATGGAGCAGCTACTCTCTCCTCTCTCATTGTTTATGGGTCTAGGTGCTGGTGTCTCTATGTGCGCTCGGGGAGGTTGTCATGATCTCAAGGGTGAAACATAGACTGCATGATCACCGGTACCTGTATCAGGGCTAGGGGCATCTCCTCTACTCTCTCCTCTTCCCTCTCCTCTGCTCTCTCCTATTCTCCCTCCTCTAATCTCTCCTCCTCCATTGGATCCCCCTTAGGAATGGGCTCCTCCCCATGATCCTCCTCCTCCTCCTCTGATATATCACCACCCTGGTGCATCCTCTCTGAAAGACCTGGATCACTTGTAGGGTAGTCATCAGGGAAGATAGGATGGGTCCCCTGTAAACTCCAATATCTGATATAATCTCTACTAGCACCCACATAAGATGTCTCAGGGGCTACCTCTGTATCCTCGGTCTCATCTATCTCACTATCTACAATGTCTGCTACTGTAGGTCAGCGTATGATGCCGGGTCTCTGATAGTACCTTGTTAGGTATGCGTACCGAGGAACTATCCAGGGGACTCTTTGTATCAAACTAAAATTTGTCATCACCCTATCATAATAGTATGGCATCATGACATAATTAGTGGAACCCTCTAGCAGTTTGCGCCACTGTGAGTATCTCAATTAATATCGCATTTCTGGCCACTCTATCATCTAACAATAAGGTCTCCATATCACATATATACTTGGTACATGGTCAAGGCATACTCTCCAAAAGAAGATATCCCCATACTGCCAGACATCTGCTAGCGAATATGCAAATGCTCTCGGTGTGCTCACATATATCATCACCAGAACACCCTATGGTCATGTACATGTGTAGTGCTCAAACATCCAAACCTTTAACAAGGTGCATACTGTAAGACTCTCATGTTGATATCTCACTAGCTAACTCAAATCATGGTAAAGATGGGCTAACATGTTGCGCCCCCATGAGAAAACAACTCTATCACCCTCCATCCTGTGCACAAGGTTGGTAAATGGTGCTAAGAAAATTGTTCCCTTCGTGTTGGGTATCACAAACAATGAGAGTATACATAGAATCACTTTCCATACCAAGGGTGTCATACCTACTAATAAGGATGATAAGGTGATCTGATATGATCGGGTCCTCATCTATGGTACCCATCCCAAGCAATACTCTCCATCTCCCAACACCTCAGGTGGACCGTGCGAACTTCTTGGTCTAACAGGCTCACCTCAAACCGAAAGCTGTAGAATCATGTACACATCCTCCAGCGTGATCATGATCTCCCCTGATGGAAGATGGAAGGAACAAGTATCCTCATCCCACCTCTCTATCATGGAGGAAATCATGGACCGATGGAACCTCATCTATGGTAGGAATGCCACCTAGTATAGTCCCACATTTCTCAAAAGTTGTATCTCATCTGGTTGTAGCTTGGACATGCTCTCTTTGACAGTCAATAGTATCCCTCCGAAGGGATGCTCTCGAAGATAGATAGGGTCCTGTAAGCATAGAAAAGATATCATATTAGTACTCTATCATCAAGAAAATAATATGCCAACTTGACCTGGTCAAGGTCAACCTTTTTGGATCAGTGTCAACCTTTTTTGGTCAAGGTTGACCATTTTGGGTCAAGGTCAACCTTTGTGGGTGAGGGTCAACATTCACCCCAAAAATAACATAACCTCCCAGTTAGGGTCGACCTCAGAAGGTCGAGGTTGACATAACTAGGTCAGGGTCAACCTTTCTAGGTTAGGGTCAACCTTCCCTATAAAAACATGAATTTTTCAATCATAAACATCAAAATAGGAAACATACCTCAGGCAGTGGTTGTCCACTGTCCAAGCGCTCTCTTAGGACCTCCATACAGCTCACTCAAAATTCTCCTCTCTTCAACATCTTGTCTCTTTCTCCAAACTTCTGTAAATGGTAAGAATGAGGAGGTAAGTGTCTTGTTATCTTATTTATAACTTCAAATTAGGTTTTCCTTAGGGTTTCATTTGAATTTACTTAGGTCAAATTCGAATTTCCTTTTACATGCATTTAGATAGACATTCACTCTCTTCATCATAACTTGAGTTTGGTAGCTCTGTTTTCAGTGCCGTCAGAAGTGTTGGAATCATGATTTAGATACCTAACCTACTGAATAAGGTTAAGAAGGTTTAGGAACATTATTACTAGTTTAGAAAAATATTTTTCAATAAACTGCATATTAAGTGTATAGAATTTACCTTATAACCATGTTTCACCTTTCAAGAATTAGTAAGCCAAAACATGGGGGGAATAAGGGGCTTTATACACTTCTCAAGATAATTATAGTAACGCTAAGGTGCTCTATGGATTTTTCATTAACCTTTTGTTGCAAGTTGCGGATACTAATGGTTTCTTGCAGATCTCTACATTGAGGACTTGGCTATATCCTTTTTACTTTCTGATGTTTTCTTACTTTAGCTTACACACTCACATAGTGTCATATCTAAGCTAAAGTGGGGGATAAATGTATCCTCTTAAAATGGAATCACTTCCATTTTGGTATGTTTGGCACCTTCATTTAGTGCGCTTGCATATTGGATTTTCATTTAGGATGCATTTGTGTTTGATTCTTCATGATGAGGTGAAATTAGGGTTAGGATCTTATGGATTATCCTTGGTTTCCCTCTCCATGAATCTATTTTATAGGTAGTACCTATGTGTGGGCCCTCCTATACCTCATCATACTCTCTCTAGGCCTCTATGCCTTCTTCCCAGCATTCTGGTATGTCTCATCACCTTCCTAAGTCCTCGATTGACCTGGGAATCTCACAGACACCACTAGGT
Source organism: Thuja plicata (assembly GCA_018584345.1). Classification (NCBI taxonomy): domain Eukaryota; kingdom Viridiplantae; phylum Streptophyta; class Pinopsida; order Cupressales; family Cupressaceae; genus Thuja; species Thuja plicata. The sequence goes on along the minus strand of MU225300.1, from coordinate 258,847 downwards.
GACCTGCCTCGAACCTCAGGTCAAGGTAAAAATCAACCCTAACCTAGGTTAGGGATGATTTTTACCTTGACCTAGGTTAGGGGTGAGTTTTACCTTGACCTAGGTCAAGGGTGAGGTTGACATAGACCTTTGATAGGTGTTGGTCCCTGTTTTCAATTCTGGAGCTTATCGGGGTCCTAAACTTAAAATAGGTCCCTGGGTTCAGATGCGGAATTATTTTCTCTGATATCTATTTTAATTCATTTCCTCCTTGGTTGGTGATTGTGATTGAACCATAATTCAAGGTGAAAATTTTATTTGGGTCCCTTGCATTGCCCTAGGAGACCTATATTGAGATCTCTATATAAACACTCTCTTTTTCCTTCATTTGATCATGAAACAAAATCGGGAGATGACATGATGCAATGACGGTGAAAATAAGAAAAAGGATGATATAGAAGGACAAATATAGGAGGACATGTTGATACATTCAAGCATTTTTGTGGACAAGCTATTATAGATCTTCATTGAAGCAAGAAGGTGCTCTTTTCTATTAGATCTACTATTCTCAACATTCAAGAATTCAAAAGGACATTATCATGGGGTAACAATTATAGATTGTGAATTGGTAGGAGTACTTTAGCCTTGGGGGATTGGTATGCTTTCTTTTTCATATTCAAATATATGCATTGCTTTCTCATTTCCATGTTATGTTAGGATTATTAATCTAGAAGATTAGATCTTGATATTGCATGTTCAAAGACTTTTTTTCAAAGAGAAAACACACACATACATACATTCTATATTCGGCTATTTGTGGAGGTGGAAATCACCAAAATAGGGGTTTAACTAAGGAAAAACCCTATATAGCCACCCCAAAACCCTCTTTTCAGATATTTGTAGATGCTATTTTCAGGAGTTATAGGTACAGGACAGCGGATCTGAGACCAGATTTGGATACCCTTTTCAGCGAACTATCAGGTTCTAAAAATAGATTTTTTGTCGAGTTAGTACAAGTCAGGGTCAAGATTATTGGGTCAAGGGTGAGATTAGTGGGTCAAGGTTGACCTTTTTCATAAGACAGTGTCAGATTGGAAAAATATTTCTGGGTTTTGTTCATCTCTGCATTCCAGTTTCGAATCATACTTCAAATTTTCCAAAAATAGAGTACAAACCTCAGAAAATAACATTATTCAAATCTTCTATGATATGAGGTAGGTATTTTAATCCTTAATTATTTACAACTATTCTCAATTCTTTATCATAATAATTAAGTGTATTAGACTAAAATTGGACTTAGGGTCTCTTTGCATGTGCAAATTCCTATCATCTAAAAGACCTCATGTGCAACACCAATTTTAGATCTTACACTAGCCTATCATGGACCCCATAATCCATGGTGCATCTATCTATCCCAAGGAGGGAGACTCTACACCAAGAGTTTTTTACTAATTCTCTTCACCCACAAGGCTACTCTACCCTCCCAAGGGTGAATTTGGCCTTGTACAATCCCAATTACACAACACTTACAAGAATATACATATAGTAAAAAATTTCACAAACACAACAATTATAACAACACCAAGTATTTCAACTACAACATGATTCAAACACACACATCTACATGAAATACAAATATCAATGTAAATCATTTTCCTTTGATTCATGGAAGCCATGTGCAAGACACCATTAATGAGAGAAAGAGAGCTTGGAAGCCACCAACCTTGGAAGTAGAAGTTATGGTATGAAAGTTGTTGAAGAGATTTTACCGTTTGTCTATCCCAATCCTTCTCCAAATTCTTCCTCTTTCACTAGTATTCTCTAAAGTTAGAGAGTGGTTAATTGAGAGAAACTCTCTCCAATTTCCCCTCTAAATTCAAAATCCTCACATAATCCAATTTCTTGGAAGATATGTGAGTTCTTATTGGTTTCTCTTCCCCCTATCCCTTATGCTTACTAAAAATGGGTTCCTAAAAAGGTGGCTAGAAAAGTGGATAAGTTTTTGTTATCCAAATGGAAGGTAGTCTACCTAAGAGCATGCTTCTAAAAGTTGATTTTTGTCCATCTTGGAAAATCAAATTTTTGGAGGCTTCCCCAAGTCAAAATATGATGTCTTATAGCTAAAAACTCCCTTTACCCATAGGTATATGAAGTAGACTTGTAAAAAATGGGTTAAATTCAACCCTAGGTGACCATATGACCCCTGAAAAATCCTAATTAAGTTCATCTACGGGTTCCAATTGATTTGACCTCACTTTGGGATCACAAACCAAGTGGCCCTTATTGGAAACACAACAATGTATCAAATAGGGAAGGTGGACACTCAAGCTCTCCAAGTGTACATGTCATGCCACATCATTTTCACAACACATGTATCAATTGACACTACATAACACATCACAATACACTTGGCATATCCACTTGAAATTATACACAAATTATGAATGCAAATGTAACTAGTATTCACACTACATACACTATACGAAAGAAAATACATCACAATGAGGATTTGTCTCTTTTTATTGATGCAACCTTGGCTTTACAGAATTTATATAGGGGTTAGTCATGGTTCTCCATTAAAATTCCATGGTCATGATCCTGCACACTCAATTCAAATATCAGTAATCCCAAGAAATCATAATCATAAAAATTCAAAATACAGAAAAAGGATTACCATTTAATTCACTAATACATATATTACATCCTTGTAAGTCACCATAATCATTCATCAAAATTTTATCATTAATTTTTAAATGAACATATGTATTCCAAATCATAAGAATGAGATTCTAATTAATCACATGTCACTCAATTCATCCCTAATATATATCATTCATGATGGAATTTTACCAAAATTACATAAGAATAAAATTTAATGTTTCTAACATCATCAAGATAGCCAATAAATCATGTAACATAAATCATCTAGTAGTAACACATAATAATGTCCTTAAAATCAATATAACAATAGTAAATGTCCATGTCATATGATATATAATCTAAATTTTGTGATAACATATCATGACAAATGCACTAACAACCAACATGTAAATAGTATCAAAATGTCTCAGAAATGTCTGAAAACATAGTCCATGCATAAAAAGTATGTAATGTCATGATAGGCTCAGGGTAGGGTCTCACACCCTCCCCCTAGGGATGAACCTCCCCTTGGATTTCATCAAAGAGGTGTGGGTACTGTGTCATCATCTATGTTGTGTCCTCCCATGATACTACAATGTCATCATATCAATCCCACTGGACTCTAACCTAGTCCATCATTCTCCCTCGAAGGGTCAACGTCTGGCATGCCAAAATGTGAATTGGCTCCAATTATAATGGCCTGTCTAAATCCACCTATAAGGCATCCCAATATATAATGTGAAACTCATCATAAATATATTTCCTCAAAACTGGAACATAAAACACATCATGGATGCATGATAGGCTAGGTGGTAGAGCTAGATGATAAGCAACTGGACCTATTGTCTCAAGGATCTCAAACAGTCCAACAAATTGAGGTGCAAGCTTAGAGCCCTTTCCATAATGGATTGGACTCTTATGAAGCCGCACTCTCAAGAAAACTCTATCCCCAACCATGAAGCTATGATCCTCACTCATCGCATCTACACATGTTTCTCCATCTCTTAGACTATCTCAGGCCCAATAGAAACTCTATCCTCAATGCGATCCCAACTCAAGGGTGCCCTGAATGGTCTACCATATAAGGCATGATAGGGTGACATGCCTAATGAAGAGTGATTCCCATTATCATAGGAAAACTCTACCAAGTGTAGATAATCCTCCCATCTAGTCTGATGATCCAATACATACAGGCGGAGCATATCCTCTAACACTTGGTTTACCCTCTCTATCTGACCATCTATCTCAGGGTGATAATTTGTGCTAAAATTTATCTTGATGCCCAAAGTTATCTATAATTCCATTCAAAATGATGATGTAAAGAGGGAATCTCTGTTTGAGCTAATTTTACATGAAATGTCATGCAGCCTTACTATATCCTGCAATATAACTTGTACCACTATTGGAGTTGTATATGTGTTCCATATAGGTGAGAAGTGGGCTACCTTGGTCAAATTTTCAAATGTCACCATGATGGCATCATGATGATGTGATGACATAGGAAGACCAACAATAAAATCCATAGATATAATGTCCCACTTCCACTCTGATATCTCATGTGGTTGGAGAAAACCACCTGGATAACGATGTTTTGCCTTAACCTTTTGACATTCAAGGCACTATGCCACTACCTCTACAATGTTTTTCCTTATCCTTGGCTAATGATAACTGTCTCAAATCCACGTGCATCTTCTTGACTTATGGATGCACTACATAGGGTGCTCTATGTGTCTGTAGCATTATAAAATCTTGTAAATCCCCAGTAGGGTACATATATGTTCCCTCTACGGTGCAAAAATATGTCTGGCTCTAATGAATAACCTACATATTTCCCTTCTAGGGGTCTCTAAGATCAGATTACCTAAAAAATATCCTCATACCACCTATCTTCAGGTAAGTGATGAAGTAGGTGGTCCCTCAAATCAGTGCTTCTAGATATAGAGTATAACTCATGTCGTCTCCTACTCAAGGCATCTACGACCATATTCTCTTTCCCTTTGATATAGTGGACATCAAAATCATACTCACACAAGAACTCCTTCCATCTCCTCTAACATGCATTAAGGTTTGGTTGAGTGAATATGTACTATAAAATTTGGTGATCTGAGTGCAACTCAAACTGATGACCTAGGAGAAAATGTCTTCATCTCACTAATGCATGTACCACTATTACTAGCTCAAGGTCATGTGTGGGGTAATTAAGCTCGTGAGTCTAGAGTTTCCTAGACTCATATGTAATAACTCGCCCCATTCTCCATGAGCACTACCCCCAAACCATCTATAGAAGCATATATGCATATCTCAAAGTCACCTAAATGATCTGGAACTACTAGAATAGGTGCACTGGTGAGCACTCCATTGAGCTCCTAAAAGTCTCCCTCACACTTCTCTATCCATTCAAACTTCTTCCCTTTATGTTGAAGGGGTGTGATAGGGTGTGCTATCCTAGATAATCTCTCAACAAAACATTTGTAATACCCTACCAACCCCATGAAATTCCTAACCTCTGTCACTGTGGTAGGTGTTGGGAAATCCATGATAGCCTCAATCTTTGATGGACCTACTGAGATTCCATCACCCGAAATGACATGTCCTAGATATCATACCTCTAATCTGAAAAATGCACACTTTGATAGGTTTTTGTATAATTGATTCTCTCTCAAACATTGTAACACTTGCCTTAAATTTTCCTCATGCTCCTCCTCGTCCTCAGAATATATCAATATATCATCTAGGAATACTATGAAAAGTTGATCAAGAAACATGTGAAATACCTCATTCATGAGGCTCAGGAACACAGCTAGAGAATTTGTAAGGCCAAATGGCACTATAGTGAACTCATAATTTCCATATGTAGTGCAGTATGTTGTCTTGTGGATGTCACTCTCCACAATTATTAACTAATGATACCCTACTTTAAGTTCTATCTTAGAGAATATCCTAGCACCCTACAATTGATCAAACAAGTCATCAATCTTGGGAAGTAGATATTGATTGTTGATTTTCACCTTATTCAACTGTCAATAATCAATGCATAACTATAAGGATCCATCTTTCTTCTTAATGAAGATGACTGGTGCACCCCAAGGGGACACACTAGGATGAATGTACCCCTTCTCAAGAAGCTCCTCTAACTAAATCTTGAGCTCATTTATGGTCATTCTATAAGGTGCTCTAGAAACTGTAATCACCTAAAATTAGTCTAGTAAACCCATAGCCCCTAATTTGACTAATTGGCCTTAAGAAACCATAAATCAAAGGCATTTATTACTAGACCCTAATTATGAGAGCATTTAATCAAACTTGATTGCATAATTAAACATGACTTGTTGAATCAAATTATTAATTGAAGCCTAAATCACATAATTGATTAAACTATAGAGTTTAATTAAAATTCCTAAACCCCTTTTAATTAAATCAACCCATTCACACATCCTCACACATGTGTGAGCACTCAAAATTCAAATAAAAGCAATTAAATGAGGAAATTACCAAATTTGTCTCATTCTACCCCAAACAAGCACAAGTTTTACCAATCAAGATAATTTCACATGGATTAAGGGAAATTGTATCTCTACCGCTCTTCTTGGATGAATTTTGACTGTTCATTTCACCAAATTTCTATGAAAGGAATAGATCCCTTTGTTCAAGCATGAGGTAAATTTGAGGAGTAAGGTTATAATGCTAGTTTTGTTCAAGTTTTTTATCATTGTTCTTACCTCCATCTTCATAGCAGCTTATTTTTCTCACATTTAGATTCTAACTTGCATTTCTAGTTTAATGGTGGCTTCATTTCTAACTTAATTTAGTAGCTTGTGATGGCATTCTTATCTTTATTTTATGGTTAATATGCATTTAGTTTTCTTATTGCATCCATGTCATCCCCAAGGTTTTTGAGAGAAAAGTATGCAAGTTCATGCATCTTGCTCATTGCATGAAATATTCCATTTTGGAGTCATCTATTCACTGATTCTCCATGCCAATCTAATGAGCACCCTCATAGAATCAAACTCACTTCAACTAGGAAGCAATAAGCCACTCTTGAGGGTAGTTTGTGCAATGATTTTGATTTCTAATTGATACTAACCCCCTTGAATTACTAGTTTATTGAGTGTTTTGTGTTGCAGGTTGAAGGCCACATTTTACCACACACACATTTGGCGCCCATCGTGGGACTAAACTGGTTTTTTGCCCCAATTTTCATTTAATTTCATGTTTTTGACAAAACTGCACTTTCTATTGTACTATGTTTCATACCTCCTCATATGATAACACATTGATCACTAGTTTTTCATTTCTATTGTACTACATTTCATACCTTCTCATATGATAACACATTGATCAGAGGAATTTGCAGGTGATCGTAGGGATATTACTCCATTCAATCCTTGGGATCGGGTGGACTTGTGTGTTTTGTTTTTTGGGATTGCTTGGGGACAAGCAATTTTGGGAAGGGCGGACTTTAATGTCCCCATTTTGAGTGAGCATTGCATATTAGTGGATTTATCCTATCATTGGGTCTTTTTAGGCTAATACTCTTGATTAGAGGAGCTTGTTGTGGGTTGTGGCCCCGTTTTGAGGGACTTACTATTTATAATAAGTCAATAGTTGGTTCCACGGAGCTCAAATGATTTATAAGAGTTATATGATGCTCTATGATTTTATTTCTGACTTCTAGTTTGGGCTCCAATATTCTTGGAGGGAGCATCTATTTTTAGTAAGTCACCCCATCAAGTTCACTCATCATATTTCATCATCAAGATCACTCCTGTGCTGTCAGATTTTGATTTTGATACTTCCTCAGTATATTTGTCGTACGGGAGATCACCAAATATTTCTTTGTCGTATTCTCTTATATGTTTTGTCATACAATTTTTTCTTATAGAGTGTCCTCTGTACTTTTTTGTTTCAGAAATAGAGTGTTTTTAGAGGTGTATTTGACTTGGTCTTGATTTTCTAACCTCTAACATGTTTTTGGTGATCTTTTTTCTCTTTGGTTTGATAGCCTAACTAGTTTTGGTAGAACATTTAGTGGAATAATGGCTTACCAAAGTCATACTAGCACACATTTTATCACAAAATACTAATGCTTTTGTGCTTGTAAGACGCTTGAAAGAGAGAAAGATTGTTGAAACTACTAAACACTTGTGCTTGCAGGTTTCCTTTTGACTCCATCAACCAAATAAAAAAGTGTTTCTTCTTAAATAGTTTCTTAGGCACCTAGTTTAATTAGGGTATTGTTTGTGTGAGTTAAATTGGACATTAGGGGATTATGCTCTTCTTCCCTTAGGAAGAATAAGAAACCTAAACATGTTTGATTTATCTTAGGCAAGCAATCACTTTGGGAAAACTTGGAGTGTTTGGCATGTTTGGGAGACACAAAAAAGAAGTATGAAATTATGCTCTTCTCCTCTTTGAGGAAGAAACAAAATCTTGACCTTCTCTTTTCTATCCACTTTACATTATGCATTCCTTTTAGATGGGCCTTTCAGTTGAGTAAAAAACATTTTAGGCACAACCCATGTTAGAATGAGGTGTAAGCCACACCACTCCAACTCACATTAAAAAAATTTACTCTTTGGGACCAAAGCCTCAGGAGTCGAATGTCATTTGGGCTTATACTCAGCCCACATCTAAAAAAAATTAGGGTCTTTTGGTCTCAATCACATTTACATGATTTCATGTGCTAAGACACTTTGCAGAACTATACATCTCAATCATGCTTGCACAGACGCAAAGGATACAACCGAACGGAGATCCTTACTAGAATCCATAGAGTAAAAGCCACTCAATTCGCCTCCAAAAGTGGATAATCCAAGTGCAAAGGAGATAGTAACTCCCCCAAGATACTTGTCATAACATGCCCCCATCAGCATTTGGATTTGGATAATATAGCATCTCAACTGGAGCCATTGTGTGCTTGGTGACGGTTGTATTCTGATTAGCTATTGGGTGTGTACCTAAGTCTACGAGCGCAGATTTTCTTACTGAGCCAAATTGACTCTAGGGATAGGAAGTGCTTGATTTTTACTTCTTTGTGTTTGATGTGTTTGAATCACTCTAAGATGATACTAAAATGACAAAAATACCTTTGGACATTGACATTTTCACCTCAAAATTATGCAAGTTGCTCCAAATTTCACCCAAAACAAGTGGCAAACTATCCCTGTTATACACTGTCCCTTTCACATATCATAATTATCATATGAAAAAACACTGAAACAATAGAAACTCATCTGGGAACCTAGGAATTATTATATGGGAACTGTTGTGGTTCCACAACACACGCCCCATTTTGGCCACTTGGCCTAATGGGGACCCCCTTTTTTGGGTCTTTCAGCCTTTTGGTTGATTTGATTAGGCATCTGGTGAGTTAGATTGTGGGCCCACATGCTCCCGATAGTTGGATGTCGGTTGAGTCAACTCTTGGTGTTTTTTCCCCTCTTTTGGCTTCTTTTCTTTTGATGTGTTTTTTAGAGTTAGTTTTTTAATTTCCTTTCATGTAGACTTAGTTGTTCTAGGTTAATTTCATGTTTTCAATAAAGATTGCTAACGAGGTGTCCTTTGTGATTGCAGAACTTAGAACTTCGATGTGGAATATTATGAATCGATGAGATAGAGAAACTATTCGATGTGATTGGCTTGCAGCTGTATGAAGATGAGAACAAAGAGAATTTATATTCTACCCAGAATGTTTTTCAAACAACTCATGGGAAGTGGGACCACGGTGAACAAAAAGGATGATTTGCAGTAGAGGTTTTAGTTCCAGGAGAATATGAAGCAAATCATGGATGGCAGTGAATAATTTCAAAAGTTTGAAGCACATCTTTCCAGGTTTAGGGAGAAGCAATAGGGGAAGCTAAATTGATGAAGTTGCTCAGTTCTAATGAAGTCCAATAAGCCGCAAAGATGTTTTGTGAGGCTCACCCAAAAAATCCTAAAAAAGTCATTTTGGACTTAGCCATTTTTCAGTCATGAGATTTTCGGAGTTTCAGAGGCCGAAAACCCCGAAATGCCGAAAGTGCTAAAATTTTGAAATACCAAAAGTGTCAAAATTTTGGAGGCCGAAAAACTTGAAATGCCAAAATGCTAAAATTTCGGAGGCCAAAAACCCCAAAATGCTGAAAGTGCTGAAATGTTGAAAGTGCCAAAATTTTGGAGGTCGAAACCCCCAAAATCTTGAAAATGCCAAAATCCCGAAATGCCAAAAGTGTCAAATTTTTGGAGGCCAAAAACCCTGAAATGCCGAAATGCTGAAAGTGCCAAAATTTTAGAGGCCAAAAACTCCAAAATGTTGAAAGTGCTGAAATGTCGAAAGTGCCAAAATTTCAGAGGCCGAAAACCCTGAAATCCTGAAAAATTTTCCAGACTTAGTCAAATTTTGCAAAATGAAGATTTTTGACACTTAGCCATTTTTTCAAAAAAATAATTTTTCATACTTAGCCATTTTCAAAGGCTATGTTTTTCGGCCTTTCAGCCTCCGAAAGGCCGAAATTTTGGGGGTCCCAAATTTTGGTTCCATAGTAAAATTGGCACTTGGCAAATTTCAGAGTAGAGGTCGGGGTCCAAAAAACTGGGGGTTTCCAGAGAGGTTGATTTTATCAAACACTGGTTAGACTCCAGATCAGATTAATAGACAACTTAAGTTCATTTTGGAAAGACTAAAGGTTTCCTATCAGTTCCCACCACCAGAGATAGCCCTAGATGAAGAATCCAAGAAGAACCACAAGAATTGAGAAGAAGACTCCAAGTTCATAGAAGAAGCTTACCTCCTTTTTCTTTCTCTTCTTGGAAAAATTTTCCCTTTTTGCATGAGCAAATGGATTGTAAATGGGTTGAAGAATCCATGAAAGTTACATAGTATCAGTTAGCAGTAGTTTCCCTTCAAAAAAGTTCTAGTTTTAGCTTTTATTCTTTAGTTTAGACTCTCTGATGCCCTAACTCCAAAAATCAAAGTTGTATATCAAAACTCTATATATTGTAATCAAAAATCAATGTAAAGGGCCGACTTCTTAATACAAGAATGATCTACATTTGGTGCTTCATTCATGGTGTGTGAATTGCGGCTACCTATGTGAAATTATTGATTGTATGCTGGCATTATTCTTTATTTTTAGAGAGCCTCTTGTGTTGTGTTTCAAATTCATGCTACTTTTAGTTGGAGTTTGTTGTTGTATATCTACCTTGCTATGATGAATGCATGGAGGAGATCATCTTTGAGCTTAATGATAAATTTGTCTCGTGGGTGCGCACATCTTGGTGGCTTCACGATTTGATAGATTTTGAATATCTTGCACGAGTGAATACATCTTCTCTCCAAACGCCTGCATCTGTGGAGTAGTGAATTATGACTTGGTCTGATTTATGCTTCGTGGGTTGTTCCAAATCTCTCCAGCATTCAATTCACAAGGAAGGATTTATTGTAGTTTATGTCCTTAGGATTTCACTTTTCTCACAATTTTCTTTATTTCTCGTTACCCTTGTCTCTTTAAAACTTTGTCTTTAATTCTGAAAATTACCATCTTGAAAACACAAAATTGCATTTTATTTACAACACATATACTTGTTAAAATAGAAAATACCAAAAAGAACTAAAAGTGTTTTGCAGTTTGATGTCTTGAATGTACCAGCAAAGGCCTCCTTGTGAACAATCACATTTATCTTCAACTGAGTAACCAAGAAGGTTGTGACCCAACCCCGGAGAACCCTGGGAATAACTCCATTGTTCTTTCAAGAGAGGAGATTGAATCTCGAGATCCTAGCAAGTTGGCTTGTGTCAAAACAATGCTCAACAGAAGTGGTGCTAGAAGGAGGGACAAATTAAGATTCATTCTTGTGACAATTTAGAAAATCATAGTGTTGGTGGCATTCAAACCCTTCATCATGACACCAACAGAAGTGACTCTAGGAGGGAAAATCAAAATATTTCATGGTTACATGCTCACTTGAATGGGTTGGATCTTGAGGAGATCTAGCTTCAATGGGTAGTCCTTTGTGTATAGCAGGAGGTTTCCATGATACTCCTTTATATGCACACAATAGGCTTCCATTGTTCTTCCCCAATAATGGACAAAATGTTGCAAAACACGTGAGGATTTGTAGGGATCTAATGCTTTTCTTAAAATTAAACATGAAGATGTGGCTTGCAATCTATTTGTAAAGACATTTGAAGGTTTAGTACTCCAATGGTATGCGAGTCTTTCATCCAATTCTATTTTCTCGTGGGTTGAATTAAAGGGTTTATTCTTAATTCAATTTGATCCCAATGTGAGTGCACAAGATTCTGTATTCTATTTTGCTACTGTAAGAAGGATGCCTCAAGAGTCTATTACCCAATTTAATCATCGATTCCTTCTCATGTATCAAAGGCTCCAAGATTTGGAATGGATGGTACATGATTTGAAGTTAAAAGAACATTATTTATGGTGTTTGGATGTCTCATTTGCAAGCACCATTAGATCTTTGGGCGAGACTACTACCTTACATGATGCATTCAGCAAGGCTCTTTTCTTGGCACAGTGTGGATGGGATGTTACAAATGGTACGAGTGGTCCAGATGGAAGTTTCAATATGAAATTGATTGAAGGTTGCCAACCATTGCAGCATTATGTCAATCCACTCAACATACCATATCAGCTGCAATCACCCTGTTCAATCGATTATAACTTGCCCGATATCCAAATGATGCAATCAGCCAATCAAAAGAATCAGGTCAATCACTTTCAATATCAAAGTTGGAGTCAAAATTCTCATGCTACGACCTTGGATGCAAACATTTCATCTCCCGATGATGTTCCTTTGACAATATTGTCATATTCTTGTCATACTCCAACACTTAATGCATCTAGTCATGATGATTCTTCAGATGGAGAGCTTGATCGCCAGCCATATGAGCATGATAATTGGTGCAACAATGAAGATGAAATGGTCCTAAAATTTTGCAGCACTCAAGAACTCAAGTTACCCAATGATTTTTGTAAAAATAAATCATCAAGTATCAAGAAATGAGGGAAAAATCCAAGAAGATGAGACATATTCAATGTCGCCCCAGAATTATTGTCATGAACAATCAGCAAGTGAGAAATATTTGACATCTTCACAAGGAAATTTGGATGACTATTTTGAGATTGAGAAAGGTTCAAATGATGAAGATGCAGATACTCATAATCTATGTTGGGTGGATATTCCACTTGAGAAAAATAGACTGAATAAGAGGTTGCAAGAATTGGGTATTCCAATGTCATTATCAGATTTTGCATGGATGGATGGATGTAGGATACACCTCACTAACCAGCATTGTGAGGTGGATTGCCATGTTTTCCTTGGGAAAATGGACTTCTATTTGAGAGGAAACATGACTATTGAAGAGGTGTTAATTCCTATAGTGGATCATTGGGATAATCAATCAAGGAAGGAAGAATATGAGTGTGATCAAACCCATGAGACTCTGGAAGATATTTGCTTGCCTGATGAGGAAGTGAAAATGATCAGCATACAAAATAATGATGGTGAGACAATTCAAAATGATGTAGAGAATGAAGTTATAGACACGTTCATAGATATTTTCATGATAAATGAAAAAGAAGAAGTCTATTCTCATGAAATCATGAGTGGTGGTGACCTTTATTGCTTGAGTGCTAATCATGATGAAAATCAAATGGGGGAGATACAAAAGTTCCAAAAATATGATCAAAGATTTTTCCTAGGGTCTGCAACACTCACACATGGCCAACAATGTAGAACGAGGGACTTACCAATCGAGAAACAAGATGACTCTCTGTCTCTATCATCGGATGAGGTAGATAAAGTGCTTGATCTGGTATCCTATTTGAGTAAAGAAATGTCCATTTATGGTTATTCCATGCATATATCAGACCTTGCAGTAGCCCATTCATGTAGAGTTCATCCATTTGATCTACATCCAGAAGTAAGTTGTCCTGACTTCATGCTAGCTTGGGAGATTGCCTTAGAAGGTAAGAACACTTTTGAACATGTTTCTTTAAAGCTTGAGGGAGAAAATGATTTGATTGATGATACTAATGATTCTTACATTTCAAACGTCATGTTTATGATTGAAGTTGTTAGTCCTAATGAGGTTAAATGTGATGATTCATTATTTAGGCCTAATGATGAATATAGCAAGGATCATAGTCTTGATGCTTTTCCTTTTGAGCCTTGTTGTAATGACAGGTATAGTACATCACCAATGCCTATGTCTTCTTATGGTGTGTATGTACTTTATGAGGATGGAGTGGTGTACCCTGAGTTAAGACCTCCAAAAGAAGAAATCATGTTGTGTGAGTATACGCCCATGATTGGGAACTCAATAAATCAGGTTGGATCTTTCCATTATCCCTTACAATTTGATAATCCCCAATTTGAATATGGTGCTAAGAGTGAAAAAACCTATTTTTGGATTAACCATGATCATGGAGAGTTGCCACAACTTCTGATTTTGTATAATTTGCACCCAGAATTTGAACAAAACTTGTCTAAATTTTATTTTTCTGAGTACAAAGATGAGTTTGCATTCCTTAGAACTATAAAAAGTGCATTATTGCTACTGCATGGAGAGGAAAATCAATTAACAAGTAACTCATATGCTTTTTTTTCTAAGTCTTTTGTAGATAATTTATCTTTAGTTTTGAATAGGTAGGTGTTATCTTTTCTTTGTGTTTTAGTAGTTAGTTTTATTTCTTGTTTCCTCTTTGTCAGTGTGTCTTTCTTTGTTCCTTTTTTGCTTGCTTGTTTTCTTCCTTTTTGTTTTTTGGTCTTGGGGTAAGTGTGTTTGTCGGGGCTATTCCCAACAAGTGGTCCATCCCAACTGGTCCTCGATGAGAGGCAGAGGTAGTTCTTAGTCAAAATTTCTAAAGAAATGTATCTTGCAAGAAGCTGTACAGAGAGATCAAAAATGGTGATACCTTTTCCTGGCAATCAAGGTGATGTTCAACGTTGATCATCCTAAATCATGACATATATTAAAATAAGACATTGGAAACATTGGTTTCTTGGATGGTTGTTAGTTAGAGCCAACACCAGCATGTTGACACAGGTACTCACCATGTCCCAGAACCCTTCTCCATCTGCAACCTGACCCAAAAAAAAAAAAAAAGGAAAGAGAGGATAAAAAGGAGAAGAATGAATCATTCAAAGCAATGGTCACCATGGTGATTAGAATCTTATACCAAGGTAGAAAAGTCTAAGCACTGCCTAGGTTTATCAAAAGAAATAAAATGAAGGCGTTCAAGAAGTAGTCCATTCAAAGCACAAGTGGCTCGAACCGGTCACAAATCAAGAAAGAAGAAATAAATTCCAAAGAGAGAATCCTCCAAAAAGAAGGGTGACTCTAGAAATCTCTATCATAGCTATGGAGAAAAAGAAGGGTGACTCTAGAAATCTCTATCATAGCTATGGAAACCTGACTGGCAGTAGAGCAAGGTTAGATTGGGACTCGCGGGAAACTTTGTCAGGGCTATGGACGCTTGATTGGCAGCAGAGCTCTTCCTAGGAAGCCCTTGTCAACATTGTAAAGGTTGGTTTTGGTTGATATTCATTTAATTTATCTTCATCAAAATATCAAAGGAATGAACACACGGGAAGAAACAATAGAAGACTTCAATTTTGAGAGTTGGAAAAATAATATTATCATGAGTGGTACTTGGGTTTGGTTTATTGCAAGACGAGTTTCTAGAAGTTTTTTGCTGATAAAGAAATGCTTTGGTCATTTCTCCTTTTGTCTAGGCTATTTGTTGTGGCTCCACAACACACGCCCCATTTTGGCCACTTGGCCTAATGGGGACCCCCTTTTTTTGGGTCTTTCATCCATTTGGTTGATTTGATTAGGCATCTAGTGAGTTAGATTGTGGGCCACGTGCTCTCGATAGTTGGATGTTGGTGGAGTCAACTCTTGGTGGTTTTTCCCCTCTTTTGGCTTCTTTTCTTTTGATGTGTTTTTAGAGTTAGTTTTTTAATTTCCTTTCATGTAGACTTAGTTGTTCTAGGTTAATTTCATGTTTTCAATAAAGATTGCTAACGAGGCGTCCTTTGTGATTGCAGAACTTAGAACCTCGATGTGGAATATTATGAATCGATGAGATAGAGAAACTATTCAATGTGATTAGCTTGCAGCTGTATGAAGATGAGAAAAAAGAGAATTTATATTCTACCCAAAATGTTGTTCAAACAACTCATGGGAAGTGGGACCACAGTGAACAAAAAGGATGATTTGTAGTAGAGGTTTTAGTTCTAGGAAAATATGAAGCAAATCATAGATGGCAGTGAAGAAGTTCAAAAGTTCGAAGCACATCTTTCCAGGTTTAGGGAGAGGCAACAAGGGAAGCTGAATTGATGAAGTTTCTCATTTCTGATGAAGTCCAAGAAGTTGCAAAGAGATTTTATGAGGCTCACCCAAAAAATCCTAAAAAAAGTCATTTTGGACTTAGCCATTTTTTAGTCATGAGATTTTCAGAGTTTCGGAGGCCGAAAACCCCGAAATGCCGAAAGTGCCAAAATTTTGAAATACTGAAAGTGTCAAAATTTTGGAGGCCGAAAACCCCAAAATGTTGAAAGTGTCAAAATTTCGGAGGCCGAAACCCCCGAAATCTCAAAAATGCCGAAAGTGTCAAAATTTTGGAGGCTGAAAACCCCGAAATGCCGAAATGCCAAAAGTGCCAAAATTTCAGAGGCCAAAAACTCTGAAATGCCAAAAGTGCCAAAATGCTGAAAGTGCCAAAATTTTGGAGGCCGAAAACCCCAAAATCCCAAAAAAATTTCCAGACTTAGTCAAATTTTGCAAAATGAAGATTTTTGACACTTAGCCATTTTTTCAAAAAAATAATTTTTCATACTTAGCCATTTTCAAAGGCTATGTTTTTCGGCCTTTCAGCCTCCGAAAGGCCGAAATTTTGGGGGTCCCAAATTTTGGTTCCATAGTAAAATTGGCACTTGGCAAATTTCAGAGTAGAGGTCGGGGTCCAAAAAACTGGGGGTTTCCAGAGAGGTTGATTTTATCAAACACTGGTTAGACTCCAGATCAGATTAATAGACAACTTAAGTTCATTTTGGAAAGACTAAAGGTTTCCTATCAGTTCCCACCACCAGAGATAGCCCTAGATGAAGAATCCAAGAAGAACCACAAGAATTGAGAAGAAGACTCCAAGTTCATAGAAGAAGCTTACCTCCTTTTTCTTTCTCTTCTTGGAAAAATTTTCCCTTTTTGCATGAGCAAATGGATTGTAAATGGGTTGAAGAATCCATGAAAGTTACATAGTATCAGTTAGCAGTAGTTTCCCTTCAAAAAAGTTCTAGTTTTAGCTTTTATTCTTTAGTTTAGACTCTCTGATGCCCTAACTCCAAAAATCAAAGTTGTATATCAAAACTCTATATATTGTAATCAAAAATCAATGTAAAGGGCCGACTTCTTAATACAAGAATGATCTACATTTGGTGCTTCATTCATGGTGTGTGAATTGCGGCTACCTATGTGAAATTATTGATTGTATGCTGGCATTATTCTTTATTTTTAGAGAGCCTCTTGTGTTGTGTTTCAAATTCATGCTACTTTTAGTTGGAGTTTGTTGTTGTATATCTACCTTGCTATGATGAATGCATGGAGGAGATCATCTTTGAGCTTAATGATAAATTTGTCTCGTGGGTGCGCACATCTTGGTGGCTTCACGATTTGATAGATTTTGAATATCTTGCACGAGTGAATACATCTTCTCTCCAAACGCCTGCATCTGTGGAGTAGTGAATTATGACTTGGTCTGATTTATGCTTCGTGGGTTGTTCCAAATCTCTCCAGCATTCAATTCACAAGGAAGGATTTATTGTAGTTTATGTCCTTAGGATTTCACTTTTCTCACAATTTTCTTTATTTCTCGTTACCCTTGTCTCTTTAAAACTTTGTCTTTAATTCTGAAAATTACCATCTTGAAAACACAAAATTGCATTTTATTTACAACACATATACTTGTTAAAATAGAAAATACCAAAAAGAACTAAAAGTGTTTTG